>VXAY01006469.1:34146-57248 GCA_013399855.1 Oxyruncus cristatus
TACTATTTCTGATACACTGTATGCAATTCCATATGCTGCCTTTATTTACTTTTTTTGTTTTTGTCTGTAACTGGTTATAAAACTGAGGTCAGAGCTGAGCTGTGACTACTAAACCTCCTTCCTGCAATGGTACAGGTATTTTAGGACCACACAAGAGGTATTTTCCTTGTCAGTGGTCATTTGTAGGTTTTTTTAATCAACTTTGAAATTTGTTTGGTGATATGTTACCAATGTGTCTAACTTTGAATATGATCCACATAAGTTCCTTGCATTCCTCTCTGATCTTGACCAACAAAATAACTTTGTGTCATCTGCAATTTTTGTTACCTCATTGCTATTTCCGTTCCTAGAACATTAATAAATGTAATAATTAATGGTGGGTCTAAAACAGAATACCCAGGCACTCTGCTATTGATTTTTTGTGATTTTCAGCAAATAACTTTTTAATGAAAATAGGTCATCGAATATTTGTTTACTGACTCCAAGTCAGTTTTTGACCCATATGAATTCTCTGCATCTAATCTTCTGCCTGCATTCCTCTTAAGGAGACTGTCAAGGACTTTGCCAAAGGTCTTCTGAAAATTTTACTGGATTTATGTGACAAGGTTTTGATAACAGAGGGGCCACAGGGGTGGCTTCTGTGAGGTGACACCAGCAGCTGTCCCCATGTCAGACAGAATCAGTTACAGTTGGCTCAAAGACAGTCCTGCCACTGGCTGTAGCTGAGACTATCACTGATGCTGACAGCCCCTCTGGGATAACATATTTAAGAAAGGGTAAAAAATGCTGTGCAAGAGCAGTTGGGAGAGAAGACCAGAGTAGAAGGAAGGTGAGGAGGTGCTCCAGGAGCAGAGATTTCCCTGCAGCCTACGGGGAATACCATGATGAAGCAGGTTGTCCCTCTGCAGCCCATAGAGGAAAATATGAGACCAAATATTGACACTGCATCCCATGGAGGACCCCATGCCACAGCAGGTGGACATGCCTTGAAGAAAGCTGCAGCCCATGGAGAGCTTATTCAGCAGCTGACTCCTGGCAGGAGCTGTGGCCCATGGAGAGGACCCATACTCCATCAGATTATTCCTGAAGAATGTATCCATGGAAAGGATACACAATGGCATAGTTCTTGAGGAACTGCAGCCTGTGGGAAGGATTCATACTAGAGAAGTTTGTGAAGGACTGTCTCCCATGGCAGAAACTTTGTGCTGGAGCAGGGGAAGAGTGTGACAGAGTAGGAGTGGCAGAAATGAAGGATTATGAACTAGTCTAAGTCCCCATCTCCCCTCCCCTTGCACTGCTTATGGGCAGGAGATAAAAGAGACAGAAATTAAGTTGAGCCTGGCAAGAAAGGATTGGAGGGAAGGTGGGTTTAAGTCTGTTTTTATAAGTCATTTTCCTATTCTTTATTAATTGGCACTAAATTGAATTATTTTTACCCAAGTTGAGTCCATTTTTCCCACAATGATACTTAGTGTATGTTCTCCCCATTCTTAACTGAAAATATTTTCATCTTATTTCTTCACCTTTTCCTGTTGATAGAGGAGGAATCATATAAGTGCTTGGTGGGCAACTGTCTCCCAGCCAAGGTCAATCCACGACACAAGTGTAAATAGATTTTATTAATTTCTGTAATTTATTCCTTTTTAAAAAATTTATAAAGATCTAATAAATTAGTAAAATGCAGTTTTCCTGTGCATGAATGCTGCTACTTAGACACAGAACAGTGCCTAACTGGAAAGCTTCCCCCCAAACTTGATTTGCATACTGCAGTTAATACCTAGTGTCTATTGACATCTTTTTAACTTTCATGAATTGAAAGCAAACAATTTTAATGGAAAAATATTGTTGATTGGTATAGATGTCATAGATACCCTTAGTTGGGCAGTATTTTTTTAAGCCTTTAGAAGACTTTATGTGGAAACATAAACAAAAATTAGGTTATAACAGCTCTCACATTGTTGAAAAAGTGATAGACACATTGGAACAAAGTCCAAACATACTTCAATTGATAGGATAAAATGAAAAGAAGTATTTTTTGATCTCATAGTACTAAATAAAGTGAAAACCCAGTGAAGAATAATATAGTGTAAAAATCTCACTGGTACATTTATTATTTAGTGGTAGGAAGTGGAAAAAAGGATAACTTCCAAAATATGTCAATTTAGCCAGTTCCTAAAATGTTCTAATTTATATAGGTATAGCATGTTCCTATTTCGATCATCGAAGAAGGAATTGAACAGTGATGCTTGTAGTCCACCTTCTCAGCACCAGAAGAGATGAGGATAATTTATGTTTTGGGTTCACTTTATGAGAGATTTTAAAGCATCGTACAGTGGACAGCAGATATATTGAATTTCAGGGTTGAAAGACTAAGAAACAAGCAGGCTGAATTTATCCTTGTAAATGAGAATTCAGAAAGAGTATTCTGACTTTCAGAATATTTTTTTTTATCTGACACTTTTGCAAGACCACATAATTAACCAAGTTTATCTAAAACTAACTTTAAGACTCAATGTGGTTGATGATGAAGATCTTTGATTTAATGTAGACATACTAATGTCTATGTTTGCCCAAATTATTGTCCTCTTCATTGTAGATGGAAAATGTTAAGTCTCCCTCTAGTGAAAAAAAATTTATCTTTTGCAATAAACACTGCAACAGCAAATGGTTGAGGTGAAGCTGAAATGTACTTAATGGTCCAGGAAATATCAGTTGAAAAATCCGAAATGGTAAAGGTGGAATTTTAGCAGGTGAGCGGATAAAGAAAGCTCATACAACAAATACTAATTTCTTTTTCATTACACTGGTGTAATTTTAAAATTACTTAAGTATTTCAACAGAATTTCAGAGGTTTATCTAAGATTGTGGTTTTGTACAGATTTCATTGAAGTAATTTTATGGATAGAAGGGACATCAGAGAGGATACACCAAATGATTGTGATATATGTCTAATGCAAGTTATTTTTAGCAAGAAGAGTAAACTGACATTGTCGAGACCTTTGAGTTTAATATCTGATTTTTAATGCTTCCCAGACTTTTACAATAAAGAAGGGAGATTGCACAGCTCGAAACTGACTTTATATCTGATGAAACATTACATTTCTGCCTTTGGGTTGAAAGTAAGAGGCTCTTTATTTGCACAGGGGACTGATTTCCTTCACTTTTCCTTAGTTACGAAACAAAAAGACAACCACAGAATAAGAATTGTTTTAAAAGGAAACCTACAATGTGCTGTGTTCAGCTAAGTAGTTTAACTGTGAGAAATAAAGTGAGGTTGCCTGAGTAAACAGCTGAAAATGTGCATATTAAGACCAATCTGTACTATGTACTTGAAAGACAGATCTGAAGACTATCTCTAAAAATGCTCATTTTCTGCAAAATTAACCAGACCAACCAGATGCTATTCCCCTGAAAATTCTCTCTGAGAGTTGTAGAGTAACAAGTTTAACAAGAAAGACAATTATCTCGAGACAACACATTGAGACCGCTTTGATATAGTCTCCTCCTTTTCTTACAGGTACTGTAAATTTTATTAATTTACATAATATTTTTAAAATTTTGGATATTGTGACAAAGTGCTTTAAATATAAAAGACTTTCAGTCATACTTCCTACTGTCTACTCTTTTAACATTACAGTGTAACCCTAACGAAAGGAGTTTAGACCTCTATAAAGTAAAACAAATATGAGTATTGAGGCCATGCTGCTGAGAACACAGCTGCGTTGGGCAGGGCACGTCTCCAGGATGAAGGACCACCGCCTCCCTAAGATTGTGCTCTATGGCGAACTCGCCACTGGCTGCCACAAGAGAGGAGCCCCGGAGAGGAGATACAAGGACTCCCTGAAACAACATCTCAGCCTCGGCCATATCGATCATCATCATTGGTCTACTCTGGCCTCCAATCGGGAGACCTGGAGACACACCATCTATAATGCTGCTGCCTCTTTTGAGAACACTCGCAGAATCATTTCTGAGGAGAAAAGACAACACAGAAAGAACTGAGTCTTGCCAATACTGCCTAAGGAGATTTTCCGCTGTGCCCTTTGCAACTGGGCTTGCCTGTCTCGCATTGGCCTTCTCAGCCTTACAGTAAGCTTTGGTAGAGTCCTTCTCAAACCTCTGTTCGTGAAGACTAGCCATGATGAGACCTTTATAAAGTAAAACAAATAAACTATGTGTGGATCTTTCTTGGCAGACCGGGATTTAGTTTCCTTATAGCCACAGCAGTTTGTCTGATTACCAGAGCTGGCTGAAATACAATGCAATAAATTAATGCTTTCTTGCTTTCATGTATTTAAATTGTCTAAGAAAGGTGTCACCTTATGGGTATAAAACAACCTGGATGTGAAATGCATGGTGCATAATGGCATTCTGTGTGAGCTGCAGAATTTGCCCATCGTGAGCTACATGAAGGCTACTCTTATCCAAGTCCCTAACAGTCACACATATCTGTGCAGGTATTATCCAAAATAATGATTTTTCCTCTCAACAAAAGCCACTTTGACAACAAGACCTCAAACAACATGTAAATCAAAGCCAGGAGGAAACTACCCGCAACAATACAGACAGCAACATGTTCTATCCCTCTCTGTAGTTTCAACATTGCAGCAATACTGCATATATGCACTATTCTGTACCTCGCACATTTGGTACCACTTAAGACTTTTAGCAAAGTAGAAGTCTTCAAGATTTTAAATTGTATCAGCTACACAGATGTGTAGTATGTTCTTTAATGTAAGAAGTGATAGTGAATCTTTTCCAGGAAGCTCATTCTTGTGTAGACAGTTTTTCAGTTAACAAATTGTTTTGTTTTTTTCCTTTTTTTCTGAAACACTGTTGCACATTCAACCAAATACTTCTGAAAGAGTTTAATTTATTGGAAGTTGCCAAAGAGCATACATTTAACCATGAGGAAAAAACCCACAACAAATGAAGTTTGGCTAGAACCTAGATCTACTTTTAGGTCCTTAGCCAGTTTGCATTCTATTCTGAGAGCACTTTTTTATGGCATAGTTTAGCAAGTGTAGTTTTATCAAGTTTCATGCTAAAAATTTGGTAATCAAATGTAATGTGGAATTGTCCTGATGTGATTCAACAGTCTGAAATTGATTATTGCAACAAAAGCCTTTTTTGTTTATTTAAATATTCACTTTAAATACATAATAATATTTTTATTTAAGTAAGGAAACATATTATTTAAAGTTAGATGGAAGATGATTTCTACTTGTTTTGAAGTGAATGTAAAACCAAGGCTTCTATGTTTTAAATAGGTTATTATATGGTCAAAACACCAAATATATTACTGCCAAATTCCTTTATAATTCTGAAATTGAGTCATCATTCTTAGCTACATATATACTGTGCATATTACAAGTACTATAAAGTGGATATAAAGTGTTATAATTGCTCCTACCTTTTGTGGTTGAAAAGCATAAATGTCCTTCAAGTTTTTAATGATAAAAAAGTCCTCTTGGAAGAAGATATCTCTCTTGTACCTTGAAATTATCTCAGTACTTTAGAATATTGAAGCTTATGACCAGCATTCAGAAGTAAATGAAGGCCTAATGACTCCTTTAAAGCTCTTGTGTAGCATGATAATAAAAAGGACTTGCTAGTATAATGAGAGCAAAGTGGAAAAATTGGTTGTATAGCTTTATTTTAATGGCTGTTGAATGACTCATGGTAACTTAATATCATAGTCTTATGCTTATAATCTGGCCAGGAACACTAATTATGCAATAATAATTTTGTAGTACACTTCCTTAAATGATGTCATTCTTTCCAGCATTAATACTTTTTGCTGTCATCTTGTATTTCTATTTTTAGCATTTGTAACGTTTCCAGATATTGCAAATATATGTCATTGTTTAACCCCAGCTGGCAGCTGAGCTGCACACAGTCCCAGCAGGACATGAAAGAGATTCAGAAGGGCAAATGTGAGAAAACTCGTGGCTTGAGATAATGACAGTTTAACAAGCAATGCAAAAACTGCACATGCAAGCAAAGCAAAACATTTACCCCTTCCCATGGGCGGGCAGGTGTTCAGCCATCTCCAGGACAGCGAGGCTCTGCCATGCGTAACAGTGACTTGAAAAGACAAATGCCATCACTTTGAATGTCCTCTCCATCCTCCTTCTTCCCTCCAGATTTTATTGCTGAGCATGGTGTTATATGATGTCACAGAATCACAGAATCACACGGGTTGGAAAGGACTTCTGAGATCAACAAGTCCAACCCTTGATCAAACACCACTGTGGTTACTAGACCAAGGCACTAAGTGCCACATCCAGTCTCATCTTAAAAACCTCCAGGGACAGAGAATGTACCACCTCCCTGGGCAGCCCATTCCAATGTCTGATTACCCTCTCTGTAAAGAATTTCTTCCTAAAGATATGAGATATCCCTCTGGTCAGTTAGAAAATAAAAGCAGTTTCTTTAGAGTTTGTCTTGGTAATGGATCAAGAGCCTATTGCATAGTAGGTTGAAAATGAAAAAACAAGCCTGAGAAGGAGACGTGCCAACAGAAATTGCTATATTCTGGGAAAACTTATGGTTTCATGAACAAGATGACATGATGTGTGTCCACCAAAGCCACTTCTCAGCTGGACAGGGGAGAGAAAACATAGTGAAAGGCTCATAGGATCAGATAAGGACCAGGATAGATCACTCACCAGTTACCACAACGGGGAAAATGGACTAAACCCAGGGAAATCAGTTCTATTTATCACCAATCAAAGCAGAGTAGTATAATGACAAATAAAACCAAATTTTAAAACATACACTCCCCACCACTTCTTTCTTTCTGTGTTTTGTTCACATTTCCTTCACTCCCAGTTTCTCTGCCCTGCAGGGTCACAAGTACTGCCAGGAGCCTGGTCCAGTGTGGGCTTCATGGGCTGCAGGGGAACATCCTGCCTCACCACAGTCTTCACCGCAGGCAGCAGGGGAATCTCAGCTTCAGTATCTGGATCACCTTCTCCCCCTACGTTTTCAATGACCTTGGTGTCTGTAGGGCTGTTTCTCTCACGTATTTTCTCTCCTTTCTTCTCGGGCTGCTGTTGTACAGCAGGTTTTCTTCCCCTGCTTCTTAATTCTGTTACCCCAAAGATGCTGCCACCGTACTTCATGGGCTCAGCCTTGGCCAGCAGCTGGTCCGTCAGGGAGCCAAATGACATTGTCTCCATCAGACATGGAGTAAACTTCCAGCAGCTTCTCACAGAAGCCATCCCTGCAGTCCCCTGGCTACTAAAACCTTGTCATAGAAGCCCAATATATATAATTATGAGTTTCTGTGTTAAGCATGCAAACATTTTTGATCTATGATCATAAGTCATCAGTAATAGTTTATTTCTATATGTAGTTCTGCTTTCTGATGTATCTCGATATATTTCAACATATAGCCATTATCTAACATTGTAGGGTTTATATTTTTATTCCTTAACTGGGTATCTTAACATCCAGAGACAATTTTATTTACTGTTCTATTGTGATACCTTGAAAGAATTTTAAAAATTGTGTCCCAAAGTTTACAAGAGAAGAGTTACAGTTCATTTAAATTTGTACTTCCTTGAAGGCTATATATTGATTTAATCTATCATGCAACAATCAAACAAAAGATCAAAGATGTTCGTTGACAGAAAAGGAATCCATTTTTTCTAAACTACCACTTGGAAATCTGTAAACGGAAAAGTTATTGCATCTTGTTTTAATTTCAATTTCCTTTAATCCTTCTGACCCCTTAATATATGTCTTCATATTCTAGAAGTCTATGCATACTGCTTACCATATATTTAATAAACATATGGGAAGCACATTATGCAGGGAAAGTCTGAGCAAAGAAAGTGTACCTGAAGGGAAAGATGAAGGAAAAGGATAAAAGCAAATCATGTTAGCACCTTGCTTGCTCTTTTCACAGCTTTTGAATGTTTCCTATATCAAGGTAATATGTAGACTGATACAGAATTTTAGGGTCTTTGATTTTTACAGTCTCTGATGTTCAAAATCTTGACAATTAGAAAGTCTTTCCTTAAGCCTGAAGAAATAATAAGAGCAGAATTCGTTTGGTCTTTCCCAGACAAGAGACAATAAATTGGAGATTAAGTTACTTTATGCATATATTATGTTACATTCTCTTAAGCTCACATTTTTTTTGTTTGTTTTTGTTTGTTTGTTTCTTTGTTTGTTTTAATTTGTCTATTTATGTCTTTTTGTTTTTTTAATGCACTGAATATACTGTACTCTGTAGGCACTAAAAAAATTTAAATGTAATCATCTAGCGAAATGTAAACTTCTTTTCCTAAAATAGCTCCTTCGTAGGTTCAGTCTCCTCCAGGTTGAACACACCAAGTGACCTCAGCCTCTCCTCATACAGCTTAACCTCAAGACCGCTCACCAAAATTGTTGCCTGCTTTTGGAACCTCTCTAATAACTTAATATCTTCCTTATATTGTCCCTGTAATATAAGAGGTTCAAGATATTGCTGCAATACCACTACTAAGTTCTGCAAAGCAATGCACAATAATAAAAAATAAAGATGAGCATCACTTTTTTACTTCCACATCATCTGTGTGCAAAGAGTCCACAATAAAATAAAGGGGAGTTTTTATACCATTTGGAAAATTAGATAGATTATCAGTAATTTATCTGTTTTCTGGTGTATGTGTTATTCACATTAAATTTTAATTTTTTTTTTAAATAAATATATTAGTGCCAAAAGAGAAAGATACAAGTATCAATTTAATTAGCAAATACAGTCTGATGCTACACCTAACTTCAAATGCACATTTTCTACTGTGTAGCTAATTTTACTGGGCATGTTGTGACAGCATTCACTATTCAGAAGGCAAAAATCAAGAAGAGAGCTGTGCAAAGCAGAATGTATCTTTTATGAAAACAGTCACCTAAGCTGATGTTTGTAACAAAAAGTCTCAGCAAAAAGCAATGGGATGCATTGTAAAGTTACAAATGTCAACAGATCTACTGTGAAGGAGCAATATGATCCTCAGCCAGATATTTCTTTCTAATGTGTAACAATCTGCACGCTTTTCTCATAATTTCTTTTCATGGAAGTATTTATCAGTAGTCTGATGGGGAAAAGTTTTGCATTTGCCATCTACTAAAGGGACTGGAAATAATTATTTAGGAGGAAAATACTTTTGTCTAAATATGATTATATATCTATAACAATTTCAGGCAAACAGAATAATCATACAGATGGACCGAGTTATATGTCCTGAGTTTGTAAAAGTTGGATGGGATTTGTGGACTAGGAGTATCACAAAGGTTTTAAACCCTTCAGTGCTTTAAACCCTCCTGTGCTCAAGATGTTTCTCTGAATAGGCTCTGAAATAATGACAGAATGACAGAAATGTTGTACAGTGGGAGAAGCACTTCCAGTAATAGTTCATCCTGGACATTCATTTTAGAAAAATGGTAGCAAAGGTAAAAGAAAATCAATCTGATTTCCTGAGGAACTAAAACGTAGAAATACAACACTGCTTGTCTGTTTGTTCATTCCTTGGAACCTGCAACTAACTTGCAAACATATTCGTTAGTTTACATCAGATAAAATAGAGGGATAGGCGGGCATAAAATTGTTGAATAAGTAGAGAAAATAGATCCAAATGACCGTGACCAGAGAGATACAAGTTGCAGCCTGAGCTCAGCAGCTGCTGCTTCCATTTGGCTGGCTGGCTGGCTAGCACATTAACAAACTTGCCAGCCCATCATACATTTAGTTCAAAGACAGACCCAGCGTGCTGTCACTTGTCTAGAAGGTGATGAAGGACATTGGACAGGGCCCTAAATCCTCTAAAGTCTGGTGTGACAGGGCAGGGGGTCAGGGTAGCTGAAGGATGGAAGGATTCATGATTCTGGCAGGAAAACCATCTGTAGAAACAAGCCACCGAAAACGCTGCTGTTCAGAGGAGATTTTCCTTGTGGTGTGGATGCTGTATGTGTGAGAGGTATGAGTAACACTAGAACACAACAAATAATAGTGGCAAAGTTGTGTAGAACAAAATAGTAGTGAGTTTCTAAATTTCATCACTTATGCCCCAAATTCCCACACCTGCAGTTCTGAGATGTGCAAATTGGACTTGTTTGGAATGAAAGTCATAACACTACTTCACTTGCAGTTATGGGTGAGTAAAATTCACATCACTTGGGAGGAAGATGAAAGTATAAGGTCTGTTTTTGCGATGTAAGAGAAGCTGCACCAATAGAAAGCAAAATAGTATTCATGTTTTGGCTATCTGACAGAGTAACATAGTTCAATGACAGTAGTATTAACTTAAAAGAAACATGGAACAACAGATGGCCTGTCATCTTCATTTTGTATCTTCCTCTGAGGCAATACCTATGGAAATGCTGAGAGGTTTTAAACTTACTGTCTTAAAGTAAAATCCCTTGTAACAATAAGTAAAAAGTGTAGCAAAGAAGAAAAGGAATGAATCTTCTAAGTCCACATAAATAAGAAAAGCTTGAGTTCCTTTAATATCTAAATATAGGTAAGACATCTTTCCAGTTTTTGTTCAACACAGTTTTCCCTTTTGCTCTTCTAAAACAAAATACCTCAGACAAATAGCTTGTTTGAATGAGTAGGTATTTTACAAGTAATATTCCTGAGGTAATTTAGGTAATATTCCTGTGAGAAGGAAGAGATCAAATTTTGTGTAAGAGAAAGTTTCTGGCTGCTTTAGAAGAGTTTGGATAAACAACTGAATTTGAGGTCTCTACAGTAATTTCCAGAAGTTTTATGCTAAAACTTTGGCATCTGAATGATTAACTCATGCTTCAGTAGTAGTTATTTGGATGTTATATTCCATTATTAAGGAATAAAATAGTTTTATGTCCCTATTTAGTAGAGGCTTCTGTATTTGAGGCATATGTGCATCTGTTTTGCAAGCCTTAGAAGAGGACATTTTCCTTACCCAGGTGTTTTTCATTAAATAGACTGGATCAGTCTGCAACATAATGTCTTCTAAGATGATGATATGCCATGACCTTCTCTTCAAAGAACATACAATATTGCTTGATGCTTTATGATGGTAGTCTGTTTCCACATTAGAGTTTCACATGAGATCTATTTCTCTTCCATGACACCAAGACATTTTTTTTTTTTTCACATAACATGCATATGGTAACAGTTTCAGTCTCTCTTAATGCCAATAGTGCTCTGTATAAACTTATATGTAATTGATTTATAAAGGTGTAGTGATCTGGCTCTTAGTAGGACAATATAACAAGGGAAGTGTTCTGTAGACATCACAACTTTTTAAAAGGAAAACATGATTAAAGACTGCAGCTTCTATGTCAACCTGTTTTCTAATGAGCTCAGACAAAAACATGATAAAGTCCTTAAAAGACTGTGTTTAATGATATCTTCCTTTTGAGGCAGCATAATTCCTGTAATTTGGAAAGAATTAAAACATCATATGTCTTTAAAGAGCAAAATAAAAAATTATTTGTGTCTGACAATTAGTCTCACTCTCTGATAATCTGCAAGGCTTTTTCAATCATTTGTTTTTAAAAGGCTTGTGGCTAAATTTGGACTACTTGCATCATATGGAAAGTAAAACTGTACTTCTCTAAGGATCCAGAACTAACCATGTGTTTAGAGATTTCAGTTCCCACAGAACTTGATAAGAATAGTTAGTTATATTTGAAATGGAACTTTAATACCACAAACAATAAGTTATTAAAAACCTGTAAACTAGACTTTACTTAGGTTTGAGAAGCAGTGTTTTGCTAAAGAAAAAAAGTGAATGCTGTGTATGTGCTTTTATATAAAACTTGATGAAGGAATTTGAGGGGGGAAGTCTCTCCTACCTAGACTGACACATTTTCCTGCTAACCTCATTGCTGCTCTGGATACTGTCGTTTTCTTGCACTGACTAAACCGATATTCTCAAACAAAGACTCACATTCAGACTACTGTATATTGGTGTTACCTCTGCGCTGATAGAAAATGTTAACTACTGTCTGAAAATTCGTATTGCTTAAGGTTGTGTCCCTCTGTATCCCTGTATATCTACCACATTCATTCCTATGGCTCACCACCTAGCATCTGCAGTGGCATTTTGGTGTCTTCCATTTGAGATACATGGTTGGCCTAGCACAGCTGTTCTGTGATGACTGTTGTTTTACTTCCTGAAAGACCAGTGTGTTCCAAAATTTTATTGTTATAAATGGTATTCTGCTATATCATGCACAATATGGCACACAGACGGTGCAGATGAAACTCATTTGAAAGCTTTATGTATCAATAGTAAGGCAATGTTTCACACCCATATAGGAAACTAGATACTGCTGCCATGATGTAGATACTTTATTTAAATTGAACTTTTCTGGTTTGCTCTTTCCAAATTCTGCTTGTTAATCAGCTGAAAGACGTGCTGTATCTGGTAGTCCATTTTGTCAGGCTCTTGTACAAAGTGCTGTCATCTGATATATCACTAAAGTGACAAAATTTGATAGTCTCTCATCATATGTTTCTGTTTAAATTTTACCTGGTGGAAACACATCTATCACTTCAGTGTTTTTCCACTGTTCATAATTACTCCCTACCTCTTTACAAATGAGGTTTCTAAAGCCAATAATCAGTAATGGTTTGAGCCTCAAGGGCAAAGTTCTTAATACACAACACCTCACAATTATCTGAAAAGATATTTCAGGGTTTCAACACTTGTTTAGTAAGCAATTTCCACATTATAAAAAATGTATCTAAAACAAGCTCATCGCTTTATCTGGGAGTAACATGACTGAAGGGTAGAATAATACCAAGTTCTAATTTTGTTTATTTGTTTGCTCATTTCTTTGCTAAAGGCAGTGGGTTAAGAATTGGTTAAGACTGGCCTTGTCAAACATGGGAATGGAGATCCTGTATGTTGGTGTTCTGTTAGGAGAATAGTATGAGAATTCAGGAATAATTTTTCTTTAAAAATGTTACTATTGAGCTAATCTCCTTTTGGGGTTAGTTGATAATTGTTGGTTTTGTTTGTTTATTTGTTTTTTAATATGTATAAGGGTAACTTTACAGATTTTACAGTGTTCACCATAAAGATACTGATTAAAGACACTGATTAAAGACATTGATTAAATTTTTATGATGTTAGTCATAGGGTTGTTATTAACACTGGCCTCCTATAGCTTCCTCAGCTGAAGGCCTAAGGTTGTGTTACTTGACTAGATTTAGTGGTTCATCAGAAAACTTCTGTCTCCATAACAGTGATTCATATAGATCAAAGCCAGTACTGCCTCTGTTCCATCCATGCTCATGAGTCATTTAGCTTATGTTGCTGAAGTATCACATGTTTAACAAGATGCCATCAAGTGAATCTGAGATGCGTCTGATGTGGTTTTGTCTTGGTTTTAAAGAATTAATTATTTAACAAGTTGATAATTTCAGTGCTTATTTAAAAACAGGCTATTTTGATTTTTTTCTCCAGCTGAAGGACACACAGTAACATCTCACCAGTTGCTGATCTTTCTTTTACTGAAATATTGAAGTTTCCCAATGAGTTAATCTGTTTGGTACTTGTGTTGATCTAATGAGTTCATCCAGGTCTCCAAAAAAATGTCCTTTTTGTCTCCTGTGGTTATGCACAGGGGAATGCTTGGTGCAGGAAATGGCTACTTGTAGCATAGTCCCTATTTTCAGTACACGCTATAGAAACATCACATACTCTGGAGGATAGACTTTTGAAATTATTGACATGGAGTTTCTAATTAAGGAATCAGGAAGTGATGACAGGTCTTTCTTCTGGAAAATGACACAGGAGGAAACAAGCTTTCTGGTTTCATTAACTGCACCAGTGTCTGTCCCATATTCAACAATGTTAATCTCTGTATTGGGTTCATGTGGTCAAGTTTTGGTAGTGAGGAGAGTCTAGCAGGTTGGCTTCTATAAGAAGCTGCCAGAAGCTTCTCCTGTGTCCAGCAGAGCCAATGCCAGGCAGCTCCAGGGTGGACCCACCGCTGGTCAAGTCTGAGCCGATCAGGAATGACGGTAACACCTCTGTGACAACTTATTGAAGAAGGAAAAAAAAGTTATAAGGGCAGATGTAACAGAGGCAACAGCAGAGCAGAGGGAGAATATGTGAGAGGAACAAAGTGACACCAAGGTCAGTGGAGAGGGAGAGGCAGAAGGTGCTCCACGCACCAGAGCAAAGATTCCCCTGCAGCCTGTGGTGCAGACCATGGTGAGCCAGGCTGCCCCCCTACAGTCCATGGAGCTCATGAAGCCCATGGAGGAGACCCACACTGCGGGTAGGTGAATGCCTAAGAGAAGCTGTGAACCCATGGGGCACCATGCTGGAGCGGGGTCCTGGCAGGGATCTGCAGACCAATGGAGAGAGGAGCCCACGCTGGAGCAGGTTTTGTAACCCTGTGGGAGACCCATGCTGAAGCAGCCTGTGCCTGAAGGATTCCATTTTGTGGAAAAGTGACCTATGCTGGAGCACTTGGTGAACTTGGTGAACTGTCGCCTGTGGGTTGGACTCACATTGGAGAAGTTTGTGGAAAGACCTCAGGGACTCCTCTCCCTGAGCAGCAGCAGAAACAACATATGATGAAGAGACCATAACCCCCATTCCCCATGTCCCTGCACCATTGGAGGGGAGGATGTAGAGCTGGGAAGGAGGGAAGGGTGGGAGGAAGATGTTTTTAAGATTTATTTTACTTCTCATTAACCTGCTATGATTTCATTAGTAGTAAATTAATATCCCTGAGTCTGTGTTGTCCATGAAGGTATTTGGTGAGTGATCTCTCAAGGACCTTACCTCATGAACCTTTGTTATATGTTCTCTCCCCTGTCTGTTTATGAAGGGGAGTGATAGAGCAGCTTTGGTAGGTACCTGTCAGCCATCCACAATGGATCTGGTACTTGGGTGAACCTACTACAAGTGAATCCCCAGCATAAGATCACATTCTACTGCTAAAAAATTACGGATGTTCTTACCACATGAATCTGACTCAGTCCCAATCATCTCAACAGGTTGCTCTAATGTGTGCAGCATTTAGTACGCAGTTTCATTAGCTCTCTGGAGCAAATAGTACAGTGCAAAAACTACTCAGAGTGACCATCTCTCCCTTGACATCCCCCTCGGATCAACCTTCAGGGTATGCCGTCATTGTCATCTAATTACAGAAACCATGTTGGCTGTGACAGCCCAAAATGCCTTTGCAGTTTTTTACTACCAGCAATCCCTGAATCCATCATGTTTCTTCCAGCTGCAGTCTTCCACTCTAGCTCATGCAGCTAAACACTGCAAAAATCACCTATACATATCTGTGATTTAGCCTTGTGGACTTTATCTCCATTTCATCTTTCTTGCCCTCAGGCTTCATGCCTTTTGCTGCTACTTCCTTCTCCACTTTCCCTTCTTCTGGGGAAACCTAACTCAGAAGTTGAATTCCTTGAGCTCCGCGTCACATTTTGAAGACAGAATTCCCAGTTGTGGCAGGCAACGGGCCCTGCACAGGTGTCGATTGTAGTGCTTCCTTCACCCAGGCTTTGTTTCAACTTCTGTCACTTGCATTTACAGCACTGGGAATTGCATGCTGTTCTAAGAGCTAGTTCTTATATGACTATTAATCAGAGATAATTCTACTCTTTGGAATCACAGCAGAGACAGTGAAGACTAACAACACACATTCTATCCAAATTATTATCTAGTTCTCTAAGCAAATAAAAGAAACAACCTCATTTTCTATAATAATTCTGCAAAACACATACCTCATGTTTTGTGTATTCCTTGCCGTTTCCAAATAATTCTGATGCTGGTAGATATGCGCCTCCAACTACCACAGATATCATAATAAATAGCATTTAATTATAACAAAACTAATAGTATACTTTGTATTTCCCCTAAAAGCTGATTTGCTTGAGGCTATTACTAAAACTGATTAACATTTTCAGTTTCTGGAAATTATGTGAATGTTCCTTCTTCTGTGAATCATTAATATGCTCCTTTAGTTGTATATTCTGCTTACATGAACAGTTTTCATCCTCCTGTTTCTGTGGAGTACTTATTTTAGGACAATGAACAACTTACAGTAATTATTTTTAAGAGTAGCAGGAACAGGAAAATAGCTCTCAGCTAATGCTTGAAATAGCTGTGAAAGGTTCCTCCTTACACTTGAAAGTCTCAGCAATGAAAGAAAGTCTTCAGAACTGCAGCTTACACCTAATGGTTTGGTCTTGATATATGATTACAGTTTTACAGTCTTCGTCTGTTATAGAGAGTGTCTCTGCTTGAGGATATAAATTATGGGGTGGGTTTCTGTAACAGGGTCAGTAGAATGAAGGGAAATAAAAAAGGCAGAAAGGAACAAAAAAGCAAAGAGTAAATTCAGCAGTACTTGAAGTCTTTAAATCAGGATAGTCATTTTCCAGAGATGTTCCATTTTAATCATGCAATTTGGACTTCACGAGGTTGGTGGTTTTTTTTTTCTCTCTTTTTTTCTCTTTTTTTTTTTTCTTTTTTTTCTTTTGTGTAAGTGAGGATAATCTATTTCACGAGGAAAAAAACCCCAAACCAACAACTGGATACAATAATGTGTGTGCTCCCCTACTGGCCTAGGAGTAAACACATGACTTCCAGATGTTCAGGGTTGTAAAATGCTGATGATTCTGTTTCTGTGGTAGCATAGTTTTATTTTTCTCCTTAGATCCCCCTATTTTACAGATTGAAAACTCATAATAACTCATTTGCTCAAAACTTATCTTGGCATATACATTTCAAGAAAGGAATAAGTTAGCTCTTTTCATTTTCCACATGCAAATTAGGAAAAACAACACAGAAACATTAAGCATTGAAGCTTTCCACAGCAGAAGTGTTCCTTTCTTTTTTTCCCCTGAAATACAAAGATGAGGTTATATGACATCACCACTTTCATTTTATTCCTTACCTGCATGAATACAACTCACCAATTATTTTTAAACCTATAAACCATACTTATTGAAATCAATGAAAATAGTTGCTGCCAAAAAGCTGCATGTAACATGATGGAAAAGGGATCAAGGAAAACATATGTATGTGCCTCTCTTTCAATTAGCTCATGAAAGCCCTCCCCAAGCACATGAATAAGTAAGACATTAGGAATTATTTGCCTGGCTTTATTTGTCTGTATCTTCTTCTTTGTCAGTATCACAACTGTGGTCACCCAGAAAAATCATGTAAAATTTCAACACTGATGTTTCCTATTAATGTGCAGAGTGCTATTAGAAGGTCACAGGATCACAGACACCTGCTTATCTCAAAGCAGAAACACATTTATAAATTTGGTGGTTTTTTTCCTACCCTGTAATCCAAACTGTTGATTTTCTACATTTGTTAGAAAGTTTCTAAGATGAGCAAACAAGTTTTCGGAAGTTTTCTCAAAATATATCATCAGCATACAATGCTGTAGCTTTGTTTTAGATAACTTGCTGGGTTAATTAATTTCTTCCAGTGAATGGTTTCTCCCTTTTGATTCTGAGAGTAAAATATCAAGATGAGGCCAAACGGAAACACTAGGTTCAAACTTCAGAATAGATTATAATCTAGACTTTATATCTTTATCTCACGTCTACTATAATCAAGCATTTCAGTCCCATGGCAGAACTTTGGCAAGAAAACAGCTGAGAATATGCAAAGGCAGTCTTTAGATGTGGTTTTTTTCTGCTTTTAAATTGATGTCTCTTTTAGGACCATCTCTATTGCATGTTTTTAGTTGTTTTTAGTTTACAGCTGCTTACAGCTGCTAAGTGGCCATACCAATGATGTGGCAGAGTAATGTAGAGCAGCCTTAACACAGAGTACAATTTTTGCTCATATAATCTATCCCTTAGTGGAGTTTTCTTCTAAGAAGATAATCTTTACACTGAAATATCACTTACCTATATGTCATATTTTTCTATATTATACAAGACAATCTTCTACGATGTTGTTTTCTGTATTTAAAATTCCTGAGGTTTACCACAAAATGAAAATCATTTACTTAATTTATAAAATCTTCTAACGATATTGATGACGATGGCTGATACTTGAGTACATCTGACATTTCTTGTTCAATATTTGCTCAATATTTGTAGTTAGACCACGTTAGCACAATGAACATTGTTCACACAAAAAAGTTTGTAAATTATGTAGAAATCCTCATTGCTGTGGTGTTCGATTCTTTCATACTGGTTCTACTCTTTCTAAATAGAAGTCAAACCGCTCCTGTGTTCTAGTCTCAGATCTTGGCAATTTTCAACAATAAACATATGAGTTCCAGATGCTCACTAAAACTACAGAAAACGACTGCCAATGTTGTTTGTGCCATTGTTTTGTGGGAGGTTTTTTTCTCCTTGGAGAACTCTCCTCTTCTAAGGATTTACAGTACGGTCATAAAACGCTGTTTCAAGCTAAATTTTTCCATGTAAATGTCATCTCAAGAACACAATGTATTTTTCACAAAACATGACTATTTTTCTTATGTTGCTATCCATTTATAAGCTTATCTTTGGGCTAGGTCTTTCCTACTCTTTCTTTCATGAAACGGGATCATTTTCTAAGACACCTAAGTGATTCCTGAGTTTCAAACATCAACCTCATTTGATAGTCTCAAAGTGGGAATTTCATAATTCCATTAATATTTGTACTTGAAATCAATATAGAGTATCTTGACTGGTGTCCATACACAAATAACAGATAATAGAATTAGACAGCAAGCAGACACCTTTAGCTAAACTCCAAAGATGAGAATTTTTGCACTTTAGTTCAGCCATGGAAAGATATAAATCTTTCAAACTAGTTGTCTGTATCTTTGCAAAGTTAGCAAAGCCAATAGAGGAATGGAGAGAGCAATGGGAGAAAAAGAGGGAGCAAGAGAGAGAAATCATCCATCCAAACAGAAACAGAATGAATAGTATGAACCTTCTTTTGAAGGTGTCTTTATCTTTACACTATCTACAGAAGCAGTCTATTTGAATTTTTCAGAACAGATGTGTCTTCCATGTTTTTAAGGTCTGGTGGAACAGAACTTTCTCAACAACAAAACAAGAAATTGTATGTTTTTAGAATTAAATCAGTTGATGTAAAATGTCTCAGCTACCTTTTCTAAGTGGTAGAAATGAACATTAGTAAAAATAAGAGTGAGCTGACTTGAATTGATTTTCACAAATGGTAATTTTTTTGATTTATGAAATGAGAACTTTGTATCACTTATTGATAAGGTTTTGTCTCTTCTTTTTTTTTCTTTTCTTTTCTTTAATCAAAATATAGAAAATATTGAAAATATTTTTTCCAGAAGATCTAGTGTCCAGTTAGAGACAGATTTCTTTTAGGAAATTTAAGCATCCACAACCCATTTAGTTCCCATTTTCACAGCATTAGCAATCAGATGGAAGAATTTTCCTTCAAGCCCCACTGGCTCAGACTGAGAATACTTTAATCTGAAAATAACTGTCTCTGGTCATATAGGCATTCATGGGATACAGTCGCAATGAGCTGGATATGTG
Organism: Oxyruncus cristatus; assembly: GCA_013399855.1. Taxonomy (NCBI): domain Eukaryota; kingdom Metazoa; phylum Chordata; class Aves; order Passeriformes; family Cotingidae; genus Oxyruncus; species Oxyruncus cristatus. The sequence continues at coordinate 53,633 of VXAY01006469.1, forward strand.
GGAATTCCTCAAGATAAAGAAGAGAAATGGAGACCTTAAATTGGTCATGTGAGTTCAGCTGATCATGCAGCATTTGAAATACTTCGTATGCATCTGGCAAGCAGCTATTCACCCTGCAGACACATTTTAAAAATATATCTGATTCTCTCCTGTTAGGCAATGAAGTCAAACCTCTGCCTGTTTCTACATCCCTAGGTTTAAGCAGCTCACAGCCTGATCTTGCATTATTTAACCATTTAAAGATCAAAAGAAAATTCTATTATTTCTTCTCCTCCTCTATAATTTCAGGGGAAATAAATTTTTATGTCCAAACACCAACTAGTTCACTTCAAAAATGCACAGCAAAAGGAGTAAATTCTCTGTTATTATTAACACTTTCTAAAATAGGTACCTAGTATTAATACCTGCTAATAGTTAAAGGTGTATAAAACATGACTTGACATGCAGAACCCTTGCCTGTGAAAATCCACCTATCATAGCATTTCCACTTTTAGGCTACACATCTGAATGGTTTGTCTTTGAACTCTAATGGCTTTCTATTGCACTTCCGTTGAGAAAACGATTTCAATGCATGAGTAAAAGGAGGCCTCTTTTTTGGTTTATGCCATTTTTTAAGATGACATTTTCACTTTCTTTTAGAAAATGTTGGGGTTTAGCTATTTTAGCAAATGCAATAATTTCAGAGAGCTGTTGTTGCATCAGCTTGTTATCAGTGTAATACTGTTGGCCCTATTTTTATCCTTATTGCACGGAAGCTGATCAAGATGAGTCATCTCATTTATAATTAGTGGCTTGGTGGTCAAGCATGTGAATGACAATCTAATTCTAGATGACACCAGAGTGTCACAGCTAGAAGACAATCACTTAGTTGTGACTTCCAAGTGAAAGAAAATAGTGATATTGGAGCCTACCTCCTTCCTGTACCTGTGGACAAGGTTCAGCATAGCATCGAACAGCTCTGTGTTACTGCATGCTACACAATTACAGCATATTAATGAAAGTATCTAACTCACCCTATCCAAAGGAGAAATCATTAGGGATAGAAATAATTTATACCAGGCACATTCAGTCTCCTGCAATCATTAATGAGCAGGAATAAAGGCACCTTGCTTCTAGGTTACAGTGACTAAGGCAGCAGCTTGGTCGATCTGCATAAGTGGTTGAGCGATGCCACCTGTGTCCCTTGGTTCATACTGGAGTCATGATCAACTAAGGAAGTCATAGAAGAGAACTAGAAGCAGAAGTGTGAAAAAAAAAAATCACTCAAATGTTCAGTTTAACAGCAAACCTGCCATGTTTTGTCACTTTTAATGTTTTTGCTTACTCTTTAAAAATGCATTTATTGCTTTTGAAACATGTTGAGGTTTATCCACAGAGATCCCATTTATTTTCCATGATTTTCATATAGCTTTTCATCATGCCTAAGGTTTTTTATGACCTTTGTTGGTATGTTTCTTTATTTTTGTTTTAAAAAGTTTTTGTTTTTGTTTTGTTTTGTGTGGGTTTTTTTCTTTTTGGTGAGTGGTTTTCATTTTGGTTTGTTGTTTGGTTTGGGGGGGGTTGTTTTTGTTTTGTTTTGTTTAACCTACCCTGTTGTTTTGAATGTCAATATAAGCTATATTGGGCCAGGATATAATTAAGGACACATTTGTATTTTAATTACACATCAAACACATAACCATTTGAAAAAAAAAATCTTACAATTAATGCATATCTCTCTGTTTTCTTTTATTGCTTAATTGACACAGGGTCCTCATGCTTCTTGAGATTTGTATTCAGAATAAGTGGGAAATCATTTAATGGGATATGCTAAACTCTGACAGTACTCTATTATTCCATGCGTTTCCAACCAATTTTTTAACACCTTCCCACACATGAGGAGTTGAGGCTCCTGGTGACTTGCCTAAACTTTAATTACTCTATAGTATTCTAGGAGGGAGACTTGAATTTTCAGTTGTAGATCCTCCATTAATTAAGGTTCCTAGGCTTTTGTAGTTTCATGAGCTTTAAGGAATAATACCGAGTAATCAATGTGAATAATGAAATATTAGTTAGATCAAAGAAAGAGATGGAATGAGAATACCTGAATAGCTTACACTTAGACAACAGTTACAAAAAGTGCCACTACATCCCTGTAGCAGGGGATGAACAGGTATTTTTTGTACAAAATGGAATTGTTAATGAAAGAAGAGCTAAGAGACAGAGTCTCTCAAAAGGTAGAAGAAATGGACTCAATGTTCTTCAGCAGGCAAAAGGCCTGCTTTTTTGGTCTTTCTCTTTCATCTTAGACAGGTGTACTAATGATGCTTGGCTTAAAAAAATAGGGGGACAACACTCTAGGTTTTAAATGGATGATATGATCTAGAAAGTATACTGCATTAATTAACTGAAAAAAATATATAGAACATTGGATTCTTTATCAAGATTATTTGGTCTTGGGTACTTAACTGTAGTGTCATCAGTCAGTCTGCAAGTTGACATGCAGGTGCTTAGGTAACTTTACTATCAGAACTCAGACCTCTGGGACCTGTAAGTATCTGAAAAGAAAGTAGCAATATTGTGGGTCTCTCTACAAGTTTTTTTAAAGTTGCTATTTGTGCTCCTTGGTAGAAAAGAAACAGAAAAACCAGAACAACGAACAAACAAAAAAGCCCCAACAAAACCCAGACTTCTTTTCTGTGAAGAAAAAAAAGTCTTAACTAGTTTATTCTTGTACTGTCTTTCACATTAGTGCACTATTGTGTAAGGATCTGTTGCCAAGAAGCATAAAACTGTTGTTTGTTACCCAGACAACCATTATAAGGGAAGACTGGGTCAGCCTTCGATTTCTCATTAAATTGTCTGAAGAGATTAAAAGTGATTTGTCAAATACATACCTCTGAATGTTTTCTAAGGGAGATTTCAAAATACGATAACGGCCTGTAATAACTCAAATTCCTCATAGAAATATCTCTCTTTTTATTCAGTTTTCATACCAACAACAATAACAAGATATCCTACTGTTGCTGTAACATGTTTTTCTAGATACTTTCTGAATCTCTTGCTCCCCAACAGAGGACACATGCTAAAAACAGAGAACATGCTTGACAAACTTATGCATTTCATATAAAAATACCATTATTTTTTTCCCAGTCCATAGGCAAATACAACTCCAAATGTTATGTTTGAGTTCATTTGGCAAATCCTCTAGATTTTAAGAGTAATGATAGACATTTTTTCTTATCAGAGTGATTTGGCTGGGAATCTGTTTCAATGAGTCTTTTCCTCGTTTTGTTTATGAGCATGGAGGAAAACCTCCATTATTTATTGGACATGGGTCAGAATATAGTTATCAAAGATGAGGAAAAGGCTGAAGTATTTAACACCTTCTTAACCTCAATTTTCAACTGGTTATCCTGAGGACAGCTGGCTTCTGGGGCTTGTAGACAGCGATAAGAAGTTGAATAGCCCCCCTGTAATCCAGGAGGAAAGAGTTAGCAACTTGCTGAGACACTTGGATCCTCACAAGTTGTGTTCCCCAGGGATCAGTGTTGGGCCCAGTCCTGTTTAATATCTTTACTGATGATTTAGATGAAGGGATAGAGTGCACCATTAGCATATTTGCAGACAACACCAA
>VXAY01006469.1:60912-100145 GCA_013399855.1 Oxyruncus cristatus
TTCTTTAAATCTCGACTATGGCATGTGTGTGAGGGCATCTAATTGTACACATATACCTAGGACTAGGTGTTTGCTGGTTTAAAGCACAAAACACACTGTGTAAATACCTTCCCTTTTTAAAGTTACCAAGAACAAAGTTACAGGCACTTAAATTATCAAATAGATTTAATGGTTCCAATGCTATGTGTCCATTCATCAGGTGATTCATGCATTCATGCACCCAAGCTCACCCTGTTTGTGGTTTGGTTTTTTTTCTTTTTCTTTCTCCTTCCTTTCTTTCTCTCCTTCCTCCTCTTCTCTCGGTTTCGTGGTTGAAGTCCAGTCCCAACACACTGGCATGTTGGCGGACTCGGAGAGAGACGGGGGCTTCCACGGCGGTGCACGGCGAAGGAGGCCGGGCGGTGGGGAGTGGCCGGGCACTGATTTTCTCCTGCTGCCCTCGCCGCCGCTCGGCTCCCAGCACCCCCCAAGCACCCCTTGTGGTGGCCTGGCCGCAGCCAAAACCAGCTACAGTTCGACAAAAGCGCCGTGATTAAGGACAGGATTGGGATTGGGGGGGGGTGGGGGACCCCCGCGGAGGTTAATTAGCGTGATTGAAGGCAGGAGAGAGACCCCCGGTGGAAGGAGATTACCACGAGTGATCTGCAGAAGACAGACCCCACACCAGAGGTCCTAAAGCCCCCCTCGGGGGGGTATAAATAGGCTGATGAGCAGAGCAGATGGAAACGGCAGGTAATGTATCTTCCTTCTCGCCGAAGAGGTCATCCAACAAGTCTAATCGAGTTTATTTTCAAGGTGTCCAAATTTAAATATAATATTGCCATCATTGTCCCTTTGTGCCTATATCAGGCTCTGTTAGTCCCAACGGCTGCATAAAAGTAAGTGCTCATTTCTCATCCATATTGCTCATCCATAACCTTATGTCCTGCTGCATTCAAGACCTGTTGCACAATCTTCAAATAAAGTCTGTGTCCTTGAGAAATTCCCTGCCCCATTGTTACTACATGACTCCGTGGATTCCTGTCTCTCAGGCTCTGCTGTCCCGTTCTAACGGGATGAATGCTGGTATTTGACACCTCCGTCGAGTCGCTGAAAGAGTGTCCTGTAATGCAGGTCGCATGTCGGGGTCACCAAATGTTGGGGCTGAAGGAGAAAATGAGGCTGCACACACAGAGTTTGATTTCTGGACTTGTCCACCTACACTTTTTGGCATTTCCCTTTTATTCATATTCTCTCTTGAACAGCATCCGCTGTTTTTCTTTTAATCAGCTGGAATTCCCAGGATCGTCCCAAACCACTGCCCTGATCCAACACATTCACACTTGCATCCTGTGGTGGCTGTGTTCAGCCACAAGAGAAAAACACACGCTTACCATGCAGGCTGTTTAAAGTGGTTTTGCACTTTGAGAAACAACATTCTTTCTCTCAAAGCGCTTAGCCAAGGTCAATCCTCCCTTTTGATTCCAATTAACTAACTGCAGGTGCAGAATAACTCAGCTTGTTCCTAAGAACATGATAAATGATCAAATTGGTTGTCTAGAAACAAACTAGAGAGACTGTACCAGGTCTGAATTCAGGGGTCAGAGATATGAATCCCTAGCCAGTGGGGGAAATGTACGTACAAAGATAAATGTGTGTTGATTTTTTTTCTTCTTAATAGGGAAACCAGTTGTGAGCATTAATGTGCTTTATATAAATCAATTTTGTCATACAGTCACAAGAGCAGCTTTTGGTTAACATCAAACTAAGTACAACTACGTTTGTAACTTAGTGACATGCTCCTGATTTCGTCACCCATTCAGAAATTTGCAGATGTTTGTACAGAAAACTTTGGTGTTGAAGCACTTGTGGATCAATTTTAGCTACTATATAGCTGTTATAGTTAGATGTACCTACTGTCAATATAGCTACATCTACTATCGTAAATTGTGATAAGAACCTTCAATAACCTAAGAATACCATAGAAAAGAGGTGTCACACTGTTTTCTGTAGAAAGGAACAATAAGCATGTTTACACAGTCCTATACAGTGCTTTGCTGAGAAAAAAGATCTTATTTTTTCTACATCCAAATACAAAATCAAAACCCATAAGTAATGCAATAATACCAATGCAGAAATCTGCCTCGAGTAATACTTCCAACTCCTTAGAAGAGCTAATCCTTCTGCTGACCTGGTTTATTCTGTTTCCAGTTACAGTGAACTGTTCACAAAGCCCACTGCACCATGCAGACATCTCAAGTTCATGTTTTCTATGGGTAAAATCAAATGCTTTAGTAGGTCTATAAAAAGGACTGCTTGTCTGTGGCCTCTGCCCTTCTCTGTCACTGTGAAATATGCACAGGTGATAGTCCAACAGCTAGGATATTTCCATTGTTTGAATTGTCTTCAGTGGAAGAATAGAGCATACCAAAAGTATTCACCCATAATGACAATGTAGAACCTGTATGGCAAAGAACATTAAAATAGTGCAGCATTGTGCAGAGGATTCTTTAAGGCACTAATCAAACAATCTGATCTTTGTGTTTGGTCTGCATTGACTGAGAAGCTGATGTCTATAAAATGCAGAGAGCAGACTTATTGACTATTTGTGACTTAATTCATACCTTACTCTAAAATGATCTCATTGTGCAGGCCGTATGTCAGAATCCTTTTAGAGTTTGAAGCGTCCTTTTAATTTCAGTGTTAAACATCTGAATAAAACACTAATAGTTCTAGTGATTTTATCAAAGGGAATTAAATAATATTTATATATTCCATTTTTGAGCTGTGAACTGTATCTGCACACATACGTTAACAGTGTTGTCTTTTGTAGTAAACATTAGTCTTGTAGATTGAGTAAAATGCTCAAACATTATAGGGTTTCTGTATTTTTATTTGTATGTAATAAGTATTCTTGTCCTTAATATTTTCTGGTTTATTTATTTACATATTATTTATTTATTTATTAATAAATTTATTTTATTATATTTATTTTACTTATTATTTTACCTATTTTACTTCTATTCTTGAATCCATAAAGCTAAGCAAGTGTCAGTGAACCTGTCATGGTAATACACACTGCAAAACCGGAGGGAGAGTCATTTGTCTGAAATTTCCCACCTTGATTACATGTAGGTTCCTTTTCATGTGTCAAGTATGTGGTGTTGATTTCTCTTGGAATGCCTTGATGTTAATGCTTATGCTACTCTACATAAGTGATTTGAACATTTTTTACCCTAGAGGGCCTGCAATTATTAGCTTGCACATGAAGACGAGAATTTTTTGCATCTCCATAGTAGCATCCATGCACATATGGGTGTAATAAGACCAAGATTTATAGGTGTACTGACAGAATTTCTAGAGAGTGATGAAAAATATTAGAACATATTAAATCAAATTTTAAAGATAAACAGATAAATGCCTTTTTTTTTTAAATGGATGTGGCAGATGATGGTGAGAAATTTTGTTAGTTTAGTTAAAGGTGGAAGGGATTAGATAACTTCACTTATTCTTGAATCATGGAGCAACAGTTACAAAAATCAACTAAAAAAAAAAAACCTAAGCAAATACAAGACTGCTGGATTGAAGAAAGCCTCTTAAGCTGCTAAACCCAAGTGCCACAAGCATTTCAGACAAGCAAGCCCTGGAACAAACCTTGGCAGTGGTAAGCAAGGAGAGAAGATTCTGATAATCCCTTCATCTTTGACAAGGTTTCTTGTGCAAAGTTTAAAAACCAAACACATTTGCAAAAAAAAAAAATCTTTAGAAACTTTGGAAACATGTTTCCACTTTGTGGATTCATTTTTCACAAATCTCATACAAGATGCAAATGCTTTATTTCTCCAGTTTAGTAATAAATTTCCAGTGGAGTACACATTCCATCACAAGCTGTCAAAGTTGTAGATAAGGGTCACGTTCTGGCCCATCCTTTGCAGATGCATGAGCTAAACATAACTTCAGGCAGGACTAAGAGTAAACACTTACATATTTGGTGTAAGGGGACAAAGAAATACAATTTTTTTTACAGTATTGTTTAGAATATATTGAAATTTCAGTTTTTCCTTCTTTCTATTCTTTTCAATAGAAGTACAGAATTGCCCTCTAAGGCAGACTACAGGAGACTTAGCAAAACATTATTTAGCCATTCAGAAGCGAAAAGCAGGTAAGACTTCTTACCAATGGTAGAAAATGCGCAAGTAAAGAAAACACTTTATTTTAATTAGCAATGCCAGATTTGTAACTCTGCAGTTGTTCCAACATGATTAATTCTGGGTCAGCTTTAAGCCTTCTAGAATCATCCGTTCAGTGCACCAGAAAATAAGCCACTTACAAGGCAGATTCTCAATGTATTATCAGCTTAAGAGACCACCAAATTATAAGAATAACTTCCTCTCCAAAATTATTACTTTGTAATTATTAAGATATTATTGAATATAGCTGAAAATGAATTTTACCACCATTAAGTGAATATTCCCATGGAGTCTTTTTAAATTATTTTACAGTTCTTTCTGCTGATCCCTGACTCTGCATTGCCAATTAATACAAACATCATAAAGGCATAAACCGGTTAGGATTAAATTTTGGCAACACAGAATGAAAAAAAAGGCTGTTTTCCATGCACAGCCTGACCAAAAATGCCAATTAAAATAATTCTCTTGTACAGCATTTTTATTCCTATATATTAATCAAAAGAAATCCACAATAATACAGCCTGCAAAGCTACAGGAAGAATCAGAATTAATTGGTCTTTTTTATAATCACTGTTACAAGACTACTCTGTGGGAACAATGTTTTTGCAAGTCTGTTTCTGTCAAGAAAGCAATTAAGAAGTAAGAGGTATTGTCTGTTCTTGTTTTTTTGGTATTTTGGTAATTTCCAAAGTATATGACCACAGAACAACAACAGCAATATTAACTGAAGCTTAGAATCCCCATGGCAATTCCTCTCTTCATTAAAAGATGGAAAACACTCTGAATCATGATATGCCTACTTGTTAATACACAAGACAGAACTAACTCATAATAGAAGTTTCTCTTATGAAATACTGAGATGATTTAGCATGGTACAGTATCTCATTCTTAGCAACTAGTAAGAATTCATTTCATTTCATGCCACGTGAATCATCATAAACCTGGTTTCAACAGGAAAAAATGCCAGATCCTAGTTTTTCTCCATTTATATTTTATCTGGATATAGAAAATCAAATTACATACTTTGGAATGTGGGCAAGTCAGTGCATAAATGTTAGCAAGTGAAGATCATGAATTTTGGCATGTGCTAATATTTCATCATTTATTATACTAGTGTTAGTACAACACTGTAGTAATTTCCATGTTCAATTTTTATTACAAAATTGAGAATTTTATAATCTCTAATGAAACAGATTAAAAAATCAGACTAAATACAATTTATGTTCCTTTAAACTATTTTTTTTCATTTTCAAAGGTAATTTGCTTTCATCTGTTCAGCTTCTGGACACAGTATACTAGTTCCAAGCATTATTGATGGGGCCTGGCAAAACCTAGAGTTTTTGTCTCAACAAATAAGAGGATGTAAAATCCTGTTCCTTTACTCAATCTGCTTTCACATTAGATTATAACAATTTCCTTCTCTGCTTTCACTGATCTATCATACCAGTCAATTCCAATGTGGAATTAAACATTTCTGAATGAGGATATATTTCCACACATATCCTTGCATATGTCTCTTCTGATATACCAACAAACATCCGATTTCCATCAGATATAATGTATTTACACCTCTGTCTTCCTCAGTATAAGGTTGCTTGTTAAATAGTATACTTCAATGAAAACAAAGTATCACTAATTACTCCCAGACTGAAGACTAATAGCTCGTGCTGAATGATATGGGAAGATTTTACTGCTTGATTATAAAGCAGTAAGGAGAAGCAGGCTAAGAAAGTACTTTCTTTAGCTTGATATTGTAAATTCTGCCGCTAAAGTTTTTCTCAGGATAAGCCATACACACCTCCACATATGATAATTATTATGTATATTTAAATTTTTCATTGTGTTATAGACATGTGTACATAGTACATTCAACCCCTCCTTTTCTTGGCACAGAGTCACAAAGCAGAACTTAGTACCTTTAGTAATATCCTACTGAGCCCATTGAGAAAATATTTGTAGCCATGTAAAAAAGCAATGAATTTATTAAAAGTACAGCATTGTTCCCCTAACATCAACATGATGTTCAATCATTTACCTGGCTAGCTCTAAAGTCCCAGCTGAAAAATAACCAGTGTAATGCACATTTACAAGAAGGACTGGAAGGATGCTTTGGGGAGCTACAGGACTGGCAGTCTGACCTTGGTACCAGGAAAGGTTATGAAGCAGATTGTCCGGAGTGCGACCATGCAGCACGTACAGGACAACCAGGTGATCGCGCACAGCCAGCATGGGTTTATGAAAGTCAGGTGCTACTTGACTGTGTATCAGCATAATGCTTTTTGATCTGCTGCCTTTATTTTTGTATGAAGTTTGGTTATTTTTATGTTTATTCATAAATTTTTACATACATAAAGAAAGAAGAAAACGTTTACTAACCTAAGAGCTTCTTTGTCAACTCCAAAGCCTTTCATTTTCTTTCCTGCCACATTAGACAAGCCCAAGTACATCCCCGATTAATCCACCTGGTCAGTGCCACTGGCTTTTAGAATGAATTTGGCCTGCTGCTCAAATAAAGAGCCTGAAATTATTTTATTCTTTTTAAAGGAATACAAATAAGATCATTGGAAAAAAATACTTGGTGTTTAAGAAGAGGTTAATTTTGCTTAAATTGTGATTTCACATAGGGAAGAACTTCAAACCTTTTAAAAGATATAATCCTGACATTCCTATAACTCTTTGCATTTTAGATGGTAAAGGCCTTGCTTTCTTTTCAGGGTATGCCCTCCTGCTGGTCTCTGAACTGTGTTTACATACACCTTATTTGTCAGACTAAACCGACTGATTTAATTTTCGGGTGCACTATACAACACGACAGTGTAGAGGATCAGTGTAAGTCCAAACTTGTTCATGTTTTTTTGAAAGAAAAACATTCTAGTATTTTTTACTATCTATTGTGACTATCAAATGATATGATAAGGGCTGGTGTTCATCAGACAGACATAATACAAATAGAGAAATATTTTGCCCCATGCTTCAAAGTTTTTCTCTTACACCGTCATGATGTTTCCATTAAGAAAAATGTACAAATACCATGAAGTGCACAAGCTACAGATATATTAAAAAATTACAGCTAATATGCATAATTCTGTGTATATAGAGTTTTTATTCTCTCATATTCTGAATGAATGTTTCTAATATTAACAACCCTGAACTGTTGGCTTTTTTGACATCTTCGGGGACTGTCAGATGTTACAGATTTTAAAAAGATCAAGTTTTCAAAAAGTGTCACCATATCTTTCTGTTCTTTCTACTTACTCTGATTTGTAGTACCTGAAGTCCCTTCAGGTTTGAATTTTCATGGATTGAAATGACCTCATAGAAAACTGGTTTTCCCCCTCTTAGATGATGGTCAAATAAAGAAATGGAATTAATTTTTTCTTATCTTTGGGGATAAAGTGCTGTCTTTGGGTTCTGCAAGAAAAAGTCTTGACTTGAACTAGTGGCACTTTTGTTAAGAAAAAGCAAAAACAACAACAATTACATCATTACAATAAATAAGGAGGTAAATTCTATGTTTTATGTGTATGGAGCACTATATGGACAAACATACACAGTAAGTATACTAAAACTGACGATTTTTTTGAGGCTTACTTGTAATAATGTGGCTGACAATAGAATCTGGATCCCAGAAACAAAGGAAAAGTTGAGAATACTATTTGTGTGTGACTGTTTACTTTTGGTTTCAATAACTATTATTTTATTGATGTACTTTACAGCCAAAAGAAGCTTTTAGAAAAGAAAGCTACATATATTGAATATATATTTTCACAGCAGGTGTATTCTGTAAATATTTATGCAAATGCAGGATAAAACCGGCTGTTTTTCTCTTGAATTGACCCCAAGGTTTTGGGTTTGGGTTTTTTTTTTTCTGTTTGTGGTTAATTTCTTTTTTTTTCACCAGAACCCTGATCACTTGCAAATAGCTCATACTAATTTCATTACAAATAAAGCAGAACTATGGCTGACTGTAGTTTGTAAAGGGTGCACATAGGAAAGCATTCAGCCTTACAATTTAATTCAGCATAGGATTTGATTCCACGTCACTGACCACAAGCTGGGTACACTGTTTCATTCAAATTGAGCAATGAAAAGTAAATTATAACAGTGCCTCATATATGTTCTGGTACCAAGAAATGGTAGCCTGAACTGTGAGCAAAAGGAAAACACTAATGTATATTCTTCCATTTTGATTCATACCAAAAATCTGCCTATGCAGGCAGGTCTCCTCTTCACTGGGTTGAAAACTGGCTGGATGGCAGGGCCCAGAGAGTGCTGGTAAATGGAGTTACATACTCATGGCAGACAGGCACTGGGGCTGCTGGTTCACAACGGATTGAACAGGTGGCCAAGAAGACCTGCCTTGTTTCAGCAATAGCGTGGCCAGCAGGACCAGGAAAGTGGTTGTCCCGTTGTACTTGGCACTGGTGAGGCCACACCCCAAGTCCTGTGTCCAGTTTTGGGTCCCTCGCTACAAGAAAGACATTGAGCATGTCCAGAGAAGGGCAAAAAACTGGTAAGGGTTCTAGAGAGTAAGTCTTATGAGGAGCAGCTGAAGGAGCTGGGGTTGTTTAGCCTGGAGAAAAGTGGCTCGGGGGACCTCATTGCTCTCTACAACTACCTGGAAGGAATGTGTAGCCAGGTGGGGGTTAGCCTGTTCTCCCAGGCAATCAATGACACTACAAGAGGAAATGGCCTCAAACTGTGCCAGGGGAGGTTCAGATTGGACATCAGGAGGAATTTCTTCACTGAATGGGTGGTTAAGTATTGGACTGGGCTGTCCGGGGAGGTGGTGGAGTCACCATCCCTGGAAGTGTTCAAGAAATGACTCGACATGGCACTTAGTACTATGGCTTAGTTGACATGGTGGTGTTTGGTCAAAGGTTGAACTCGATAGTCTTGGAAGTCTTTTCCAACCTTAATGTTTCTATAATTCTATGTTTTTTTTCTGTGCCAGTCACTTTTGCCTCAGGACAGAATGTAAACCTGGGAGTATATAGGGTGATATTTATCCTGTCATATGCTATTAGTAACCAACAATCTCAGGACTTCCAGAGCTATTCCTACGTTCGTGTCCTTGTGCTAAGACTCTTCAGAAATTCCTTACTGAAAATGTATATGTTCCTACTTCCTCCTTCAAAACAAACTGCTCCATTTCTCTCATTTTTTAGTAGAATTTATCCTTCTGGTTTTCACTTTGATGACTATGACTATGCAGCTACTGGCAGCACTGCTTCTGGGGACATAATCTTGTCTGTGTTTATTTTTGAATTAGAGTGATAGTAACATGCAGTCAGCAAGATTCTTGGAGGTTATCACTGTGGATGGCAGATATGATTTGGTTTCTTCTACATTGTGAAGGGAAAACTTGACTGACCCTATAAGATGTAATGTGAATTAATAGTATTTAGTTGCAGGAGCAACTTATTTAGATCCAAACAAGGATCTAAGGGATCTGTGTTTCTTAGATGTCAGATTTAACTAATCACCCAAGAATGCTACAGAAACCCGTCAATTCCAAAATCTTGGGTAGTGTTTCACACTTTTTTTTTTTCCATGTTGGGAAATCAGATAGGGTAGTTTTTTTCAAATAAATTTTGTAGTGAGTAGGACATTGGGTTGACGGAAAGCAAGGTCATCCTGCAGCCTCCTCCAATCTTACTTTACTTTGTCATTGACAAATAATTAAGTCAGTAATTCTTTCTTTGTGAAACAGGAAAATTTAGCTCCTAGAAAGAGTGAATTCCTGACAAAATGCTTGTGTAAGGAAAAAAAACTTGGATTCTTGGAAAAAGGCCACAGTGGGAAACCTATTTATTCCAAATCTGTGTAGCTGGAATCAAGAGATTCTTGTCCAGGTGCCTCTGTGCACATGTATCAGCAGTTCTTGAAAATGAAATTTTTCTGCTGTGTGGGAAAGAAGATATCCTTAACACTGGCTGTTCTGTTCTTCACATAATGAAATGACACTCTGCAGGAATCTCTAAAAACACTGACATGACCAATGAATTCTTTATGACACCTAGCTGATGCTCTCTATGGGATCAATATAATCCAGTTATGATTTGAGTAGCGGAGCACATTCTATGCAACTTACATTTAAGTCTTCATGGCCATTTAAAAACAATGGCCTCCCAAAGAATCTCTTTAATTCTTTCCTTTATTTCTTATCTGTGTTTTTTTTTCCCCCTCTGGTCTTGCAGTCTTTTCAAACCACTTATTTTCAGTGGTGTTCAAGTTCTTTTCTGTCAAATATTTTACCCTTCCTGACTGATCAGAACACAGACGAAAAGAATGTAATTTACTAAAAAAACTGAAGCTCACAGAAATTTTATGATCTTCTCACTTAACTGCAGGAGGTCACTAATTGTATTTAAAACAGCAGAATGATCTTTAAGATAATGGCTCTATTTTCCATAGTGTAACATGGTCAAATTTAAAAAGGACAAATGACAAATTGGGAATTCTTAATCACTTGGAAACAGACCCTACCCCACAACTTCGTAAAGAGTTGAATAGGTGAAGCTAAGTAGTGGGATTGTCCCTGCAGTAGGGGAGTGCTGAGGCTGTTAACACTGGACCAGAGTCTCTTGTGTGATACTATTTCATGCTACTATTTCCACTGTTGAGAAATTTAATATATCTATGTAAAATAACACTTCTTATTTCATAAAACACACATGCAAAAGTTCAAGCAGTTTCAGTGTGGTTATCCTAAACCAATACATGACGATAACACGAGAAAATTGGTAAATTATTATTGCACAGGCCTATGTGACTACACAGTGCTTCAAACCTCATTTACTTACAAGTAAAGTAGTACAAGAACTTCCATGCATTTAACTGAACATGAGACCACAATGCTTACTGTAGAACATTATCCACTATGTAGAAAAATTAAAGAATCTGTTGTAGTTTCTGTACAGACTGAGGATTATGTTGCAGTTATTTGACAAATCCACCAAGTCTTGGGAAATGATTGACATTGTTGACTATTGACTGTTGTTCAGTCAGCCCATTTGTCCTTCAGACTTGCTGTTTTTGCAGACTACATTGCATTCTCCTATTTCACTGTGCTCCTTCTCTTTAAGAACTGTGATTTCTTTTGAGGGAAATACAGTGTTTGATACATTTTACGCTTTATGGAAAACTATTGCAAAATTATACTCTTGATCCTCCTTGTTCATGAGCATGACAGTATTATAACAACACACCAATCATTAGCAATGGAATTGACCATTAGACAATGGAACACGATGTCCAGGGAAGTGTCAGAGTCACCATACTGTTAAAAAAATGTGTAGATGTGGCACTTGAGGATATGATTTAGCGGTGAACACAGCGGTGCTAGCTTGACAACTGGTTAAATGATCTTAGAGGTCTTTTTCTACCTTAAGGATCCTGCTTTTTCTTGTTCCTTCATGTACAAGGTTGCACACTTATTATACCAATTCCTCTTTGACCAGTGCCATAATCTTCTTGTTCGGACAGTGGTGAAACAGAACAAGAGCCTAAGGAGTTAAAAATCCTGGTACCCTGCTTTGAGGAATGTAAGCTAAGGGAGGGATGGCGCCTACCACCAAGGATAAAACTTATGACAAAGATAGAGTGTTCTGTTCTGTTCTGATGAAGGATAGCTAAAATAACAACATAAATAAGTATGAGATAGAAACACAGGAGATGAGGGGGGGGACGTGAGTCAAAAGGCCTTGCGTAAATTCACCAAAGAGTCAGCGAAAACGAGAAAGTTGAAAAGTTCACCGAGGATGAGGAGAGAAAAAGACCCCTACTGAGGCCAAAGTAATCAGATATCCCACCAAGGAACTCCCCAAAAGGAAGACTCCACCCTAGACTCCGCCCCAACTCTGCCTGTTATGAATATTATAATCTGATGTTGCAAAGGTATGAATATGCATGTAAAGTGTTGTAACCTTTCACAGAAACTGTATATATTCCCTGATCTTTGCCAAAGTTTTCAGAGCTTCTTTGTCCAGTGCGAACTGGGGAGCTCTCCAACGTTGTATGCAATAAATGCCTTTACTGCTTAAAGGCTAAAATTCTTGTCTTTAAGCAGTTCTGTTTAGCCTTGTTGGGCATCAGTGGATCTGCATAGGCACTGAAATCTATTCTCTTCCATTACCTCACAAGATCCTAGATGTGCAGGAAAAGTTATATAACGAGGCAGCAGTGTAGATATAGTTCTTTTTAACCTAAATTCTCCATGGTGAGAGAGTAAACAAAAAAATATCAACCAATCAGTTTCAGTCAGAATTCAGTGAGAACGTATAAGTACAATATAAAAATAAGTACAAGTAAAAGTAGAAGTACATTATAAAAGTAAGTGGTGGCTAAGTTATTTTTCATTATTTTGGTCATACTACAGGAACTGGTGTTTATCACTTCGAACTTCATACATAGCAGGTAATGTATTAGTTTTAAAGTTTGATGTCCCACTGAAGAAAAATACCTACTGTAATTGAGGAACAGAAAGATTACATACGAAAAAACCCCACAACTTTAGCAAGGTATAGAAACTTTCAGTCCTTTACTGTTGCTAAGTATCCTAGAAAATAAATTAAAAAAGCTGGTTTCAGTGATTTACCTCAAACTGCTGTGTGTCATGATGCGTTTAATATTTCATCTCTGAAAGACATTCTGGTTTTTGAATTTTGCAACAATGTAATTATATTTTTTTTTATTTTGTCTTCTTTGAAGTGGTCTCAAATGCTACTGCAGAATGAGGAAAAGATATAGGGTATGAATAAGGGGTTTTTTTTCATGCAAAACTCCCTGACATATGCAGGAAGAGCCCCATCGTGGAGTCTTGTGAGAGTGAAGAATACCAGTATGCTGACCTTCTCATGCAATAAAAATTGCATGATTAGAGTCCTAGTGAAATTAAGAGTTTCAGCTAGCTATTCATGACTAAAGCCTTCATATCGCCTCCCTCTACTGCAATAATTACTGCACAGCTTAGGAAAGTGGTTACATCTTTTTCAAAGGGCACTGCCCCAAATTACCAGCAAAAGAGTTTGAGTAAAACACTGATTTTACACCACAGCAAATGATGTTGTACTTGAAGAAATACTTGATGCAGCTGCGGGTCAGCTGTCAAGTTTGTCATTATTGTTTAGAATAGTTGTGCAATCATTCAGAGTTTACAAAAAATCTTGTTGTAGACCCAACTAGTGAACATGATAGATCAAGAGTATCCTCAGAAGAATACCTTGTCAAAGGACTTACTGACAGCTCTTTTGCTGTCTGTAATGCTTTCTGCTGCTACCTGCAAATCAATGTTCTTGGCAAGGAGATGGACTTCAAATCATAGAATCATAGACTTGTTAAGGTTGGAAAAGACCTTTAAGATCATCAAGTCCTACCAGTGAGCTAACACCACCACCATGTTCACCTTTAAACCTCATGTCCTCATATCCAAGTGCCATATCCACACGTTTTTTGAACATTTCCTGGTACAGTGATTCCACCGCTTTCCTGGGCAGTCTATTCCAATGCTTAACAACTGTTTCTGTGATGAAATTTTTCCTTATGTCTATTCCAAACTTTCTTTGGTACAACTTGAGGACATTTTTTCTTGTCTGTTCAATTGTTATTTGGGAAAAATGACTGACACCCACCTCGTTACAATCTCCTTTCAGATATTTGTACAGAGTGATAAGATCCCCTGACCCTTCTTTTTCCAGGCCAAATAAGTGCAGCTGCCTCAGCCACTCCTCATAAGACTTGTGCTCCAACTTCACTGTCCTTCTCTGGACACACTCCAGTGCCCCAATATCTTTGTTGTAGTGACGGGCCCGGAACAGGACACAGGACATGAGGTGTGGCTTCACCAGTGCTGAGTACAGGGAAATGATTACTGACCTGATCCTGCTGGCCACACCATTGCTGATACAAGCCAGGATGTCATTGGCTTTCTAGGTCACTTGGGTACACAGCTGTCTCATATCCAGCTGGCTGTCAACCAGCACCCTCTGTCAACCAGTCTTTCCGTGATGAGCAGCTCCCAAGCTGCTAATCCTGCATCTGGTGGAGCTGGATGGGGTTGTTGTGACCCAAGGGCAGGACTTGACACTTCACTTTATTGAATGTCGTGCAGCTGTCCTCAACCCACAGATCCAGTATGTCCAGAATCCTCCGTAGACCCTTCCTACTTTCTAGCAGATCAACACTCCCACCCAAGGTGATGTTTTTTGTCAGTTTACTGAGGATACACTTGATCCCCTTGTCCAAGCTGGTGCTGAAGAAATTAAACAGGGTTGGTCCCAATACTGAGCCATGGGAAAGCACAATCACCAACTGGTTATAACTCCATTCACCACCACTCTCTGGGCCTGGCCATCCAGCCTGTATTTTACCCATGCCATGGGCAGCCAGATTCTCCAGAGGAATGCTGTTGAAGACAGTGTCAAAGGCTTCACTAAAGTCTAGGTACACAAAATCCACAGCCTTTCCCTCATCTACTGCGGGTGCTGGTGAGGGCCTCCAGTAATTAGAAATTAATCTTTATGCTGGAGGGGGAATGCTCCCCCTGGTTCCTCAGCCACGTGGATCCCCAGAGCCCCAAACCGGGACCACAAGGACCACACCGGGAGACGAGCAGGAAAGGGAGTTTATTGTTCTGGGGTCCAGGTATCTATAGGTTTGGGGAAATTAGCATACACCCAATCAAGGAGCTAAGGACACTTAACCACNAAACAGGTTTGCTAATTTCTTCATCAGTTTCAGAAGTCCATTTCTGACAGGACTTCCACTTTACACATTGCTGGTCAATTGCTGCAATCTACCAAATGTGTTACTTGTCACAGAAGGAGTTCAGGTTGATCAAGCAGGACCTACTTTTTAGGCATAGCCAACCCATGTTGGCTGTGGGTGATCCCTTTGTTGTCCTGCACGTGTTTCATGATGGCACTCAAGGTGTTCTGCACCTCGATCTTTTCCACACTGATGTCAAACTGATAGGCCTGTATTTCCCCAGATTGTCCTTCCTACCCTGCTTTCACATGGGTGTCAGATTTGACAGCTTCCAATCACCTGGGACCACCTTGGCTGATGAGGACTGCTGGTAAATGGTTGAAAGTGGCTTGGTGAGCTCCTCCACCAGGTCTCTCAGTACTCTTGGGTGAATCCCATGTACTTGTGTGGGTCTAAGTGGCCTAGTAAGTTACTGACCTTTCCCTCATGGCTTATGAGGACTTCATTCTGCTACCTGTCTCTGTCTTTAAGGTCAGGTTACTCAATACCTTGATAACAACTAGTCTTACTAAGACTAAGGCAAAGAAGACATTAAGTAACAGCCTTTTCCTCATCCCTTGTCATTACATTTCCCCTGACTGTGAAGAATTAAAGAGCACAGTTGCCTGTCTCAAACACTGTTAAGGTCACAGAAGGACTTTGCCATGAGATAGGCACAGAATGGAATGACAGAATGGCAGTAAGTCCAGGCTTGGCAGAGGCANCTTGGCAGAGGCAAGGTCTGTTTAGCACATCCTGAGTAACACATCTGAACAAAAATTCCCACTGTAGCAAACTGTGTAAAGAAACAACTGCTTGTACACATATGATCGGTCCCACAAAGATCACCTCAAGTTATGGGACATATGCCATCTGCAAACATGAATGACCACGAAAGCCCACCCCCTTCCCCCCCAGATATTCCTCCATGGATACCTGGAACTTGTACAGTAGATAAGATAAAGGTGGTACTACTGTCTGTGTGTTATCTTAGACCTAGGAGGAGTTTAACAAAGCTGGGGGAGAAGAATGTATTATTGATAATAGACACAAAGAATGCAGAATTTATGGACCACAAGGAAAGCCAACTCAGCAACTGTGCTAAAATAGAACTAGGTAAAAAGTAATTCCAGCAGGAGGAGATCATGACCACTGACTTACAGCCCCCCAAGCCAAGAAACCCACTGACTCAAAAGAGAAAGACTGAGCATATGGACTAATAGACATTAGCAGTGAGGGAATCATTTGATCAATAAAATAAAAGGACTGTGTAGCCAATGAGCATCAATTCTTCTGTTTGTTAGAATGTGTAAATAGTGACAAATTTTGAATGACTGGGGAGCCTCACCACTGAGAAACTTTCAGGATTTTCTTCATAAAACGTTCAGCCTTTCAGGACTTCTTTGTCATTCAGGAGTGCCTCCCAAGGGACTCTCTCAACCAGTCTCCTAAATAGGGCAAAGT
Organism: Oxyruncus cristatus; assembly: GCA_013399855.1. NCBI lineage: Eukaryota > Metazoa > Chordata > Aves > Passeriformes > Cotingidae > Oxyruncus > Oxyruncus cristatus. Next base: position 77,292 of record VXAY01006469.1, read on the forward strand.
TTGTCCTCTGGAAGTCAAAGATGGAAGTTCTGCTGAACCCTTTCCTTACTGCTCTGAGTTGAAAACTTGATCACTTTGTGATCATTGTGCCCAAAACAGCCTACAGCCACCATGTCACTCACCAGTTCACAAGCAGCAGGTCCAGTGGGGCACCTTCCCTGATTGGCTCCCTCACTATCTGCATCAGGAAATCATCTTCCACACACTTCAGGAATCTTCTTGACTGTTTTGTCTCAGCTGTATTGTATTCTCAGAAAGCATCTGGTAAGTTGAAGTCCCCCATGAGAATGAGGGCAAGTGATCACGAGACTTCTCCCAGCTGTTTATAGAATATTTCATCTAGTTCCTCATCCTGCTTGAGTGGTTGGTAAAAGATTCTCACCAGTATATTTGCCGTATTGGACTTCCCTCAGACTTAGCATTAATATAGTTCAACATGGAAGAGATGAGCATTTTTGAGTTTACCAGAGTCCTTTATGATGAACATGGTCAAAGCTGGGCATATGTTTGAAAAAGTAGTATAAGTAAACTATACAGCTTTGTAATTCAAGGCAGTGAGTTACCAATGGCCACTGAACTATCTTTTCTTTTTAAAGTGGTCAGTACCGATGTTCTTGTTTCACCTACTCTTTGTGTTTACATTTCTTTGTAGATCTTCCACCAAAAGGGACGCTTCAAGGTGTTTTGTTTTCTTGCAAATTTCAACAGATGTAGTTCTTACCTGAAAGGTACTGAAGTAGCATCCTGGCCTGGATCAGGAACAGTGTGGCCAGCAGGAACAGGGAAGGGATTCTGCCCCTGTACTCAGCTCTGGTGAGGCCACAGCTGGTGTGCTGTGTCCAGTTCTGGGCCCCTCAGTTCAGGAAGGATATTGAGGTGCTGGAGCAGGTCCAGAGAAGAGCAACAAGGCTGGTGAAGGGACTTGAGCACAATTCCTACAAGGAGAGGCTGAGGGAGCTGCGGTTGTTTAGCCTGGAGAAGAGAAGGCTCGGGGAGACCTCATCACTCTTTACAACTACCTGAGAGGAGGTTGTAGCCAGGTGGGGGTTGGTCTCTTCTCCCAGGCAACCAGCAGGACAAGAGGGCATGGGCTTAAGCTGTGCCAGGGGAGGTTTAGGTTAGATATCAGAAAGAAATTCTTTACAGAGAGAGTAATCAGCCATTGGAATGGGCTGCCCAGGGAAGTGGTGGATTCTCCATCCCTGGAGGTTTTTAAGATGAGACTGGATGTGGCACTTAGTTCCATAGTCTAGTAAATGCAGTGGCGTTGAACCAAGGGTTGGACTTGATGATCTCAGAGGTCCTTTCCAACCCGTCTGATTCTATGATTCTATGATTCTGTGAAGTTATTAGCATATATCCCCCCATCTTGTTTCTGAGAGACCATAATAGTAATTTTGTATTTGCCAGAAATCAACATAAATCACAAGTAAATCTACTCTTCTAACAAAGCAGCTTGGTATCTTGGGCATATATCCTAACTGTATGTCTTCAAATTATCTATGTTTTCAAGGTTCTGAATCAAAGAATTAGGTTCTTTTAAAATTGAGCAGTGTCTTTTTCTCCTTTTAAAAACGGGCAAGAAATATTCTCTTTAAGCTTGTTGTTTCTGCTGTCAGCCAGCAACTATCACTGAGACCACCTTGATAAAGAAATATTTAATTGCATGAAAGTAACTGATGAGCTGGTATAATTTACAATTCCATCTCATTGTCAATTCTTTTAGTAAATTTTAAACCCAGTAAAGATTAAATTTTACAGTCGGTGTTGGAAATTATTGTTCAGCATAAACCCCGAATTATAATAGGAACAAATTAGAATCTGCTTTCCTTATATATGGAGATCAATGTAAATCTAACCAGTCACAGTTACATTTAGTAAGTACTGAATGACAGCAAACTATAAGTCATGATTTTCTACTTCTTATTTGGAATAATTAACACAGTAGGAAATCCTGATGTCTGACTGAAAAATTACTACCAGTTGCACAGGTAAGTATTTTTACAGCAATATTTTACTGAGACAGGAGGAGAAAACAAATAAAATTCGTATAAGTGTGTCTGATATCTCCTAATGATATAATATATATAATATATGTAATACTTATATTATAGAGAGAGTTATTGAGTGCTTAAAAATGTGGTAGATGTCTGTTGGTGAAGGTTTGGAGTCAAACTGTGATGATAGATGTAGGAAAGAATTGTTATTTTACAAGCCCTTCTACATTATAGTAAATCTAATTTCTTATAACAATTCATAATATTAAATTTAATGAAGTCAAATAAATCAAAGATATGTTTGCTATATAGCTTCTCTCCCCTCCCCTCTCCTCCTTTCTCCTCCCTTCTCCTCCTTTCCCTTCCTCTTCACCTTTTTTCTTTAGCACATTTACACTATGAAACTGTTCTTTTCCTGAGGTACTTTTACATTATTCAGAATGCAGCCTTAATGAAGTATTATTCTTCATTGGAAACAGTGTAACAAGAAGTCTTCACTGTGTTCTTAAGGACAAGAAAATCGCTGAAACACCTGTTGGCATTTCCAAGTCACTGGGAATAAACATGTAGCATTCCTATAATTAATGACAAACAAAAACCAAAACAACAAAACCAACAACAGCAATTTAAAAACAGAGCTAGTTATTTACAACAACAGATTGAACAACACAGCTAGTTATTTACAATAACAGATTACACATTATTTCAGGAGAAAAATATGAAAAAGTCAATTATGTTTCAGAATCTCTTAAAGCTAATCCACTGATAGGATTTTGACATATATGACGAAAGACAGAATGAGATCATTATAATGGCCTTCAGTCCAAAAATGGTTTGCATTGTACATTTCTCACCATTTCTTGACAATTAATCAATTTAAACATACTTTTGATGTCAGTGTTTACTTTTTCTGGAGTACGGGAAGAAGCCTGTGCATATATTGCAAATCCATCCAGAAACACAGAATTTTTGAGGCTGGAAGAGGCCTATTGAGATCATTTTGTCCAGCACCACTGTTTAAAAAGAGTCAACTACAGCCAACAGCTTGAGGTCGTGTCCAGTCAGATTTTTAATATCTCCAAGGATGGAGACTCAGGGAGCTGTCTTATTAGTTTGTGCAGTTTTCAACTACCATCACAGTAAAAAAGTTTTTCTTACTTTTGAAATAATTTCTTATATGAACCTGTTTAAACACTATTGGCCCCAATATCAACTGTTGGACTGCATTACTTGTGACTGGCTTCCAACTGGGGTTACATTGCCACTAATCACAATCCTTTGCGTCTGGAAGTTCAGTCAGTTTTCAGTCCACCTTACTGTCCACTTATGGGGCCAGTACTTTATCATTGTATTCATGAGAGTACTAGGCAAGGCAGTGTTGAAAGACTTGCTAAAGTCAGGGTAAAAAAAACCCCACTGTTTTCCATCATTCCCTTAGCTGGTCATCTTAACACAGAAGCCTCTCAGGTTGGTTAAGGAGGATTTCCCCTTCAGAAGTCCCTGCTGACCATTCCCAGTAACCTCCTTGTCCGTTGTGAAAAACACTGACCAGCTCACACAGCACTTCTGGGTGCAACCCATCAAGTCCCATAAACCTTCGTATATCCTATTTCTTTAAATGTTTTCTAACCTGCTCCTCCTGTTAGAGTAAGTCTTTCTTGTTTGAGACTTTCCTTCTCATCTCAGGAACCCTGGATTCCCACCAATTGATCTTACAGGGAAAGATCTTACAGGCAAAGAGGTATCAGGGACTTCTTTCACGTCTTTTGTCATCAAGATGAAAAATTGCTGTTTTGCCACAGCTAATCAGGTAACCTTTTTAATAGTAGCACCTCTGGGAAGTATGTGAGATGAAAAAAATACACAGGAAGGAAGAAGAGTATCAGTTAAAAGAATAATCAAACAACTCTGTTGCAATCAAATCAAGATTTTGCCCTCTAAGACTGCACAGTAATAATTACTATTTTAAATGAAGTTGTCTTTGGATTTCCAGTCTAAACCCTTTCATAAATATTTCCTTCTGTTATTTGCTTTTTCACTTTCACTGAATTTTAAAAATGTAAGTATATTTGGAGTAATTCTGAACCTAAGGGGGGGGGAAATAATAAAACCTGTGAAATATAAAAAACTGACCTATTTTTGAACAGTCCTCTGAAACTTGTTGACTCTTGTGAGAAGAAATCTGCCATAAGAATGTAACTTTTTCAAAAAAATCTTATGGTGGAATTAATTTTTTTCTGTTTTGAATGAACTATGACCATTTAAATCACCTGCTGAATTGTGAATGTCTCCCTCCAGAGGAGGAAGGTGCTGCAGATCCACCCATGAATTATATGTGGAAAGTTTGCCTGTTTTAGCAGTAGTAACAGGAGCCTGTGAAGTCAGTTTGTGGTTTTGCTGGGAAGCAGCAGGAGCAGGTGGTGCTCCCTGAGGGGACAGGGAGGAGAGGGCCTGAGCAAGGCCTGCAGGCCAGGTCTGGAGCTGGTGACCAGGTGCAGACAGGAACCCAGGTCATAATGCAGTACCATAGTCATGGAGCAGGTGTGAAGTCAGGCCAGGGACTCAGTCGATGATGGCACAGCTAGAACCGGATTCAGTGATGGCCAGGCAGGGCCAGTGGGACAGTGATGGATGGGATGTCTGTGTGCAGGTGGAGGTCAGGCTCAGGCTCTGAGAGGGGAACCAGACACATGCTGTGATGGTTGAGCAGTGCCATGGGTAGAGGGTACCAGAACATCAGCTGATGTGTCAAAACTGGATCAGCAGGGCCTGAGGCTGGGCAGGACTGTGCTTTGGGGAGGTGGAGGTCAGCCCTGCAGTGGCAGCACTGGGACCAAGGGTTGACAGAACTGGGAGCAGGTGCTCAGGAGGGGTTCTCTGTGGGGCCAGGTGGTGCCCCAGGGACGCTGGCCAGCCTGATGAATCCTGTTGGTGCTTTCTGAGTGCCAAGAGTCTTCTTAATTTCTGTATTCTGTAGAACTTTTTATATGAAGTATCATTAGTGACTTGGATGATGGGACAAAGTGCACCCTAAGCAAATTCACAGACAACAAGAAATTGGGATGATAGATCTGACACTCATCCTGGTGTTATGAGGAACCTCAGCAGACTGGAGAAGGCATTAGACAGAAGTCTGAAAAAGTCCAACAAAGTCCTGTTCCCAGGGAGCAATATCCTTGAGGACCAGAAGCGGATTTTTACTGAGCTTCAGCACTCATGCTACTGGGCAGTTGCTAAATGAAACTTCAGTAGACAGCTACATTTTGGGTAAAGTCCTAAAGTGCCCCCAGAAATCTCTAAACATGGTTCCTGCTCCAGCTCATAGTCACAAGCTGTTCCAGGGAAGGTTTAGTTTGGACATTAGGAGGAATCTCTTCACAGAAAGGATGATTAAACACTGGAATGGACTGCCCAGGAAGATAGTGGAGTCACTTTCCCTGGAGGTGTTTAAGAAAAGACTGGACACAGTACTTAATACCATGATCTAGTTGACACAGCTGTGCTCAGTCATAGGTCGGACTTGGTCTCAGAGGTCCTTTACAACGTAATTCATTCCATGATTCTGTGAAATCATTTTGATTTTCAGTCAAAAAAAGGACTTCTTTCCCACAGGAAACGGAAAATGAAAATGCGTTGTCAGTCAAAGACTGTCCAGGTGCCTTGTCAAGTTTTCTTATTGATTGGAGTCAGGGAAACAATTCAATCAGTTCCACATCAATACTGTATTATGGAATAGAGATTTTTAAAGATGTTTAGGTGCTGGGAGACATAACAATCTCCAAATAACTCCAGAAATATTGTCTTTGTCTTAGCAACAATACTTTTTTTTTGATAAAATACAGCTGATATACATAGTGCAATTTGAGTGAAATCCCAACTGCAACGTGTGACATCTCATTGTAATTAAAAACAGAATTTGTTTATAGTGCAAACACTGATAAAATCATGGCTAGACACAGAAATTTAAGTTTATTAGTGGGTCTCTGGCTATTGCTGTAATTTAGATTTTTAATGGAATTCCAGTTTTAGAAACTCCTGTGAAATATGTTCTCTTCCACTTCACATGAGGTACCTGTTGGTTGTTTCATGTTAGCAAATAGCAGAGATTCATTCTTGGCATAAGAACTAACCAGCAAGTATGTTTTCATCTGAATTATTCAGATTGCTTTCCTGTTAAAAGAGTATTATTTTTCTTCTTTAGGCTACCGCTGCATTTTATAAACCAGGAACAATTAAAACTGATGTTACAATAAGCAACATCTGAATATTCCCTAATAATTTTAATTTAAAAGTTTATCTTAAAATTATCAGATATTTGTGTTAAATAAAGTGGGTGAATGTACATGGCCTAATATAATTGGATGTTTTATCAGGTAATTTCTAGAACCACAGGAAAAATTTAGTGTGGCCAGGATTAACAGAAGCACATGTGAACTGCTGGAAGTATGACATATTGCATTGTGCCCAAAACCAACAGATGGTGATAGGAAGAATACAGCTATAATTTAGAAAGTTTTGGCCTCATGTTTTTTGGGGGAAAAGTTAGGCTATGGGCTCACTGGTAAGGACAGTCTGTATAAAAGTGATATTTTAAAAGAGATGGTAACAACATCCAAGCAGATCCAAAGTATTGTCACATAAATGCGATAAATAGCTGATGCAATCCACACAGAACCATGCATACAGAACTCTTCTCTCTGCCCCAAATCAGAAGACAAATGGACATGTTTTTTCTTTAAAGTTGGGACTTTTTTTCCAGTGAGAAAAATGTTTTTTATCACCTTAATCAAACGTGCTGTAACCTGTTGAAGAGAATCTCCTAAAAATATTAGAGGGCTCCTAGAGCATGCAAATTAGTGATAGATCAGTTGCTTTCCTCTCTATAAGAATACACCCTCTCAGATGTTTCCCTGTGTATTGAACTGAACTGAAGCAGTGTTGCTGGAAGCACAAATTAGTCCAGATGGCATTTGTTCTAAAATTCAGAAAGCTGTAAATCTTTCCTCCTTTTACTCCTACATTTCTACAGGCCTCTGTAGAGAATTGCCAGTCCTTCACAAGCACAAGAAGCAAGTAGAGAGTACAGTATGCGATTTAATACTTTCTGCATTAATGCTTTCAAAGATTTAAACATACAAAATTATTTTTTGACCTTTTAAACCATAACACTTCATATCACATAGTAATAGTTCCTTTAATTTCTTATTTTTATATCTACAATGTTTTTTTAGAAAACATTCAAATAAAAACTATTAGGTTAGGTTGAGTGCAACCACCAATAACTGCATATGAATTTTCAGCATCAACTTACAGGTATCAAGAGGGAATGTTTTTTTCTCAACAAATTTTTTAAAATAAAAATTACATGAATTTATATGTGGAAGAACATAAAAAGGGACAATATCACTGCAGCTTTGGGCCTGATTTATGGCCTTGACCACCACAGTTTCTAAATAACTGGAAAAGAAGATTGTAAAAGCTGATCTATTGAATCCTTGACAAAAATGATCAGCATTAAGATAAGGCAAAATAAATAGAAGAAGATTCCTTAAAACAAGTGTTAAAACTGTGCTCTGCTGTCAAGGTGGAAAAACAAAGAAGCCAAACTAAACCATGTAGAATTAACCTGTGAAAGTGCAAGTACAAAAACCCATCTGAAAACAACCCCCATCTGCATATCATCCATGAAGAGTCAAAATCGTTCAGGAATGGTTGCTTCAAATTTTTTTTTTCTACTAGGGGAATTCTATAGTAAATGAATCAGAAATGATGTGGCAGTCTATTTCTAAGTAGTGCATGTGATCACCTTTTTGTGTAGCAAGAGCTGTGGAATGAGTTTGTAACAGAAGGTGAGGTAAGCAAAGCCCTATTCTGCTAATGCCATTTTGCCTATTCTCATCATAAACAAAACCAACCAGAAATCAAGCCAAGAGGATGACTGAGAGAGTTCAGAAAACAGGAGTCAGGTTATGCTAGTCTTAATCAGAAATATAAAAGGATTAAGTATAGGTCTTTTTGATACTCACCATGTCACAAAGAAAGGACATTGGAGCTGCACAGAAAGCCCAACTAGAAAGATGTAAATCCGTCAGTTTGTAGATTTCAGTGATACCATCTCTGTGTGTGTGTTTAGTGTTCTGTTCAAAAATAAAAAGACTGCAGACATGATACTCTGGGTAAGTACAGCGATTCAGCCAGCCAGTGGCAGTAGGAGGTGCTCTTTAGCAAGACCTCTCAGCCCAAGTAATTTTCTGTGGTCCATGGTACTTGCCTCTGCAATGTCTTTAGATGTTGCATTGTGGATGTTGGAAGTTACATCCCTGCCTATAGTCTTTGGACCAATTTTCCATAAGCTCATCGAAGGTATATTTGAATCTGGTGATATCTCATCTACAACTTTATTCACACTAGAGAACTTAGTTAGGTGCTGTGTACTTTTTAGTAACTGTTTTCAGCTGATTCCTTCTAGTTGAATAATTGAACCTTAGTTATTGTAGAATTCAGTGAGTGTCACTCACCTTAGCTTGTAAACCTTGATCATATTCCATGTCATGTTTTGTCCTAAATGAAGAATTCAGATATTTTCAGTCTCAACTTACAAGGATGTTTTATCATCTGACCATTTTGTTTTATCTCTGTAAATATCTAACTGCCCTATGTCCTTCTTGAGATGCAGAGATACTGCACAGAGCTCTTAAAATGTTGGTGCAGCAAGGTCTCCTGTAGAATAAAATGGTATGCTCTATCTTGTTCTCCATACCCTTCCCAGTGATACATAATATTTTCTGGGCTTTTTTGTCTGCTGCTAAACAGGAAGCCATGTGTTTCAGATATATGTCAACATATAGTGACATGACAATTAACATCCTGTGTACATTTATTTCAGGTAGGTTATTAAGAAACCATTGGGAAGGCAATACTGCACGTGTTTTGGAATTGTCAGGCTTCTAGATTTGGAATCACTGTCAGAGACTTTAAACTGGAATATTGGAAAGTATTACATTACAATTATCTTCTGACTCTTTCTATTACATTACATGAGTTTTTCATGGCCTTAAACCTGGTGGGATTTTTTCTTACTGATTATATTTCCCTAAAAATGTTCAGACATTATAATAGTCTACAAAAAAAAAAAAAAGGGGTATAATACACATGCATATTTAAAGTAGTTATTTAGTTTATTAATTCATTAATTTCACCTGGATAGAGTCATACCAAATGTTTTTACAACTGAGTGCTCAACCATGGTGGCATACCTTTAGTGATGATTGTTACTTGGTATGCTTTATGATACCTACATGTTTTAATTCCTCTGAAAGGGAACCTTGTTGGTAATATTATCAGTGTTGTACAAATGAAGTTGTACAAATACTATACAACTATAACTTAATTACCTTACTTTCTTATTTTCACCTACTAGCTAATCTAAAACTCTTGCAGATATCTATGTCAGGTTTCCCATCTGCACTTTAAAACTTTTTCAGTTTAGCTCCCTGTGATTTTTTTTTTCAGTTACCTGACTCAGTTTTTATTCAGATTGTTCCTCTTTAACAAATTTCAAAACTAATGTTAATCTTCATCCAAAATTATTTATGCTCTTCCTTGTTCTTTATTCGCTTACATTACCCTGTCATCAACAGATTCATCTTCAGTATTTCTGTTCCTTGTACCTGTGCAGCATCAGAAGGAAATTTAATGGTTCTTCAGGCAATCCTTGTAATTTTTCACTCTAAATTTGGTCTAATCTATAAGCCTTAATTTAGTGACTATCTCTATGACAACAACTTGCAGATCAGCTTCTCTTCTCTGCTCCCCTCTTTTCTGATCAAAAACCTCTTTTTTTTTTTTTTTTCTCCTTCTCTTTCTGTGTTCCTTGACTGGCATTGATAGTACTACCATCCGGCCTGTTGCTCAAATCTATAATGTGGTTGTGGTATTCTTCTTCAATTTCTAAATTTTCAAATCTGGAATCTGCTCTGATACTTTTGTGAGTATAATAACTTAAGCTGTGGGTATCAAGGATAAGTAGCCATATGACTAAAACTCTACTCCAGACTTTTATTATATTATGTTTTGGTTTTTGCAGCAGCCTTTTCTATGGCTCTGCTGTCAGAATTTTGCTACAAGAAGCAAATTCTTAGCTTTCTTTTTTCACCCTGTAATCTATGCTTATTTCACTACCATTATCTTCTTCTTTTAACTTTTCAGCAGTAAAATCTGTAATACCCATTTTCCCTTTCCATTTTTCCATGAACTATAATTTTCATGGACTCTCACTTTCACTTGACTCATAATATCAGTTCCTATCATCCCCTTCTTCTAGCATACCTCTGCTTTCTCCCAGGTTCAAATGCATTCTTTGGAAATATGCTTAGTGCAAAAAGCCATCCTAGCACTACTCTGTTACGAAAACCATAACATTGCTAGATGGCAGCTGAAACTTCTACAGCACTACCACAATACAAAAAAATATTTGTTACAACAATATTGTTTGAAAGAATTTTCTGAAGACTGGTTTTGTAAAAATGAGCATTTTCCTCCTCTATAAATACATATATTAATTTTCCTTTCTAATAATTGCCTGTTTTGAGAAAAAAAAAAGTTGAGTTTTTTCTCTTTAATTGACTGTTATTTATGTAAATGCACCACTCCTGTTTCACTTGGCACATTAAGTCCCACTTCAAATCAGTGTGTTACACTGACATAGCTGAGGGAAAAATCAAGGAATTTAGGAACACCTGAATATTTATTAATTCAGGATTGCAGCTCCTGTAATATGGTGCCTTGTTTGGCTTCCCTTCCACCACTTAATTCCAGGAGCATGACACTATTGATACTTCTGTCTTGACTTTGAAGCATTTGTAAGGGACAGAATGTGTTTAATTACACCGTTCTGGCAATATGATGTAGCACAAACTGTATTCATACAGCCGTACAGTTAAAAATATGTGTGAAGCAAGTAAAAAACAAGAACTCTAAGAAGAAATCCATACAGCCTAGAGGCAAGTGTCTGAAAATGTGATGGTACAAAACAAAATAGCCTTGCTCTATGTGCAGGTTTCCAGTCATTTGTATCTCAGCTTACAGCAAGACCCCAGAAAAAGTCATGTATTATATCTATGTTTCAGGAAAATTTTTAGCTCATGATTTAGAAATATAAGATGATTCTTACGTTACTGAACACGGAGATTTATACACTGTCATATATATATTTGTGTAGTATAGGGGCAGGGGTGGTTTTCATTCTCAATTTAGGCTGAGAATGGTTAAGAAAGAGCCTAATTACTTCTTTCATGTGTATGCAAAACTTTCAAATGAAACCTTTGCTTATATATTCTAATTTTACTGTTGAGAGTATTCTTTATCTCTCAGTTATTCAGAAACAAAGAATGTTGGGTTATGTTCAGTTCTGACCCTGCAGGGCTGGATACCTGCTTGCCACTGGAGGTTCATGTCTCCTCTGGAAAATAGGATTGCAACATTCCTATCTAGCTAGGTGTTTCTAAGCTGCTAAACAATTATGTATGAGACTTTCACTTGTAGAGAATATGGAATCCTTGCAGTGTACTGCAAGCTTGTCAGAAACCTTTCCTTTCCCTTGAAAATTCACTCTAAGTATCCTGTACAGGCATTCCTTTGTTATTTCAATCAACACAGAAGTCCAATTTGTATTTATTTTCTTGAAAATGAACAGTCTGTTCAAGTGGGGTTTTTTTTGTTTTTTTGTATTTCTTTGTTTTCATTTTTGTTTCGGTTTTGGGCTGTGGTTTTTTTGTTGGTTGTTTTTTGTTGTGTTTTTTTTTGTTTGTTTGTTTGTTTTTTTGTTTGTTTTTTTTAAGAGACTCATTATTTGTGTAACAGCACTGCAAAAATGACCCAGTTTATGGGGATCTGAAGTTAAGTTTCTGAGTTTGTTTCATGATAAGCCTTTTGTCTGGCATAAAAGCACTTTGAATGCTTTATATGTTTCAGACCTCTGACTATCCCAGAAGTTAACCAATTAACTTAAGACTAAAATCTCATAAAACAGCTTAAAGATGTAATTTTTTGAGAATTTCAAAGACTGGAAAAGTATCCCAGCTCCTATATATCCTTTCTGTATGATAGTGTAACATTAAGGAGCCTAGAAATCTGATGTCTGCAGTATATAAGAATCTGCAAAATAGCTTTGAATTAAGATTTAAGAGTCTTGACAATCTAACAGGAAAAGAAATAACCTACTCGGTCCTATGCAATTACCCTATCAACTGGTGAGTTTTTCTCTAATGGGAATTCAATTTGATATGGAAGTTGTGAGATGTTGTATCTAGTCTTGATTTATTTGATAATATTTGGCTACGATAGTTCAATCACCGCTAGTTGTTCTTATTAAATCTTGGAATAAAACCCATTGGATTAATCCTTAGAGAAATCTACACTAACTGGTACTTAGAACTGGGATTTATTTATTTAGCCCTGATATAACATGTGTACAGAGTTTAGAGTTACAGGTTAGAAATTATGTAAGCATTCTTATCTATCCTGTTTGAAGACATAGGATGAAAGACAGAAATATTCTAATGTGTTCACATTTTTTCTGATGATAGCTTGAATTCTTGAAATGTTTCCACAGTTTTCTAAGCCCCAAATCTTCCACTTCTCAAGTGTTTTAAAAATACAAATTAATTACTATAACTAATAGTTTTCTGGGTGATTATTCAAAGAGTAATGCACAGTGCCCTTACAGCTACTCAAGCCTGGCCTTTGAAGTGCATAATACTGATACCCATGGGTTTTATTTTCCATCTTCTTCCTCTCCCATATTCCTAGCATGGGATAAGACTGATATCATGGTTGTTGTGAGTTGTAATAAAGATTATATGGCTTTCCTTCTGAACAGCCTAGTGAGTGCTCCGATTATCTAAAGAGCAAGGTGATCAAGCACATTGAATAGAGAACAGAGAACAGCAGACCTCATGAAAGGTTAAACCTTTTAAGGGAAAGATTTCCAGGTCACTGATTTGATTCCACATTAAGACAATTTTTTTGTTCTTTTGAGGAAATACAATTTATAAATAATTCTTCATGCGCACAGCAACATCACTTGACTAATCTGGATGCCTGATTAATATTTGTATGCTATTCTTCTCTGTTAACTTTCACCTTTACATAACAGTTCTGAAAAAAAATATGACAGTTGATTCTTTGTCTTGTGATACATTGTTTTCATGAGGAAGCTTTTATAAAGAAGAAATGGTTATTTTCTTTTTTGTTCTCCTACAGGTATTGAACATAAATACATTTTATGTTCATGACAGCATGGTAATTTTCCCCAGGGCAAAATCTTATAAACTTCCTTGATAATAAGAAACAGAAGTAATATTGAGGGAAAATAGGAAGGTTGAAGGCTTTTTTGGAGGGGATATTTGTTCAGTTTAGTCAATCTTGTATAAACCCTGATGCTGATAACACATATATTGACATCCCTCTTAGTTTTGGCCCCCAACAACAGGAGGCCTAGATAGCACAGCTTCACTGCCATTGAGCCGAAAGCAGAGGACTTTCATCTAGATTGCAAACAGCAGATGTTCATGCATCAGACCTGGAGAATTTTGTCTCTCTTTCTAATGACATGTTTTATCGCTGTAATTTTGGAGGGTAGAAATCTGGCCAACTATGTGGATGAGTTGGAGAGAACTAAAGCACATTTTTGCAAATTAGGGATTATGGTAATTTCTGACAGCTCCCTTAATGAAAAAGTAGAGGTCATTTAGAAGCAAGTGAATTGCTGAGCTATTCAATCCTGGCTAGTTTAATGAGACAGAGAGATGAGTTTTGATAAAGCTCCCCTAACTAAAAACTTTTCTTCAACCCCTCAGCTTTTTTGCCATGTGAGAGTATCATCCTCAGAAGAATAGCATTTTACAGGACTTTTAATAAATGACCAAGAGATATCTTTTTCATGCAGATGACATTTTAACCCCTGAATATATGCCAAAGCTATATGAAAAGGAGTGTTTCAGAGCCGTTCCAACCAGCTGTTGATAACTAGGTATTAACAAAGTTTGTTATTATTGCACAAGAGTAGAGTCCCTTATCTCTACAGGAGTAGAGTCCACATGTTGCAAGTATTGTAGCTTTACTGATAATGATGATAATCTGATACATGATGAATCTGTGGCTTCTGTACCATTCTCCAAGTACATGCAGATGTACTATATGTACTTTGTAGAGTATGTACAGAATTATGTGTATGTCTTCTACCATAACTTTATCTCTGAAGATTTAGGACACTATAGTTATGTAAGGATTGTCATTCTCTAACCAACTCTACCTCCTTGCGTTGTTTCTTTCCATGTTAGGATGGTGTCCTGGTTTCAGCCCAGATCAGTGGTAGGGGACATGGCCAAGACCCTAAAGTTTTTCAATACCACCTCACGTCATCACTAGGGGTGGGGGGAAGGGACTCTCTCTCATTTCCAAAAGAAGGGTGGTTCCTTCTGGAGGGAGAAAGCGTGGCAGGCAAGACAGTCAGTATTGTCGCGGACTTTCTGTGTAAATCTGTTACTTGTCTTATACCTTCTGTTGTTAATATTGCTGCTGTTACTCTTCATTTTATTATCTCATTGCTGTTTCCAATAAATTGTTGTTATGTCTAGCTGCGATATTTGTGTTTTGTGATTCCAGCTGGAGGGGGAGGGGAAGTGAGTGCCAGCAGTTTCCTTGGGAGCACTAACTTAGGGAATACCATCCCCAAATTACGACAGCCTTAATTAGTGCCTAATGCTGAAACCACAACTTTAGGATTAAGAGTCCCTTGCTCTATTGACTAAGCAGGCTGTTGGGTTAAGGTAAGAATGATCTAGTGGAAACAGTGATGAGATAAGGAAACAAACAGTATTACTATATTAGTTACAAAACTTATAAGACAAAGAAGTGATTTATATGGAAAGTCTACAACACTACTGACCATTTTGCCCACCACACCTTCTTCCCCTGGAAGGAACACCCTTCTTCTTGGAAGTGAGAGGTTCCTTTCCCTGTCCCTGACAATGATGTGAGGTGGTATTGGACAACATTAGGGTACTGGCCAAGCCCCCTCCTGCTAATCTGGGGTGACACCAGGACAGACGGTTGTTGACCTGCTTTCTTAAGTGGCCTCTGTTTGCATTTCTTTCTTTTTTTTAAAATCAGAGCCCAGAATATAATCTATTTAATTTTCACAGCTGGCATCTTCAATTTATCATTTATCAGAAAAGAAGGAATGACTGATGGCACTGAATCATAGAATCACAGAGCAACAGAATTATCTGGTTGGAAGAGACCTTAAAGACCATCTAATTCCAGCCCCTAGAAAAGCACTGAACTATTTCTGAAATCCCAATTCCTCCTCATTTTTAATCTGAATAATTTCATTCAGAAATAGGGGTAAAGTTTTTCCTTCTGGAATTGGTTGTATCTAAATGGCTGTTCAGGACACTCACAATAAACATCATACATAGATACGTGTTTAAGTTGTCCAAATATGCAAAACAAGTGCTTCTTGCGTATCGTGGAAAATTTACTACGTAATTATTTGGTTTTGTGACACTATTGCTCCAAACCAAAGAAACCATTGAAATTATTGCAGCTGTTATTTCAAACAAAGTAAATCAAATATACACAGTAAAATTTCTGTCACTGTGCTATTAGAACAGGAGCATCTACTCATTAAAGATTCATCTTTATTTATACAATAATTAAGGCTTTATAATGCAAATGTATCCATGTCAGACAAAACTGTAGTATATCATATATGTAAATTTATTTTTCCATCAAAGTTGCTTCTTTCAGAATATTATTTCAGAATGTCTCAGAATTGTCATCTGATGGGCTGATTTTTATTTCCTACTGTTAATGATATGTTTATGCAGGGAGGGTGAACTCACAGTGTTTTTGCCAAGACTCGTATTTTATGTGCCTCTGGTTTTCTGGTTTTGAGCTTTGGAAAGTGGCTGCAGAAAAGTAGCTATAAATATTTGCTCCTCTTCCTTAGAAAATTCTGTGAAATAATCCTACCTGTGTTCACTTTTTCAAAACACCAATACAGGAATTCTAGCTTTTTGGAGAAGTGGTACACTAATGTTTTACATTTATTGTGCCTGCTCCACGGGATAGCTAAAAGTATTTGCTGAAGTTGTGCAGCAATAAACCGAAATGGAAGACTTAAATCTTCCAAACCGCCTCATAACATTGGCATAGTGGCCTTTCTTTGGTCACTGAACTGAAGCGAAATTCACTGAAATAAATTAGAAAACACTCAAGATGCTGTGATCATGATATTTACTTGATATGATAATAATTGACTGGAATTTTAAAATATCTTAACAACGGTGACTAAAATTCTGATTCAAAATAAAATCTCATCATCATGGCTAGGCTTTGCAAATGAAAATTAGGGAAGGACTCTACCCACGCTTGCTACAAGCACGTTGATGGCTAAGAAGGCCAATGCGAGACAGACAAGTCCGCATTGCAAAAGGTACAGTGGAAAGTCTCCTTTGGCGGTATTGGCAAGACTTGGTTCTTTCTGCATTGTCTTTTCTCCTCAGAAATGATTCTGTGTGTGTTCTCAAAAGAGGCAGCAGCATTATAGATAGTGGGTCTATGTCACCCAATTGGAGGCCAGAGTAGACCAATGATGGTGGTCGATATGGCCGAGGCTGAGATGTTATCTCAGGGAGTCCTTGTATCTCCTCTTTGGGGCTCCTCTCTTGCGGCAGCCAGTGGTGAGTTCACCATAAAGCACAATCCTGGGGAGGCCAGGATTCAATCCAGTCCTCCATCCTGGAGACGTGCCCTGCCCAACACAGCTGTGTTCTCAGCAGCATGGCCTCAATACTCGTGACCGCTGCCTGTTCAAGGACAGACACATTGGTCACTTTGTCAGTCCAGTGGATGTTGAGGATTGAGCGGAGACAACGCTGATGGAAACGCTCTAAGAGTCTCAAGTGGTGGCGGTAGATGGGAAGTATCATCTCCGCAGACGATAAAATTGACAAAGAGATAGACAGCAGGTTAGCAAAGGTATACAGAGCTTTTGGGAGACTCCTTAAAAGAGTTTGGTGTAATAAACACCTGAAGAAAAGCACAAAGATCAGTGTTTACAGAGCCGTTGTTTTGTCTACTCTTTTGTATGGGTCTGAATCATGGGTCATCTACCGCCACCACTTGAAAATAAAATCTAATACGTCTGTTAAACGAATGTCAAAAATAAGTAATGTGTGAACTGTAGCACACAAAAAGGTCCCCTCCCAATAAATTAAGATCAGTCTAACAGACACTTTCACAACATAGATCCATAAAAAAATCCATAAATATTTCTTGTTTAGGTTTTCTTTTTAAATAATAAGGTACTGAATGAGTGACAAGTTTATCAATTTTATCAGGAAACCAAACCTATGATCATTTTTATCCTTAAAGTGTGGCATCTCCCACATTTGAGGTTTTAAGTCTAAGAACCTGACACAGACAAAACAGATGCCAAAAAAGTATTACTAAGCTAAAATGTAAGACAATATTCTGAGTTCATATATGTGGAACCAGTGAGCAGGCACTGGTAATTAGTGGCTTCAGAGAGTCAGGGACCACTGTGAACACCACAACCAGGATCTGCGGCAAACAAATGTAGTGCACATGTGCTTGCTCCCCTCAATATTTTCCTCTTTTCATTTCTTTAAGTAACATTTAACTGTAGATACATGTGGTCAGACTACAGGGTAAGAAAAACAGTGCAAACAAAAGGACACATTTCAAAAATTTGAATAATGATAATGAATCAATTCAAATTCTTACAGTTGAGGATGACTTAAAAAGTGTTTATTATTGTAATAATTTTACTATTAAAAAAGGGGAAAATAGTTAATTTGGGTTACTGAAATACATTGTCAAGTTCTTAAATTACACCAATGTTAAATACTTCCAATCCCAATGAACGCTCCAAAAAAATTTATTGAATTTGAATTCCAAGAGCATCTTCTAAACGTCACGATCAGAATGACTGTGGCAGATACACATAAGGTAATAAATTTATAGCAGTGAAGATGTACTTAGAGAAACTGGGAGGAAAAGAAAAGAAGATTTGATTTTTATCCTTTAATATTTGCGAGGTCACCATCAGAACACTGGAAAATACAGAAATACTTCTGTAGATGTTATAGTAGAAATTCATTCCTGTCAAACTTAAACAGGAAATGCAGAAACAGAGGCCAGTGTGGTTATAGAATATAAAAAGTTACTATAGGCAATAAACAGAAGACTTAAGTAACACCAGTCTGGAAAGGGAAAATACTGGGAGTCATAAAAAGGGAAAGGAGGGAAGGAGGGAAAACCTGTTAAAGGAGGGAAAACCAAAAGAAAGGAGTGAATGTAGAATTCAGGGGATATTTCAACCACTTATAAAGATTTCTTTGAATAAAGTATACTTACAGTGAGCAGCAGAAAAGTAAAATAGCAGGGAACTAAAAAAATTAACTTGTAAAATAGTTATGGAAAATCCAGCAGAACACACAAAGAAATGTCAGATTTCTTATTGCCATTTTATTTTGCAAGTGAGAGGATAAAACAAGTAGACATGAAAAACATGTATCTAAAGAACAGAATATCCTGAGTTGGAAGATACCCAGAAGGATAATGGAAGTCCAGCTTCTGGCCCTGTGGAGGACAGCCACAACAGGCAAAATATGTGCCTGAGAGCATTGCCCAAAAGCTTCTTGAACTCAAACAGGCTTGGTGCTGTGACCACTTCGCTGGGGAGCCTGTTCCAGTGTCCAACCACCAACTGGGTGAATAATGATTTCGTAATACCCAACCTAAACCTCCCCTGACACAACTTCAGACCATTTCCTTGGGTTGTGTCACTGGTCACTACAGAGAAGAAACCAGTGCCTGATTCTTCTCTTACCCCAAGGAGTCAGTTGTGGACTGTAATGAGGTCTCCCCTCAGTCTCCTCTTGTCCAGGCTGAACAAACCAAGTGACCTCAGCCGCTCCTCCTATGGCTTCCCCTCAAGGCCCTTCACCATCTGAGTCCCCCCCCTTTGGATACTCTCTAAGAACTTAATATCTTTTGCTTATACTGTGGTGCCCAAAACTGCCACAATATTCAAGGTAAGGCTGCCTCAGTGCAGAGCAGAGTGAGACAATCACCCCCTTCAGCTACCTGGTGATACTTTGCCTGATGCCCCTCTGGACATTTTGGCTGCCCTGGCAGCAGGGCACTGCTGACTCATATTCAACTTGCCATTGACCAGGACCCCCAGGTCTCTTTCCACAGTGATGTTCCCCTGACTTTCATTTCCCAGTCTGTCTGCACTTCCGGGTGTTCTGAAAAATATTTATCTGTTTCTGTTGTTATAAGCCTCAAAAATATCCAAGAGATGGAGCTAACTAAAATTTTTGTTTGAATAAAAGGGAGAGTTCACTGGCCAATACCTATTGAAGTGCCTCTACTTGATAGAGGTTGCAGGCTCTTTTATCCCGAAATGCAGGTCCCTCCCTGTTTCCCCACTGGCTGAGGTGCTCCAGTGTTACAGACTTCCTGACATGCCTACAGCGTGTCCTCTGTTGCATGGTCATTAGGGGAAGGGTCCCCTGCAATTTTAAAATGGAGGTTACTGATCCCTTGCTGCTGATAGATACCCTTGTTTCTGGGCAAACTGCACCTTTCTGTAACTGACAACTGAACAACCAGTAACTTGTCACTTCCAACCACCAACTGCAACCACACCACAAACTTTTCCAAGAAAACTTATTTGTTCCTGATGCAGAGTTGCCCCACCTCAGGTGCAGAATCAGGCACTTTGCCTTATTAAACTCCATATGGTGGTGATTGCCCAGTCCTCAAATTTGCTGAGATCTCTGCAAAGCTCCTATACCTTTGAGGGAGTTGACAGATTCTGCTAGTTTAGTATTTTCAACAAACTTACTTAGTGTGCCTACCAGTCCTGCCTCTAAGCTGTTTATCAAGAAGTTGAAGAGCACTGGGCCTTAGCTGGAGACCTATAAAACCCTACTAGTGACTGGATCAGTACAATCAATGAAATGGTTAATGGGGATAACAATAACAGTTTTTTACAATATTAAAACCTAAGTAATACAAGTTTTGCTACTGCAAAAAGTCCTCTCAAACCTCTGAATTATATAGTAGTATACTTCTCTTTGATCAGCATTTGTGATTTCTGAAACACTGCTTGCTTCTGAAGAGTGCTCAAGAGATGACTGCAGACAAGTCCTGCAAAATCCTTTCCCAAAATCCTTTCCCAAAATCCTTTCTTACTTGAGGAGCAGTAGGAACCACTTCCAGTACTAAGCAAGACATTTTGCTGATCCTGAAACATCAGAAAATTAAAGTATAGATTTCTAGTTCACATTTCTTTCTTTCTGTGTGTGTGTGTGAAATACCTGCATGTATTCAGAGTCTGATTAAAGCAGAATACAAAAAAAATTATTCTTTTCATTATGTCGTCTGTAAATACTGGACTTAGTACATGTGGCTTAGTACATGTGACATGTGGAGGATTTCTGGCAATTTCTGGCAATGTTAAAGTTGCAGGCAGCCTGGGCTCTGTCATTTTCTGTTCTCCTTTGGATTAAACAAATTTATGCTAAAACAATTTGCATAATATAATTTTGTGTCTACAGATTCTACTCCAGAACTGATATATGCTCAAGCACTTAATGAAGCTTTCTCAGGGAAATTATTCCAATTCTGAATACCTTGCTTTTCAGAAGCTATGTCCATTACCATTATGTGCTTTCCAGATTTAATCTTCCCACGTTTTCAGTTTTCAAGTTTTTTTTTCAGTATGACTGTCCCACTACATCCTGAATATTCTCCTAATTTGATTGAATTGATGTTTTACTCCTAGATGGTTCACTTTCAAATCCCAAGAGATGGAAGTTGATTTTTTTCCTTTGTTTAAGGACTTCCATGACCAATGATACTTGTGTATGTACATTTCACATGCACCTTTCAGGTTATGTATGTCTAAGAGATAGTATAATGGGGTTTGGAAAAACTCAGTGTATTCTAGACATATTTACAGAAAGCAAACAGTACGTTTACCTGACAAAAAAATGTTACAGCGAACTGTATTTTGAATTAGGAAAGGTTATCATGTCATTTATAATTCTGGGCAGAACACCAAGATTTTCATATAGTTTCATAAAAGTTCCATGTAGTTTCATGGACTAAATCGTATTTTGCTGAAGATATTACTTTTTGGAGTAACTATCAAACTAGTACAACTTTTAATTTCACAATCTGGATCTTCTGATGAAATTAAATACAAAAAATTTATTCAATAAAGTTAGCTGATTGATAAGGAATCCATATCTTCTTAGACCCCTCAAAGATATCATCTTAAGTGGTGATCATTTGATATGCAGAGCAGAAGAATTACATTTAACTGCCAGAAATATCTTTTTTACTTCTCACAGAACTATTTAAAAGACTTTTTGCACTAGGAGAAGAAGGCACAGATACTTCTTAAAATACTTCAAACCATTTTTTTCTTTCTTCTATTCCCATGCTTGATCCCAAGGCTTAGCAAAGGTTGGTTTACATACATTTTGAAAAGTCTAGCAATGGGATTGTGTCCTGTCATGAAAAAAAAGACTTCATGTTCAGTGAGTGGCCTAGAAACACAGGCTCCCAGGATACAGATGAAGCTTACAGGGCAGGAACCAGCAGTGCAAGTCTGTGCCCTGGACAAGAATTCTTCACTATGCATTTCTTGCTCCTTTACAACCTAGAAGGGACATTAATAACATGTGGTAAATGTAGTAGGTTGTGGGCACTCGCATGGTCTAACGAGTATATACTGTAAATCTTTGACTGGTTTTGTGTAGAATTCACAGAACGGGAGGCTTAAGCAAAATCTGACTTGAAATGTTTAAAAGGAAAAATTAGCTTTCTGGCCCCAGTTCGTGTTCCACTTGCAGTAGCCTATACTCTATGGTAGTGCAAAGCAGGTGCCTGGAGTGTAGACTTGCAGCAGAACATGGTGACTTCTGCAAGGTTAAACATGATGTGTGAAAGGATGGAACTCAACTATTAGATTACATCTGTTCAGATGTCTGCTTAAAGCAGTTGACAATAAAGTGGGTTTCTTATGATATAGATTCCTGTAACTTCTGCCAGGGATTGAATGAAGCAAGTTAGTTCCTTCTAGTATTACGTGCTAAAGTATGCAAACCACTATAATTCTATTGCTAACTGATATAAGTACAGATGGCTTTCTGTATCTGTTTTCTTGGTTTCCTGTGTTCAGAACTGTTGGGTCTGGGATAAACATCCAATGTGCTACTGTAAATACAGTATATGTATAGCTACACTTAAATCAAGACATAATATATCAGAATACTTTAGAAAAAAGGGGACCCAATTCAAGCAATTTGTCTTTCTGCTGAAAGATGTATCTTGTGTCTTGGAGTGCAGGAACTTTGATAATGCCACTACATGTTTTCACTGACAGAATATAGAAAAGTGCATTCTCGGTCCTGAGTCATACTCTGTACGGTTGAACTGGAGCTATTTATCACTAACAGCTGAGATATCATCTCTTTCTTTGAATATCTTTTCTTTGAGTATCTTCACTGCCATGTAAAGAAAAGTTCCTCATTTGACCTGTAGGAAACTAGCACACAATGTCTTTCGTCATCTCTTTCTCTTTATCAGTCTTCTCACATGGTTGATTTGACTATCCCTAAAATCATGTTCTTTAGGGCAAGTTAGGGAAATCCTCTGTCCTAAATGGTCAATTACTAACCATTTGTCAGTGACTTCATATAATATTAGGGAAACAGTCATAACAGAGTTTTGGCTTTTTTTTTTTTTT
>VXAY01006469.1:100177-119936 GCA_013399855.1 Oxyruncus cristatus
CCAAGATGTTATGCAGTGTTGTTCTGTCAAAAATACTATTTTCAACCAAGACAGTATTTTGCACTACCAAAAAAAAACACTCATGGGAGATCTTCCAATACTTTCTGGAAGGCAGTACCAGATGCTTCCTCTAATAGAATATTGCAGTTTACATAAAAGCTTCATCAGCCTATTGTGGGCATAACATTTTTTACCTTGTAGGAGTTTGTTAGTTTTATCCAATCCATCAAACAAACATTTGTATTCTACATTGTGCTGCTTGCAATATCTCAGTCATGTAACTGAAATATATCATCCAAGTGATGAAAACAGGTGCTGGATCTGATTCATAACTGTGATAAATCTTTTTTCAAACATTGCAGAGCTACAATATTTCATATTTTCCTAGCACTTTCTATTCTGTGGGATTCAAAGTCTTAAATTTCCCATCCAGGAAGGCAGAAAACACATGCTAAATGAAGAATAAGAGGTGAAATTTCATTTAAAGCAGTTTCCTTTTAGTTTGGAGAAGGCTGATTAACTCTTAGCATATGTGTGGAAAAAAAAAGGACACTGGATGATCAATTAATTACCATTTTTATCACCTTTAAATGTAGAATTTCACTAGTCACAATGTCAGTGGAGTCTGGATCATTGTGCATGGGAAGGTACCCTTTCCTGAAAAATATTGCTTGATTTGGAAATTGTCTAGAAGGCATGGGGTTTTTTTAAATTATCTTTCATAAGAAAACAAAATCTGGTTTACTTTTACAGCTTTTTTTTGTTTTTTTCTTCTTTCTGTTAATACTTGGAAAGATATCAGTCACCTCTGGAGGTTTAGAAAAAAATTTTTTAATTTCATTCCACACCAAACAAATGTATCTCGTTGCAGTGTCTCCAGGAGATTTGATTCTGGGTAGCTGCAGCTGTGTGCAAAAAACTTCTTTATTCTAAATCTGCCCTCTTCACTTTTTTCCCCTCTTCTCTCTAGAAACAAAATAGTTAACTAAAAGTATACATAAGCAAGGACTAGACCACTGCCACATGTCTTCTCTGAGGTCTTCATTCTTCTGCAGAATATTTGTTGGAACTAAGATTAATTTACCACCTTGGGTCTTACTTTACTAAGATGCTAAGTTGCTTTTTAGCTGACCACAGATGATTGTAATGAACTGAGCTTGTTCTGTTCCCACAATCAGTCAGAAGTGATTTGCAGCTTATCATCCATTTCAGCAATGGATGAAATTTTTAGAAAAGCAGAATTTCATGGTTAAAAGCCAATGGTATATTCAATTATTAAAAAAAAAACACAAAAAAATGCACACAAACAAACAAACAAACAAAAACAAAAAAGAGAGACTTCAGAGACAATTCTGAAGAGAATATAGAAATATATCTATAGAAAATATATATAGAAATATATATAGAAACCCGGTCCACGGCCAATCTATGCAATTTCAACACTTCAAAACCTTTCTTTTTTCCAAAGAAACCCTACACAAAATGTTATAAGGAAAAGTCACTGCGTATTTAAATTACTATTATTCTGCTTTAAGTTACGTTTCCTTCCATATTACAAGTTTTAAAGCATGTAATAATAAAGTAACAGGATTTCTGATTACTTGTATTTGAGGTGGATAACATCTATCCACAGCTTTAAGCATTTTCATGTGAGGTCTTGTCAAAATTAGAAAAAAAATCTGTTTATTGATGTTAATTTATTATTAATCTAGACAGACCTATGGTGTGCTAGTACCGCATCATGTTTCATTTCCTTTTAACAACCCAGAATCTCAAAGACAGCATATTACACAAGGAAAGCAACAACATACTTCATATCAGTGAAGTCTCCTCTCTGTTTAGTGGACATGGCATTTATTGCATGGCTAGAGCTTACCCAGCTTATATGCAATGACAGCATGCTAATATATTGTCTCTTGAGTTATCATCAAGTAAAAAAGTATCAGACTTGGAAAGATTAAAAATTTCCCAGTCCAGGCAATATGTGCGTATGATTCTGAGGGGATAGGATAGCCAGTTTATTCTCTAACTGTTCCTTATTACTGCAATTATTCACTAATTCTACCAGACTGCCTGCTGACTAATCATTACTGTCCTCCCAAAGATTCACAAGCTTGAAATGCACATTGAGCTGTGTATAAATACCTCCTCATAAAAAGTTCATCTATTTAACTAACTACACTTCTTGGAACACTGGCAGCAAGATGGGAAGATGTTTTAAGAAAAGTAACAATGGGAGACAGATTATACTATGTGCTGATACACAAACCCCCTTATTTTTCTTCTTCATCTTATAAATTCCCTACTACTCAGGCTCAAGAATAAATAACCACTGATTTTCACTTGACATCATCTCTCCCCTAACAGACTGCTGCTGTTTGCCTTTTTTATACTCAGGAATTGAACAGGAGTTGTGTGTTTGCCACTTCAAATCAGAAACGGAGAAACAAATGCTTCATTTGGAGTCAGATAGACTCCTTAAAGATAAAAAAAAAATGGGCATTCTCTTGAAAGGACAGCTGCTTTTGGGAACACAAGAATTCAAACTTTATCCTGAAAATTCCTGTTGGTTTTGGGTGGTTTGAATTTTTTATTTTATGTTGTAATTATTTTTCTCCTGAGCCTTTTTCTTTTAGATCAGATTTAATCATGCCAGTGCTCTCCATCACTTAAATTCTAACATAATTCCTTCTTTCTCCAGAGGTTATAAAACTAAAGTTCATAAGATTTCTTAATGGAATTTAGACCAAAGGGAAGAAGAAAGAAAGGAAGAGTACAATAGTCTCTCCTTAGCACAGAAGCGTTTAGTCTAAAGACTGTGCTGATGGGAAAAAAGCCATACTACAGACATGATAACTGTAATTTCTGTTTGAGTAAAGACATATGTAACTAAGACAGAGACAAGAGCTCTCTATTTCACTCCATCTGTGATTCAAACTCACTACTGATACTGAGTACTATGCAAAGACCTTCACTTTTTAATTTCAGTATCTATGGCAAACAGCTTCAGTTTCTTACAAAAAAGGGGAAAGACACTCATGACAATATTGGGTAAACTAGTCCATTTTTTGTTTTCTGTTTCACTATAAGTTTGTGAATTTTACTAATAACTCCTACCTATAATCCAGATTGTTGATTTTTCTATATTATTTTGTATTCTTACACTACTGAGGAAAAATAAATCACATCAAAATATGGATCACAATAAGCATTTTTATGATACAGAAAAGCTGCAAAATCCAAAGTTGAGAGGGTAAATGTAAGGTATACAAAGTTTCAAAACATAAATTCCCACCATTTAGGCACAAGGGAAGTAGGTTGTATTTGAATGGGAATTTTCTGGTAATTTTTACCCTGTCCCAAGAAAACTTGCTTCTATTTTTTTTTTCCCCACCCATTTATAGGGGAAGAAGGGAAAATGTGTCTGGCAGGAAAGCACAGAGATTTTCATTCTTATGATAACCAAGTGTTTGCTTTCTCCCAATTCTTGATTTGCCTACCTGACTAATTAGTGTGACACTAAAGAGGTCTGAAGACAAATAGATTGTGAACTTACTTCAAAGATACTAAAACTGGAAGTGGGAAAGGGCACAGAATCTGCTTTTGATTTCTGGTCCTAACGGAAGAGTTGAAGAAAACAACAGAGAAACTCTAGGCTTTGAATTGTCTTGAGTTGCACGGTACTTTACAATAAAACAATGGGAAGAAATTTCCATTTCTCATTAATCTCTAGTATTCAAGTATTTACTGAGATTCTAAAAGATACTTATATCTCTAACTTTAATGTCCTGCAATGTCAGTTACTTTTTTTAGTGAATTCTTGTATCTCATGAGACTTAGTATCTAAATATCTTTTAAAACCGCCCCAGTAATACACACTGTTGTGTATTATTCCTTGATGTTTAAAATGCTTTAAGGTACATCCATTATTTGTATGCATGTTCAGCATATGATTAAACCTCTGTATTATGTATATAGCATTAGATTCATGAGGAACACAAAGCTCTGTGAAAACAAACACAATAATTTTGTATGTGATGCTGCTAATGTGACAGCATGTTTGAAGGGATTAGTCTTGACAGAAGATGATAATAATGGTCTGGAAAGGTGGGAACTCTGGCTGCTGAAAGATTAACTACTGAAAGGTATCCGCACAGTCTGTGTAAGAGGAAGGCAATTACGAATGTATTTTTCCCATTCAAACTTTCAAAATTCCTTACTAGGTGAGCTGCTGGCTAGTGATGAACATTAGTGCAGAGAACCTACAGGTTGAAACCTGGATTCAAACATGTCTGAAACAAGAAACCTGCTCTGGGGGCATCAGCAGAAGTCACAGCAAATGGCTTTCATTTGAATTCCAGAGACTTCTGCTGAGCATCACTACTAATGGTGGTTATGCCATGATGTTTCTGTCAACCTTCCTTCCATAACGTCTTGGAAGGACTTCTGAGGAACACTGTTGGTAGCTAAAGCTCAAGGTGAAAAATCCCATGGAGGCAAGGCCATGGCAGTGGCTGAATGTTTTCCTTTTGTTCTGCGTGGTGCCACTGTGAGATGTGTGGCATTACTCAACCCAGTTTAAGTAATCACAGTTTACTGAGGATGAAATACTACGAAAAAAACAAATTTGCAATTCTTCCCTTAAGAAATTATATGTGTGTTCACACACAGGGATATGTGACTGGAGTTAAGAATTCATAGTTCCAGAACTGTTAAACTCTGGGAATTCTAAAACTTCCTCTCTTCCTTCCACTCCCAATCCTTTCAATCCTTCTCTGACTTTTGCAGTTGCAACACTGACATTGTGCTAGTTTCCAGTACATATGACAAACTGTTCTAATTAAGTAATTTAAAAAAACATCTTGATTGCAAACATATGTGAAACTAAATGTGTTCTTAAATTAATTTTCCACTACTCTTTCATGAAAATTAGATGGCTTCCATCACAGTAAGTATGATTTAGGAAAGCTAAAGTTGTTGGAACCCACTGTTCTATGACAACAGGATGCATTCTTGTTTATTGAAATATAGTGCTGGTAATATGTGTTTACAAGGAATATATACAGTTTGCTGAAGTTAAATTCAACTACCATAAATATTTTACATAGTACTGCTTAAAATATTTTACTCTAAGGAAGTTGATATCCTGTGACTTTCAAATGTAAAGGGCCTGATCTTGTTAATTAAAGAATTAAAAAGCTTTACTTAATTGGCATTTATGATATGACATAGTTATTTAAGTATTACTATGAAGACCTACTAATGTTTTCAGTAATCCTTTTTTTTAACAGGTTTTAAATTTAACTACTTAGATTTGAGATATCTCTTTAAATTTTCTTAATAAAATTTCATTTAGGTAAGTACAGTATTTGGTGGTATAGTCTGAAATCAAGATTCTAGACATAGAATTTTGTTATATCTAAACAAAATATGATCTTCCACTTCATTTAAATATGAAGTGGAAGATCATGAATAGTGAATAGGTCTGCAAAACCAATTTAACCTCAGCATGGCAGAAATTAATGAAAGGTGCCTTACTCTGCTGTAGAAATGCCTGGTTTAGGTTCAGTCTTCAAAGTCCCTATTCTATATTTAGGGACAGGTAGGCATTTGTGAATCTGGTCCTCATCAGTTCACTTCCTAAACTGGGAAGTACTTAATCTTCATCTCTACTCCCTGTTATAAATTCAGTGATTTGCTGCAGGCTACACTTCTCTCAAATAAGAATTCAAAATCTGAACTCCTTTAGAAGAGAGGTATACGTACAAGATGCTTATCCCACTTTAATTCAGGTGAAGATATAAGAAGTCTGTGTCATTAGAACTGTCTTTCTGCCTGAGGACACTTAAACCCAGTTTCCTTCTGGGGCAGGTCTTGGATAACAGGTCTTTCAGTTTCTCCACAGGTTTTAAAGGAGTTTACAGCAGCTACATTCACAAATTCATAGCTGAAATGAGCCTAATTTTGTAGGGTATAAACAGAATAGGCAGAGTTAATTTTCTAAAACCAGTATGGTAATGGATAGAAGACATTAGTGACTGGTAAAAATGAGTGATTGTATTTGCTATGTATTCATACTTCAAAGTGATTCACAGTCCTACCATTTGCTCCAGAAATGTCAGTACTTTCTTTCCCAAAGCTGCTCTCTCAGAGGACATAACAGAGTCTTTTTCCTTTCTCTTCTCAGCATTCACAAAGCCTGTGGCATACACTCCTGCTTCAAGGCCCAAAGTGCCAAAGTGCCCTGCCAGATCTCCCTTTGAGGCACCCAGGGCTTACCTGCAGCCTTTGAGCTGCTCTTTTCAGAAACAGAGAATGAGGATCCAATATAGATCCTCAGATCTTCTCATCTGGGTTGCAACCTCACACCTTGATTGCCGGCACTTTACCCATGTCCACCTAGGTCAGCTAAGCCAGCTTTTCAAGCTGCAGCATCTTGTCCTTACTAACCAAATCTGAACTTCTTTCATGAAGAATTTAAAAACCCACAGACACCAGCTTTACCTGTCAGAAACTTGTCAGAGGGTGGACAGGAAGAATACTTCTAGAAAGATAAATGCATTTTTTTAAGGACAAATATATGTTCTTGCATCTGTTGAAAATAACAGTGTCTTTGTAAAGGTTGAGAACCAGTAGTAATTCAAGTGTATCTTCACTTCTGTCTTTTTACAATACACATAATTCTATTCAATGCACATACAGTATATTTAACACTTTGACAAACTAACCTTTAATACATGATAATTCAATTTTCTTAGTTTTACTGTCTTTAAATTCCATGTATGGCTTAAATCCACTTGCTTAAATCATTTGTGTGTAACTTCCCGGCCAGGGCAACAGACTGTGCAAAAGACGAGGCTTTCTTCAAGTTCTGGATGGTTAAGAATAAAATTTCTAAGATCAGAAATGAGTGGTGTAGGCTTCTCTGCAAATAAATGCTTTTATCATAACACACGTGTGATTCTCAGTCCTGGATTTTCCCTCTGCATAACAAATATTATTATTCTAGTTGTTCAAAGAGTTTTAATGGAAAAGACTGAAAGCACAGTATGATTCTCATGAGTTTCAAATATCAACGGTATGCAGGGTCCACCTACACAATGGGACATGCATTTTGTTATGCCATACCTGTGTGGACAGGCACAAACTGCAGCTGGAAAACTCCTTTAGCAGCAGTAGCTCAGCAGCAGCTGCTTTCTCTCCTGGAGACTATGGGTCAGTTCCTCCACTCAGAGATGTAAGTCACTGCTTGTGACTGTTGTGCCTTTCTGTAACGTTCTTGGGTTTGCCCAACACATCAACCAGGTTTAATAACTCATCACTGCAACTTGTAAATCTCTCACCAAAGAATAGGTCTCTGATGCTTAGAGAATGGTATAAGCTCTGAAGTCCTGACAAAAAGGGAGCAAGGAAGATGGGATTATTTAATACTTGCTATTAATGCTTGCTTGTAAGAGAGCAGCAGCATGTGAACATCCCTACCAGTCTGCAGGCAAAATCTAACTGGCAATATTAAAATCATTAATAGCACACAACCATAATTATTGTGGGAAAGCATTCATGAAACCCTAAAAAAGATGGCTCATGGAAACGAGCCACCAGAAGCAGAACACTTTCTCTGATTTGCAGCTCATATCTATGAGAGGAGACCTACCTGTGGACAGACCAGGTTTTTCTATCTGTACCAGCCCATTACAGAAGATTTTTTCCATTGGCATGGATGTACAAAAGGGAAGTAAATGTTTTTACCAGGTTGACAAAGAAGTGTTGAAAATATTGCGTATGCAGTGCATCATGGATTCCTCATGTGTGATACATCTGAGCTGTATCCCCAGGGCATAAGGTCTGGCCTGTTTTCTGTTCGGCCCACAAATTTATCCATGAGAAATTCTGTGGCTTGAAATGAAAGGAGAGGCTCTCCCTATGAGGACAGGTGAGGGAGCTGGGGTTGTTTGGTCTGGAGAAGAGGAGGCTCGAGGGAGACCTCATCACTCTCTACAACTCCCTGAAAGGAGGTTGTAACCAGGTAGGGGTTGGTCTCTTCTCCCAGGCAAGCAGCAGTAGGACAAAAGGGCACGATCCTAACCTGTGCCAGGGGAGGTTTAGGTTGGATGTTAGGAAGAAGTTCTTTACAGAGAGGTAAAGCCCATTGGAATGGGCTGGCCATCGAAGTGGTGGATTGTCCGTTCCTGAAGGTTTTTAAGATGAGACTGGATGTGGCACTTAGTGCCACTGAGTAACCGCAGTGGGGTTGGATCAAGGGTTGGACTTGATGATCTCAGAGGTCCTTTCCAACTTGGTTGATTCTATGATTCTATGAAAGAAAGCTTGAGAATCACTGCCATTGACATCATTCATTAAGGAATTCTCCACTAAGGTGTATCTCAGTGTCCTGAGATACAGGTATCATGTCAAAAATTTCCAGATATATCCAACAATGGAGTGTCTAATTACAGCATTAGGAAATCAGACAAATGTGCAAAACCAATTCTCTGAAGGCCTTTTGAAAATCTAACACCAGAGCTGGAACTTGATCTGTGCATGACAGCCAACAGGTTACATACTTTAATATCTTAATGGAGTTTCACCTCTATAGACTTTAAGGTAACTTTGCTTCCTCAGAACAGATTCCAAAGACATTCTTCATCTTTTCTTATCTGAGTCCCCTTTTCAACCTCAACTCCCAAGTATATGAACTGTGGAGGGGAGACCAGGAGTCACTGTGCATTGTAGGGAGGCACTTTGGAGTTTCACAGAGAAAATGCACAGAATGGCTTATGAGCTGTTCTGAGCTTTTGCCTCACATAGAAATGTCATAAGGAATCAGAGAGGAAGGTCTGACACTGAGCAAAAAAAGAAAAAAAATAGAAGATTCATAAGGAGAAGATAGTAGAATGCCTCAAGAGTAGGGCAATGACCTGCTTCTCATTGTTAAAAGACTGCTCTGTATACTATTCAAAATTTGATTTAATACATTCATAGATAGCCAATAATTTTCATATAAAGTATATGCTTTTATTCAATAAAGCTGTTAAAGATTATAGCTTGTTCTTTGTAGCTGTATGAATTCAATTTTTAGTGTGGATTAGAATTTGTATATATAATCAATCTTAATATTTTTTCTTGATATGTTACCTCATCTCAACTGAAGATAATGTACAAAAAAATCTCTAAAAAAATTATTACAATATGGACATACTTGACTTCAAGGTTTATTATTCTTCCTAAGTATTTAAAATTGCATTTGAATGAGAATGAAGTACAAAGGAACAAAACCCAACAAACAAAATAATTTTGAAAGACAGCAGTACCATCATAAGAGCTAAAAAAAAAAAAAAAAAAGTGACTCTGTATCTCATGCAAGAAAACTTTATACACTTACTGAGTAAACTTTTTCCGGTCTTGACTGTGGAAGGAGTATGTTACATGCCAGCTGGAATAAAATATGAGTACTTTATCTTCCAAAGAATTACATGCCAGGATATTAAAAAGTTTTCGAGTATGCCATCTTGCCACACAACTGAGCCAACGCTTTTCCCCCTCAGGTCACCATTTTGATTAGGGTAAGCAGAAGGGTAAGAATGGAAGTGGGTGCCTTCTTAGAAAAAAGTGAATGAGTGTTGTCTATTTGTTTAAGTCCTCATATGGTTCCTATCAGTTAGTATTAAGAGTGTCAACCAACTATTTAAGAATACTGGTTGGGTTGACAGACTTTCTTCTCACATTAGAGCTATTCCTCTCAACTTTTGAACCTATCAGGGTTTTGAAATACAATCCAAATTATTTGACAACTGACAAAAATACAGACTATGTGTATAATTTCACAGAGCTCCATTTCTTATTTTAAAGTTGTAAGAAGAAACTAATTTATAAAGAATGTTTCCTCCTTGTATTAATTTAAAAATAGCCAGATCTTTAGAAGAAAAATTCTCCAGCCACCAGACTGTTCACCTACTGATAGGGAATGTGAGTTGGGTTCGTTATTGTACATTTTATACTCATCCTTTATTCCTTAGATTGGTGAGTGCAAAGACTTAGCATCTATGACATGCAAAAAACATTTCAGCCACAGTAAACTCCTACACCACAACAACAGACCTACCAACTTCAAAAGGCATCATCATATAAAAGCTGAGGCTTGATAAAAATTTCAACACTTCAGAATAAATGATCATTGGAGAGGATCATGGAAATGGGAACGCATTTTTTCCTCACTTCTTCAATAAACACCCACAATAATTACATCCTTTCTGTCAGGGAAAACAGAATTGAATGTCAAAAGTCTTAAACAAGGAAAAAGTTACAAGTCTCTGTTTCTCACTCTAGTGATTGAAATTGCACAGATGAATTATTCCATTATGCAACCTGCACAACAGTAAAAGGACTTATTTCTTGACTTGGGGGTACCCTGGGAGAACGGAGCAGTATCTAAGCACACCCCTCTTATAAATCTGGAGAAAGGATGCTTCATCTGATGGATTTTGAGACCTGGAGTCACCCTTTGGTTCCTATACCAGTGGGATTGAGCATATAAATGCAATTTTTTAAAGAGAAATCTCTCTTTGTACTTAGATTACTTGTCTTATGCAGTACCAAATTACTAAGAAAACACTAAATGTTTACATTCCAAAATCATAAATGCAAGTTATACATGAATGCAAGCCCATCAATTTCTGTAAAACTTTGATTCCTATATGAATTTAAGAGAAGCCATAGAGGCATGGAAATTTCGGAATGGGAATATAGATTTCAGTGTCTGCCAAAGTAAGAAAAAAAACTCCCTTGAGATTCACAGATAAAGAAGAAATGGTCCCCGTAGTAGGTTAAGGGAGGCCAAACTAACTGTAAACTGGGTAAATTGTTGGCTTGATCATCTGTTTAATCAGACTGCACAGGTTTAGGATAGTATTTGCCTCCACTGCATTTAGTTTAAGCTACTTCTGAAGCAAAAGGTCAGTGCTATAAAATATTTATGGAAAATTTAATCAACAACTTCAAACAATTTTCAAAATTGAGCCGAGTTTTCAGAAGTTTCCTTTGTAGCTCTTCCTTTGTTGTTCGTTTGATTGTTTTTTAATTCAAATAATGACAAAGGTGTTGAAGTCACGAATTTACAAAGGTAAATTAAATTAAATTAAATGGGTGTTATTGGATTTGTCAGGCACACTACCAATGCAATATTTTTCAAGTTCAGAAAAATAATAGAAATTATCAGAGAGGTACAAATTAGCATATTTATATTAACCTTTCTGATCTTTACCATTTTATCTCTAGATGAAATCTAAGTTGGTGTAAAAAACTTCAAAACATTTCTTCAAATGTCAAGTGATTGAGCAATAGCAAAGGCCAAAGAAAATTCACGTTGTTCTTCACTTACTAAGATATGGATACCAGAGCAGCCTAAGCTTGCTGTTCCTTTATAAAATAATGCATAAACCCAGGATTTTCACCACCTTTCAGATGGAAAATTATAGGTGGAAATTTCTTTTCATACACTGCACTACACTTTTTATAGTTCTTTTCAGAATAAGGTTATTCTATGTAAGATCTTGTAAGGAAAGAATATTCAATGCTAATTAAATGTAACATTTTTCAGTGCTAAAAAAATCAATATAGGAGATTTATGTGGCAAATTACTAAATATGGTACTTGACACCTGTACCAAAAATAATTTAGTTATGGTTATTGGTTAGATAGAAGTATTCAGCAATATAATTTTAGAGTGACTGTATCAGTTGAGACCTAGGGAACAGAAGTGCATGTGTAGTGGGTGAGAGACAAGGTCCCAGTAACCTGTGTCTGGTATTGAATTACCACAGAGTCAAATGGCAGTAGAATAAAAACAGAGCACATACTAGGGAAATCAAGGCAGTCTTTTCGTGATCTGACTTATCTTTCTGCTGAAAGAAAAGATTGGACATATATAAGAACTGTCACAAAACAATTTTACACATGTTTAGACCAGATTCCCTCTTTAAAGCAGGCTTGTAGACTGCAGGTCAGACCTTCAGGTAATGTAAGTCAATTGTTTAGTTATAAATTTAATTACCGGCAGTTTTCTGAAAGTAGAACTAGCTTGTTTTTCACACTCTATGAGTTACTTACTAATCAAGTGGTTACCATTAACCAGGTGACCAAGCTTTAACAGGCTTGGTTTGTCAAACAATCAGCCTATATCTGAATGAAAAAATTCAGTCTGATTAGGCTTCTGTTCCTAAATTTTGCAACATCACATCCTGTCTAAAAAAAACACCCAAACAAAAACCCAACCAAAAAAAAAACCAAGATAGAACTGCCTTTTGCTGCGATCTGAGTGCTACTGATTTTTTTTCTGAAGCTTACTAAAAAGATCAGAAACTGTTCCATTATTTGAAAGAAAATAAGTATTGAAGTACATGAAAAAAGTTGTCCATGTGTTGGTTTTCATGCATTTTCACTGTGTTGTTTTTTCTGTACTTTTCAAATGAGATTATAATCCAGAGCTCCTTTTCCTGAAACACTATCTAATAACACACTGGTGGCAATTTTTAAGAAAGCAAGTGGCACACGCTTGGTTCTAGAGATTTCTGTTGGCAGTAGTTCCTACCTTGGGAGAAGGGGAGCTGTGAGTTTTCCCAGCACAGCTGCAGAGAATTGCAAATTCTCCAGAACAAATTGAAAACTGAGGTAAACAAGAACAACCACTTTGTTTGAATGACTGATGGATCAGACATTTGGATACCCAATGAAAACATTACTTCTTTGAAAATACCTGGCATGAGTTCTCATAGAAACATTGGATAAAATGTACATGTTGGCATCCATCATGGTGCAACTGACATTTTGAAGACAGGTCATAGGTCCTGAGAGACTACAAGAAATGATGCAACTGATTCCAGGTAAATTGATAGTGGGAATTTTCAAAGCGACTGTTTTGTTAAAAAAAGGTTTAAAAAAAGAGAAACCCCAAAAAAACTAAACAAAAACCCCTCAACCAAAACAACAAAAAATTCTCAAGCATAGAGGAACAGCATTAATGTGCAAATTACTAACAGATGACATTAGTTTATTGAAAAGATCACAGATTTAAAATTATAATTATCTGAATTTAGGAGTGAAATATGGGAATGTTTTTCTACAATTTCAAAGTTTTTCACTGATGCCTCTGGGTACCTGGATCTGTAGTGTTACTGGTCCAGTTCAGTGAGACATGGACAGAACCAGTGCTTTCTCATGACTTCACTTGGAGAAAAGTCAGTACCTCAAGGGACTACTTGGCACCCACACAATTCAGTATTATGTTTGTCAGTGAGTAATGGATCCTTCCCATTTAAGTTTCTGGCTTCTTTCTCTTAATTTGCACCATGGCTTTTACCATAATTTGAATCTGGGGAGTAGGGGATGAAGTGGCAGAGATTCATTGTCTGTCAATAGATAATTCATCAATCTAAAATGAAAGCCTCGAATGTATGAATATTCACCTTTGCTTTATGGTGTATGACACAGAAAAAACAGCTTTTTAATTGCAACAGCTAGAGTGGGCTTTGAGATGAAGGCACCACAAATCCACTGTAGGTCTGCAAATTAAAGAGTTTCATTTTTTTTCATCTTTGTATTCTTGATGCTGTACTCTACTCCTTTTTTGTGTTTGGGTTACCCATTTAATCTGGCATTTCTCTTACTCAGACTATTCTTGTGGAGGTACTTTAGGAAAAAATCCAGGCAGTGTTTTTCTTCTGTGCTCCAGATGTTTGCAATAATGTACTACTGAAGTGAATGCCAGCAGTAAAGGAATATTCCTCCACCGGAAATACTTTGCATCTGACACCAACAGCTCCTTGGAGAAAAAAACCCCAGCAGTTTGTTAGCTGACAGTTAACCAGTAAACAAAAGAGTAATCTTGGTAAAATTAGATTAAGTATATAACTTCCAATAACTGAGTTTGAAAAACTCACTAATATGATGAAATAAAAAAAGGCTAATATAAACTATTGCTTTATGATTACTGCAGAAACATATTAGGCCAACATTCTTCTTTCAGTTTTACCACGTTGTTTACCACCACACTTGTATATTTTGAAGAGGAAACAAAACTTCAATTCTTTCCCAGCAGAATGTATTCAACAGAGAAAAAATTTATTCTTTATCTTCCATTATTCCTACACTTAAGAAGCATTTTGATAGACATTTGCAACAGAGATGCAATAAGCATGTTATAACTGTGTTTTTCCTTCTGTGACTTATTTCCTATTTTTTCCTATAATATTCTATTTATTTGCGTTAAGACAGCCATTTCTGTTAATTCTCTCCACCAAAGCCGTGGACATTGAACTTAGTGCCTACCTGTAGAGCAAATATATTTTTGCACCTTTTAAGGTTGTGTATGCATATAGTTTGGTTTTCTTATTGTCCCACATTAAATAAATAGATTTTTCTTTCTTGGCTATCCAGGGGATCTTTGTTGAGTCAAAGCATTCCACAGAGAAGTATTTACACAGTATTAGAAGTCATTGTACAAAATGGATGGACAAAGATCACATAACTTTGACAAAGTTCACTTCCAGGTACTTATATTCTGACTGAATTTTTATTAACCTGTCTTACTAAATTCACAGGCAGTACTCTGTTGACTTTTACACTGAAAATTGTATCTTTATTGAATTAAAACAAGTCACAGGTATAACTAACACTCATATTTTTTAGTAAGATGCTCCATTTCTTTGCCTAGGTACTGAGGGACTAGCTTGGAGTAAATAAAGAGTTTAAATTCTTTCTCTTGTGCACTTTACAGAGCTTTTGATATTTTTTGAGAACTATCACTAGTTAAAATTGTACAGGACAAAAAGCTTACTGCAATTTAGGGCTTGGGAATATCCCAGATGCAGAACAGGTTTGTATGCTATGGTTGTTTACAGCTCACCAAGGAAGCCTGATAGAGCACGAGTGGTTTAAAGAGGACTTAGTTTCAATATGTTTATCTTCCAGCACTTATTTCCCCATGAAGCTGCAGTAAATCTTGTGTGTTGGCATTCCAATTCAGAGACATGGTAAGGGTTACTCTTTGAACTGTATTAACAAATGTAACACTCCATCCTGAGCAGATTGAAAGAAGTGAACATAAGTGATACATGGGATAGAATTTATTAATATTTAATAGAGAAATTCTTAAATATATATTTGTAAATTAGGACAAAATAACTGTTATTTCTTTCCACAACAAAGGATTTACCAGATAGGAAAAGTTTTATTTAAAAAAAATTTGTTTGTCATCCTCAGTATACACATTATAAGTAACATGGAACAAAATTAGATTTGTATTCCATAAAACTCTGCTCTACTTTTACTTATAAAGGAGAATGAGTAAGTTTAAGGTGTGTGTTCAGTTTCTTAGAAGCTTAGCTCCATGCTTAGAATTCTGCTTTACAAATAATAAATCCTGTACTATCCTTATGAGAAATATGTGTGGATTGTGCATTTGACTAAAAGCATGATATGACTAGTTTCATGATATACATATAGTATATATGATTTCAAATCAATATCAAGAAAAAAAAGGGCGGAGAAGTAGGACAAGAAGTGGGTACAAAACATGACATTACCTTAGTCCTGACTTCCATTATGTTTTCTATCTACTGTTTGGTAATGAGCCAGCTTAATTCAGAAGTACAAAGTTTATTTTGTGGGATCTTGAATTTTTTTAAGGGCTTATTTTTAAGAACTTGTTGTTTTTAAAGAAGTGGAATTACGTAATGGCATTTAATCATACCACTCACAGAAAGTGGGTTTTGTTTTTTTTTTCCTTTAACCAAAAAATATTTCAGCCTCTATCCAAATAAACTACAACTCTGCAGTTTGGAATGTAAGCAACCAGTATGCCTTTCTTATCATAACTGTTTAAGATTTGGTTTAGAATTAAGAAAAGAACAAGATATTCAGTTAAGTATGGAAGTATTTTGAAGAGGTTAGCTCACTATTCTTTTAGGATGGAAAGTATAAAAGACAATAACCTATGCACAAAAAGTACCTGGAATGCAAGTTAGTGATTTTACTGCATCTTAACCCATTGTTTAACTTATGATGAA
This sequence comes from Oxyruncus cristatus, assembly GCA_013399855.1. NCBI lineage: Eukaryota > Metazoa > Chordata > Aves > Passeriformes > Cotingidae > Oxyruncus > Oxyruncus cristatus. Next base: position 116,239 of record VXAY01006469.1, read on the forward strand.
TGTTGAAGATTTTAATGAACATTTTAATTAGCACGTGTCCAATATGCAAGGCTATGGTAATTGTTCTAAGCTTGCTTCGGCAATTTCACCTGGTGAGAAAGAGGCAGATTTCTTGTTTCAGTGCCTCACTAACTTCTATGTGGAATATTTCCTTTAAGGACCAGTTTTAAAGAGCCATAGAAAATAAGATAAGGTTTTATTTTATCATTCACCAAATTAGTAGTTTGGTTAGGATATATTTTTGCTTTGTAAATTCTTTGATTTTGTTTGGAAATTTTGACAATGTTTAAAATAAATCAGAACATTCAGATTAAAAATGTTCTGTTTGACGTAAAAGACTTTGTGCAACTTTTGCCTTTGGCAAATAGCCCAAACTCCAAACAAAATATCCTTCACAGGCAACACCAAATTATTTTTTAAATAATCTATTTAAAATACTAACAACTTGAGGAAAGTGGGATGTATGTCTACATATATAATTTGTAAAGTGCTCATTTGGTTTCTATTCTCATACAAGAAAAAGTATGAAGGTTTTACAGTAGTAAACAGTCCCTCCCAAGTAGGCAAGCATCTGGGGCTTTTTGGTATTATTTTGGGCTTTTTTTTTTTAAACAAGAGACAAGTGACTAAATTTAAAAGCGATTACATATCTGATATTACCAGTCTGGCTGATTTTCATGAAAAATTATTTCAGTGATTCATGTACATTTTATAACTACGCATGATTTCCTGCTTTTTCCAACTCTCTTTGTGACTTCATATGTAAAATAAATAGCATAAATGAAACAGGACAATAATATCACTGTTCTGTGTGTGCAGTTCATTCTATTTGTAACATTTGGCTGAGACATAGGATTTTTTTCCAAAAGGAAAAGTGCCATCTACTGAATCACCAAAACAAAACTTTGCAGCATCTTGAGCAATTTTCCTGAGAGATGTCTTTCCCAATCAGACCAAACCTCACTCAACTTGTGAATTTTAATGAGATCACCACTGGCTCTGGTATGGTTGAGTGACAGGGTAGTTCACCAAGTGTTTATTTAACATTTGTATTGTTTTTATCTGGGTTCTTTTTTCTGGATTAAATGTTTCTGGATTTCAAATGTTAGTGGAAAATCAACTGCATGTTGAATGTCTTAAGTTTTTACTTTCAAAGTAACTTTTCCCCCCAAGATTTCTGAGGAGACTTCTTGTGCATCCCCTGCATCTCCTTAATGGCCTACAGAGGTCAGACGTCCAGTAAGGAGTTACTTATATTTTCCCTGATTAGCCAATTTGAGTTTGGTGGAGGTATAGACAGAAAGACTATAAAAAGAATGAACTGATACCACACTGATAGATAACACCTTATTAAGACAGCAGTAAAAAGAAATAAAACAACTGGTAGAGAACTTTGGTATGGGAAATCACCTTTGAGTTAACTGAGACAGGGTTTGGCAAGGTATAGAATGTTTTTCTAAAGGCATTAAATTGCTTGAAAGACCAATAGGACAATGAACTTTACTCAAGACTTAAAAGTGCAGTCAGTTTTTTTCCAGGCTAAGCAGTAGATACTTGAATGAATAAAAAATATCAGCTACTACATGATTCTGCACAGCTCTCAGAAGAATGTCACTACAGAAGTGGAGGGATTGGTAAAGTGAACATGATTTATCTTCTAAAGTTCAGGAAGTCTTCAAAGGTGATCACAGGATTATGGAAATTGGATAAACACAGGATTGTGGGTAAAGTCTTGTCATGACAAAACTAACTGAAGAGGTAGAACAGAAGTCAATTCTTCTTTCTTAAAGAAAAAATATTTAGCAGTGAGTGAGAGATGGCAACACTTTATACTGAGACAATATGTAAAATGTAAGCAATTGTGTACAAGAGGTAATAATAATGCCCAACTGGATGGAACAGGGTCTGTAGCAAATCTGGTAGCAATTTTGTGACAATGTTGATTATTCCTACACCGATATGGTAGAAGCCATTGCTTACCTATGTAAGCCATGTTATGTGTAGGTATGTACAGCATACTGCTGTATAGTAACTTTAACTTTTGTCAGAAAAAAGGCTTTTTTCTCTAATTATAAACTGGATATGTACAGGTTTCTACACAGATGATTACATTGAAAACTTTCTGTAAATGTTTTATTTTTTCTGTTCATACAATGCCCTTGAGGAATAATATTCAAACATATTATTTAAAACTTATTTAACAACTTGTGGGTTGCTTTCTTCCTCATTTAGTGGTGACTGCATTTTGGAAATTCTGACTGTATTACTTAGCTAGCTTCAAAAATCATATGATGCTGTTGCTCATATAGAAACAGTTAAGTAAAAATAACCAAAAGGAATGCTTCTAAAAGTCAGTGTTGGAAGAGCTTTTACTTCAGTGAGATGAAAAAGAAATCTTCCATTTTACTTGAAAATCGAGAGGAAAGACATGGGCTCTCCTTGAACACGGTCTCATTGAAATTGTTCGAAAGATCTTTAAAACACCTGGGGGAAAAAATTGTACTACATGCCCACTAACAAATTATTTCAGCCAAACACCACAGATTTTATAGTGACAAAATGTGGAAAGATAATTACAGTTAATGCTAGACAGTCACAAGTGCTGTCAGGCCCTCTCTATTCATATCCCAGTTCCACAATCTTCCCAGAGACAAACTGTCATCACCAAGTGAGATTTTTACCACGTGCAGACATAACACTCTGGTCAAGGTTGCTTTTCCCTTCCTGCTTTAGTTAGGTTAAAACCTCTCGGGCTGCCAAAACTCTCAGAAACACTTACAACATCAAAGTCAGCTGCAGCCATGCAGGGCAATCCTCAAAGCAGGGCTTGGCTGCATGCCTTCTTCTTGCTGTTCATAGCTAGCAGGAGGTAGAAATACCTAAACCAACTCCTTTTACCTCTTTTGCAGTAAGATGAAAAACCACTAGAGGTGATTTTTCTCTTCATTTTGCCCCATAGATCAGTCTGCGCCAGGGAAAGTTAAGTGTTCTAAAACTGCACTGGCCCATACTTCTGAGAAAGAGCTTGATAGCATATTCATGAAAGATATTCTGGCTCATGTGCATTCTTGTTTCCATTTGATGAGATACACAACCTTTACTTCCCGACTAGAACAGGGTCTACTGACCCCTCTGTTTTTGCAGGGCAGTATGCAGGTGTAAGCAGAGACACCTTTTCCAATTCAGTGGCTTTTACAGAACACTGTCCTGCCTTGTAGCTTCCTTATAGCAGCAAAGTTCAAACCAAGCAATGTACACTTCAGGCGAGCCAAAGCAGTCACTTTACAGTACAGGGGTATGTGAGTGTCACCTCCCAATTATGACTTATATCACCAGAAACATGCACTGTTGTTGTCTTCTTCGACAGGAATTGTTCAATGAGCCAGCCACAAAAAGTGTATCCTTTTTGACGGGCTGTTTTGGTGGGCAAGTATTTTTCTCCGGCAGAGCTGGTGCGACCCGTCACCGCTCCCAAGGACCACCAGTGTGTGTGTGTGGTGGAGGCTCCAGGGGCGATACAGCACCGTGCACTCTCTCCGAGACACAGCGCAGCCCACTCGGCCCCGCGGGCCTTCGGGCGCGGAGGAGGTGGGAGAGTCTCTTTTCCGCAGAAGCCGCCCTGCCTCCCCCGCGCCTCCGGAGCGCGGGCGGTGGGCGCTCCTCCTCCGGCCCCTCTCGCCGCCCGGGGCCGGTGGCGG
>VXAY01006469.1:120165-131078 GCA_013399855.1 Oxyruncus cristatus
CGGGAGCCGGAGGGACGGGGCCGGGCGGCCGGCGACCGCCGCGCTCGCCTGACCTGCGTGCCCTGCTGGCCGCACCGGGCTGCCCCGAAGGATGTCCGCTCAGTCCAAGGGGACCGCATCCTCCTCCTCTTCTCCGTCCGAGGGGCCGCCGGCAGCCTCCAAAACCAAGGTGAAGGAGCAGATCAAGATCATCGTGGAGGATTTGGAATTAGTCCTGGGGGACCTGAAAGATGTCGCCAAGGAACTTAAGGAGGTGAGAAACGAAGGGCTGCGCGGGCTGACCTCCGGTCTGCCCCGCATGGGGCTAACGCCCCATCGCCCGCAGGCCGGGGTCCGGCTCCCTCCGGAGCTCCGCTGCCGCCCCAGGCTCCTTTCGCCGCTTCTTCACCGCGGGTCAAGCAACTGGTGTCCAGGCTGGGCACGGGCCAGCTCCCAGCCGTGTCCCGGGGCGGGCAGCTGAGCTTCCGTGCCGCGCCTGGCGGTCCGGGATGGGACGAGGGGCGCGGTTGGAGCCCCGTGTCCCGGGTGCGGGCGCCCCGTCGCCGAGCGTGCTCCCCTCGGCTGCGAGGTGGCTCTGCCCGGGAACTTCCCACCTCGGCGCATCCCTCGGAGTTTTATTTTTCCCGGGAGGCCGGGGGTGCCTCTCCTGCGAGATTCCTGCTGGGCAAGGAGGGTGTTCGGGGGAGCTGCGGGACTCGCAGCTCTGCTCTATTCCGGGCTGCGCCGGGCCGGCATCCCAACGGTGGGAGAGGAGTGAAGAACGACCGCACTCCCGCTCCAGCGGGTTTAACTTTCGGGTTACACCTTGCAGCCCACGCTAACCCTCCGGGAGCAGCCCGGCTCTCATCTCTCCCCCAGGCCGGGCTGAGTGGCTCCGGAACCGCGCACCCGCCGCCCTTGGCGAAGGGTCTGTTCCCGGCGCGGCAGCACCGGCTTGGGGAAGTCTGCTTTTGCCTCTGCAGCCTGCTTCACCGGGAGCTGAGCGCCCTGTTTATCTTCTCTATCTGGCAAGATTGCCTTTGCAATCTCTCTTTTGCCGGTGGCGAGTGTCATCTTTCCTAGGTTAATCTGCAGGCAGAGTGCGATTACCGCGGGCATGTTCATAAACAGGGAAATGCAGTAGCCGAAGGATGAGAATTTGGCTGTCCTTTTGGAGATTTCTACATTCTCTTGATTTTGCTACACAACTGGTCGACAGATGGTTGGATTATACACCGAAATTCAAGTCCAGAATCTCTGTGCATTGCTTTATAATCCTGTATTTGACATTTATAACAGGCTGTGATTTTTTGCTATCAAATATTAGTTTTCTATTTTAACAACATTGTCAACAAGTTTCATTCAACAGTCTTTTGCCATCTGAGGCAGTCTGAAATTCACCCAGTGCTTTGTATAATGTTGAAAGATGTATAAACACATGGCTCACTAATCACAGCTGTTAGGCTTCTTTCTTACACACAATTCCAGATTTCTCCATTTTTTTTATTTTTGAAATATATCTATAATTTCTATTTTCCTTGGTGTACTGCTGCCTATGCTTTGTAATTTTTGAGATATTTTGAAGTGGAAATAAACGTTGTTTGTAGAGCAGCTCTTTCACCGTTTATAAGACTGATGGTGGAAACTGGCTTCTGTTGCTGCAGAAGCATGTTTTCAGGACCTGGAGAGGATGTAATGTGCTTTGTCCCATGAATGTAAATCGTTAGCTGCACGTAATCAGCCCTAGCTTTCTTCTAGTGAGCAAACAGGATTGCTATAAGTGGAGATCATATATCATCATTTACTGTGGCATGTTTTATCTAAGCAAACTTGTCTGTTCTGGTTGACTGCATCTGTGATAGAGAACTGGATTTACCTCTGCTTGATGGAGAAATTTGTAGAGAAATGGAGCTGTAGCTCTCTTAAGTAGCATGTATCTGTTGAAGGGTGAAAGGATTGCCAAAAGCATCTGTTTTGAGAAAATAAAAGTGTTTTTATAAAAAGAATAGTTAAATCTTGAATGTAGCTACACATGAGGTTTTGAGTTACGCTGTTCACCAAATATCTTACAAAGATGATAGCTGTGATAGTTCAACAAGCAAGAGTTGAATACACATACATCTCCTTGCTTGCAGTATTATCATTACCAGTTAAATACACTGTGTATGACATTTATTTTGAAAAGTCTGCAAAAGTTTGCCATCTTAGTACCTTCAGCTGGCTACCTGTGTAGTATGAACTCAATCTGTTCAAAACCGCTTAGACATAACTGCAGTGTATACTTTTTAGGTGAAAGTGAGTTAATTGATGATGTTATAAGATAATCATCTGTCTCCTTCTCAGGTTGTTTGTAGATGTTAGAAAGCATTGACAGGTCATTCATTAAAGCATATAGGAAGTTAGCCCGTAGTCACTTTTGGCGTATTGCACACAGAAATACACCTGTCCTTTATTTAGGTTCCCCACTGCAGGATCAGTTAAAGAGATAAAAGTAGTGGGTGTAAGTTCATACTTTCCATTTTCACTACAAATTGTGTTTTTCTGTTTTTCTGGAAATGTTGTTGCTGCCTTTCCCCCCTGCCCCCCACACCGGGGTTTGCTGCAGTCTAGCTGTTACAATGTTTTCTGTTTGGTGTTTTTTATATTTTTTTTTCTATTAGGAATATGCTATTCTGAAAAGAGCATTTCATTCTTTTCAATACTATTTCAGAAGTCTTCAATTCTGGTGTAGTGGTAGGACATGAAGGGTTTTTTGGTGCAGTTCCAGTAATAGTTGTGAATAGAAAATTTGGTATAATATTTATTTGTGATATACATAATTTGTAAAACATTTTTTTCTATTTATGCCTACATATTTGTTACCCTTAAATATAAATTATGATTATACTTAAAATAACACTTTAGGTATTGTGATAGACTGGATGGCTTCTAGCGTCCTTCAGCCTTCTTTTGAAAGATTTTCTGGTCAAAGCATTGTCAAAATGAAATATGGTTTCATTGCTTCAAAGTGAACTGTTCTATAACAGTAAAGAGCGTGGCTGTACAGAACTTCTATGCCTTGTTACATTTAACTTGTTATGGTTTACATGTATTAATTTATTTGCATCTGCCCTTTGTTCTGAGGCTTTTTCTGATTGGTTCATTAACTTTTTTTTTTGTTTGTTTTTAAAAAGGAAAAAAGGAGGAGTGGGTAGAAGATGGGATGTTAAATCCAGATGCAGAAACCATGAAGTTTATAAATATTCTCTAGAAGCATATGACTAAATCATGTGGATTAAAACTAGTACGTTTAAAGAGTTACAGTGTCTCAGAAGTGCAACATCTGTCTCTTCCTTCCCACCTCCCCCACTCCCCTCCTCCCTTATTTATTGATCTTGTCTGCTTAGGCTGAGGTAACCACAGAAGATTAAGGATGCAGAAAGGGAGTGACAGGGAGACATGATAGGATGGAGCGATGCCGAGTCTAGAGTCTCAGCTGGTGTGTGGCAGTCTCCTCTAAGGTGCAGTTAATTTAGGGGAGCCTTGGCCCCTTTTGTCTCCTTGCTAAAAAGAAACATCTTGAGGATGTGTAGCAACAACAGGATGTGTTTTTGTGTTGAAAGAAAATTATGGAGTTGAAATGGATTAAGTGGCTGTTATTTGATGAATATTCCAAAGAAAAATCAAAGGGGTGCCAGAGGATTGAGTAACACTTTCTATTCCTTTAGTCCAGACTATTTCAAAATCAAGTTGGCGAAGCTTCAACTTTGGTTCTCCTCCAGAGGATTGAATAAAAGACCTTTTTCACTGGAGTCTGTCTAGAAAGATGGTTATTATTAAGTCTTGTTTTGGAGTTGATACTTATCTGTCTGGTACCTTAATAATTTCCAACTGTAAACCAGAAGATGTGTACTAAACTATTTTGATTGTAAAATGCATGATGTAGCCCTAATTCTCTGATGACTTCAGAAGTGATTGTAGGAGATGTGCATGTGCAGCTGCAGACAACAGGACACAGAGCTTTATGTCGTCCTAATACTGATATTGTAATTTTTAAGACTTCCTCTCTTTCACATTTTATGATAATGTTGCACATTTCTGCAGCCTTGCACTTGTTTTCATTAAGGAAATACTTTACTAAATAATTTGATAAATACTTTTTGTAGTAATAAAAATTCATCATGCAGAACAAATTCCTGGAAGTTATGTGTGAGACATTTGCATAGCTTTTAATTGGCTAAATACTCTTCAACCTTTTATCAAAAGGAAGCAGCTGTGTAGCTATTGCCAATGTTTAGAATAATCCAAAATGGAGGTTCAGGAGAAACAGAAGCCCTCATAGGTGTTGTACATGCATCAGTAAATTTCCAGTCTTTTGAATCTACCTTCTCTGCTTTAAATCCTGTGAAAATATCTTGCTGACGGGATGAGTGCATAATTCTCTGTCATCTAATTGATGTGTTTATTATCTGTAAAGATGTGATCTATAAAATTTGAGCATGACTTAACAAAAAATATTTTCTATTTGATAAAACTAGCATATACCAATCCCCCTCCCCCAAAAAACCATAACAAAGTTTATTAGGGGATAGATAACCTGGTTTCATAACCAGGCCAGTCATCATTCTCTTAAGTGGAGGGTGGTCATGTATTCTGTGGTCTTAATTTCTGAATCAGGCCTGCAGAAGTGTGTTACAATTTCAACACCAATGTTTCCATTCCATTTTTGGTTTTGTGTTCTGATAACAATGAAGATGGTGGGAAGGTTCTTGCCTGTTAATCCAGAGAATAGGGGGCTCCAGTTTGTATCTACCAAGAGGACTGGAGCAGCAAAAATCAGTATCAGTATGTCTGATGTGCAGGCAGCAATACAAACAATAATATAAAAAATCTTTTGGGTTGATATTGCTGCATGAAGCTGAGCCAGGGAGTTGTTACAGTATAGTTATAGGATATACTATATAGAAACCTAAGGGTAGGTAGAACAATAGCAAAGCATTTTAATCCATTCCTTCTTCTCCTTCTGATTCTTGCCTCTTCTCCTCTTTGGATTCTCTCCAGGTGTAAAGGACCTGCCACTCTTTTTGCTATGCAGTGTCATTTGAAGGAAGAGGTTTTTGAGCGTATTTGTTCCTACCATTAAAAATCCAATAAATGCAGATGCCCTACTTATATCTGGATCCTGGATGCAGGCCCACTTAACAGTGTTCCTCCTGGAGTCTTTCTTCAGTGGATACACTGTCTGTATATGCAGATCTTGCTGGTCAGTGAGAAATGAGAAGGACTAAAGCTTCTTCGTAATTTTTATTGCTGTGGCTTGGATTGGGATCCAGTTCAGGCACCAGGACCAAGGTGTATGAGTAAAGGAATTTGCCATTCCAAAACTTGCTAATCTCTCCAGCAGTAGGCTTTTATTTCTGTTTTCTTATTATGTTCCTTAATGCCAAATGCAATCATGAACTGTACCTGGATGTTTGAGTGCAGAGCATGATTCATTATGTAAGAGAAGCACTGCACAGCAACTTTATTGGGATCTGCCCAGGGGTCCGCAGAAGGCCATAAATAGTCATTGCAGATAACTGAATTGTAATTTTTCTTTCCATTTATTTCTTGTAGCCTATGAAGCATTTATACAGTTATAGACAATAAAATGTGCAATATAACAGGATAAAACTCTTACACTAGTAGTGCCAATAAAGCTAATGGAGCTAAAAGGTAATTGTGAACCTTAAAAAACCTCCCATGTGTTAAGGTTGTCAGGAACGTTTATATGCCAATTCATGACAAGGTGAAGTTGCTCCACATATGATTTGTAAACAAAGCTACCAAGATTTAGTAATTGTATTGTGTAACCCAAAGAAAAGAATGAGTAGTGTACATATAGAGAATTGCTTGTCAGTATCAAGAGGCTTGACAGAGAGAAGCACACTGTCAATTTGTGCTAGCTGTTTTATGAACACCCATGTCAACTACTTCATTCCTTGTATGTAATACTAGGCTCCTGACAGCAATGTATTGTGCAACGGGGAGCTAAATACGGCATACATAAATTCAGTTTTCCAATAAAAACAGTACCATAGTGAAAATATGTATATTTTTTTTAATTGAATTTCGCACGGTCTGTGCAGTACTGACCGTGACACAGAAAACAAAAACAGTGAGGTACAAACTTCTGTCTGTTACCATCAGTTTTTTTTCATTGAATTTGGAAGGAACAAAACTTAAGTTTGAGTGATGTAAGTTAGTTTTGGGCTGCATAATTTTTATTAAAACTTCAGAATTTAGAAGAATCAGTTGCTGCCACATGTATATATGAATGCATTATGCAATACCAATGGCTTGGTTGAACATCGTCATTGAAGTTTTGAATATCTTTGACAGTTTCCTCTGGAAATTATGCAAAGCTTCTGTTCCCATTATTCACACTAGACAAAGTTCTAGAATACCCTTCCCACTTCCAGTCAAAAATTTCAGCCAAATTGCTGCACACATGTTGTACACATGCATTGTACACAAATAGTACTCCTTGTGGGAGCTGTGGGAGGGGTGCTAATGTTGTCCCTGAGTTTAAAGAGGACTTTCCCACAGTGCCTCTTTTGCAATACCTTTATGAGTGAGCATCACTATTTTCTTCCAGTTGTCATTTCTTTTAGAGCTGCAAAACATTGGCAGCTCATAGTCTTCTTTGTGTATTATACTTGTTCTTTGAAAGGCTGGTGTCCTAAATGTTCAGTAACCTTGAAGGATAACTCATGTATTTACTGTGCAGGGGTCCCCGTTTTTTTTTCTTTTTATTCTTCAGTCAGGCAGAATAAAGGAGTCTCTTTTGCATATGGACTGCTGTCTTTCCCACATAACCTGCGGCTGACAGCTATGCAAATTAACACTAGCTTAGTTACCTATATGGAGGCAGGGCTTTGTTTTCCTTTGCTCGTAGTTGGCATTTTTGTTTGTTTTTTAATAGAAGCAGTAAATGGCAGTTAATGTACACTGTGTTCTTAATGAGTAAAATGTTACCTCTTGAGGTACGAATGTATGTTGCCTATACATGTCTCTGCCTTGGAGCTCCTGTCCAGCTCTGTGCAATATTGACTGGTCATTCTTGCTGTAGCTACCCGCAGTGCTCCAAAATGCCATTTATTATTGTACCAATGGAAGAATCAAAGCAGACCCTGCTTTCATTGTGGAAGGGCTGAGAAAATCCTCTCTCTCACTACAGCCTCCCTCTGTCTGGTCGTGTGTGTGTTGAATGACACATGAGAGGTCTTAGTGGCTGAGCTACTGGTATTCTGGTTTAGTTTAAAATTGTTGCACTACAGCTGATGGGAGGTAGTGAGGAATAATTGTCTCCAAACAGTAGTGATACCATCAGTTGTTGCTTTTGCAAAAACTATGGTATGTTCATACGTTTTTAAAGATTAATAAACTTATCTGTTGTTTCATGTAGCATGTGCCACATTGCATTATGAAGACTGAGAGCACTGATGTTGAATCATGTTTAGATATCATGGTAGATTATTTCTCAGTAATGTGAAAAATTCTGTAATTTTAAAACACTTTTCAATTTTTTCTCTTGTTTTTTTTAAAAAAAATAAATCCAAGTCATTATTTCAGTCTTTCACCCCTGGTGGTATTATGCTTTTCTCTTTATTGTTGTCTGTTTACAGTTCTTTGAATGAAGAGCTTCAAGGTAGAAGCAGAGTATGACATCCTTACTTGCACCATAATCGTTTGCCTTGTTAGTAGAAGAAGATTAGGAAAACCTGAGGAAAATAGTGTGAGAAGTTTACTATGTATTTAAAGTGAGAGCAGCTGCAGGGGGCTCTGAGACTACCAACAATTAGATTTGAGCTGTTCACTCAACTGCAGAAAATTAGATAAGTGTTTAAAATATGCAAACTTTTGGTATCTAATAATGTTTCATACTTTACTGGAAATGTCACTGTGTTAAAGCAGGCAGTTTATGTGGCCTGAAGGATGCAGATTCTAAAAACTAATAAACTGAAAAGAAGAAAGTAGAAGAAGTTAATTCTCTATGGTTGTTTATTGGTTTATACCCATGTATCTGTCCTTTCCATATAAAATTATATATGAAGATGTGGAAAATCAAGGTCAGTATGTTTTTCTTTACTGCAGTGTAATAAAACGAAGTGTAATTCTTTCTTTGTATGCTTTGTCACTGAGATTTTCAGCTACATTGACTACTGAAAGTTCAGCAGGTATTGGACAAATAATTGGAGCAGATATATTTATTTTTTAATATAGAATCACAGACTGGTTGAGGTTGAAAAGGACCCCTGGAAATTGTTCAACCCATTCATGAGTCAACTAAAGCAGGTTTCTTAGGATCACCATCTTGAATATCTTCAAGGATGGTGACTCCATGACTTTTTTGGAATACTTATTTCAGTGTTGAATCACCCTTATGGTAAAAATGTTTACCTTGTATTTAAGTAGAATTTCATGTATTTCTAATAGTGCCCACCATTGTCTCAGTTACTACTTCTAATCAAGTCTGTAATGGATGCTCCTACCCCTTGGTTATCTTCCAACCCCTTTCCTGGACAAGGTCCTGTTGTTCATATCTGTCTTGTACTGGGGAGCCTGGACCTGCACACAATATTTCAGACTCAAATTCAAAAAATCAGATATATATTCATTAAAAATGCTATGCCACAAACATTAATTTCCCTCAATAAATTTTCTTTATCTGAATTTTTTAAATTAGCTGAAAAACATGCTCTCTACTTTTTTTGTTTGGATTACAGTTATCTGGTTTTTACAAGAAAACACTAACCATGATCGATTAGGTTAACAGTGTTTTCTAAAATTTGCTTCATCTTTTTCAAAATACTACAGAACTGTTCTCTTAAATAAATGATTTTCAGTTACCAACTAGAGTGTACTTTATGTGTTTTTACTGATGATTGCAGACACCCTTTGAACGGGGTACGTTCATGACAGCACGTGGTTTCTGCCACTGCTATGGAGTTTTATTTGTGATGTCTAGAGTGGTACAGTCTAGACTTATTTGACTTTCATTGCTTATGGGTAATGCTATAGCATGTGTTAAGGTTCAGTAAAGCTGTGGCAATTGGATAAAGAAATATCCTATGTATGGGCACAGTGTTTGGTAGTTTGCGTAATTAATTAAGAGTAGGAAACTATACAAGTATATGTAGATCTGCTGAGGTAATAACTTTTTATTTCTTGAAATCAAAGTGCAGACAGTAAGATGAATCTGTAAGACTTACAGAAAACTGACGTTCAATCAGGCTGAACTGATGTTCGATCAGGGATGTTTATGTTCAAGCAAAGGAATGAAGAGGTTATGATTATTATTTTTTGTTGTTTCCTGTTGACAGTTGGTTTGCATGTGCTTGTTTTCCTGTTGGTAGTTATTTGATTCTGTGTAAGAAACAAAATTCATAGAAAGTGAGTGGTTGAATTGTAAGCATTTTAAATGATATGCAAACACCTTAGTTAATTATTCTGATTAGATGTTCTTAAATCTTAGCAAGCTGATGTGATACAGCTTTGACTTTGCTAGAGCTGTGCCATCTTGTATAAACTGTCCAGCTGTCTGTAAGCAATGCCAGTCATTCTGGAGATTTGGTGTGTGTGTTTGTATGCAAAACTGGTGTCTTGGGTTCACATATCTAACTTCAGGAGAAATTAGAACCCCAGTACTTCTATAGACAGTAATGTGTATGATTTGCAATTATGAGGTTCCAATTCTTTTATCTTGGCCTCAAGTTTATTGCATACAAAGGAATTGTAGACTGAGATTGAATAAAGCTAGATACATAGAAATTTTACAGTTAGTATCATGTATTTACATTTAGTATCATTTAGTATCATTTCAACTGATGGAAATGTCCTTTAAAAATCTCTAAAAATATCTTCTAAATTTTAAAAGTCCTTGAAGGTAGTTTTAAACCTTTTATTCAATAATGAATCTTTTCTGAGTGTTTATTGCAAGATTGTAAGTATGACAGGTAGCATCCTAGTAGAAAAAATTAACTGTATTTTAATGGATTACTGCAGTACACTATTTCTAGATGAACACTTGCCCAGCATCATGAATAACTAATTGAAGTTCCTTATGAATTAAAAAAAAAAAAGTTAGTTCTATTAAAGTAAAAGTTTATTTAGTAGACGTCATCTTAAAAAACAGGAGCTACTTTTATGATACCTTCAACAGAATATTAAACATACTTAGTTATTTTTTCAATAATTTGGTAGTCCGCTATAAACTTATGTCTGGCTTAGAATATAAATTATTTATGAGTTTGTATGTTTAACAGGTATTAGTCAATCCAGGGCATAAAATAAAATACTAAAAGTTAATAAATAACCCTTTGGACTCATACTTTCTTTGAGAAAATGTAAATGACCCTGAGTTGATGCCTTGTATTATGCAATCAGCTGTAGTTAATAACAATCTGTAATGAAAAGAAGGAAGATCTTGTGGATCACTTGCTAAATGTGAAGTGTGCTTTTGTTTAGTTTTCACCATTTCTTAGGGTAACATCTCATGTTATAGGACTAACATCATGGTATAATGTGACAGCTTTTCAAATTACTTCTGTTTTTTTATCACTATCTTTTGAAAGAGTGGCAAGGCCCAGAGGGAATTTGGAACATTATTGAGCCTCAATTTTCTAAAAATCAAGTTCTTGTTTTAATAGCTACTTGTTTTATACAGGCAGAGTACTTGTGCCATGTTAGTCTGTTATTTCTCAGTTTAATTTATTAATCAAGAATGAGGCATCATTTTTGTCACTGTGAATTACAGATATGATATATCTTTCTTGTATGCATAGTTTCTTTTACATAATGAAACATAGTTATCTGCTACGTAAATGTTAATAAATTGCAATTAAATTTTGAACAAGTAGATTTTTTGATAATTAAATGTCTATTTTGAACAGATTGAATTTTTTTTTTTTTTT
>VXAY01006469.1:133348-179638 GCA_013399855.1 Oxyruncus cristatus
GAAAACTTTCAAGTGCTGCAAATTTGATTTAGAGGAACTGTAAACCCTGAAAGTAAAGAAAAGACTTTTCTCCTCCTGGACTGATACAGAGGGGAGGGATAATTTTGTAAATACACAGAATTTTCTTCATAATTTTACCTAGTTAGAATTGTTGTATATATTATTCTTTAGTTTTTATCCTACTAGTAATAAATTTAATATTATTCCCCCACATCAAGTCTCTTTTGTCTGTATAAAACTTCTCTCATCTCATAGCAATTATGTGAAAGGCTTGAAAAAAATCAGTCCAGAGTAAACCCATGACACCAGAGAAGGGGAACAAAGCTAGGGAAGGGTCTGGAGCACAAGTCTTATGAGACAGCTCGGATTGTTTAGCATGGAGAAAAGGAGTCTCAAGAGACCTTATCACTCTGTACAACTACCTGAAAGGAGGTTGTAGCCAGGTGGGTGTCAGTTTTTTCTCCCAGGTAACAAGTGACAAGATGAGAGTTGCACCAGGGCAGGTTCAGGTTAGATATTAGAAAAATTTTTTCATGACATGGTTGTAAAGTGCTGGAACAAACAACTCAGGGAGGGAGTAAAGTCACCATCCCTGAAAGTGCTCAGAAACCATGTGGATGCGGTACTTGAGGACATGGTTTAATCATGAACATGGTGGTGGTGCTAGCTTGTTGGTAGGAATCAATCTTAAAAGTATTTTCCAACCTTAATGATTCTATGATTCAATAGAGCCTTTCACTACTTAATATCAGTTGCAAAGTCTAATTCAAGTTGTTAATTGTCTCTCTAACAGTATATCTTCTTAATTGTACAGTCTTTATTTTCATGAAGTCACAGTAGACTTTTTAGTTCTGTGTGCTTTGTGAGGTAGTTTCAAACCAAGTTAGTTCTGGAAGTGAAAGGCTGTGAGATTTCTCATTGGTGTTGTAATTTTACTTGAACAACTCTTCTCTGTATTTAGATTCATGAGCATCTCAGTTAACCTTGTTAGTCTCTTGTATTTTGTCTATATCTAAGTTTTTTAAATGCAAAACCTCTTTGTGTCTGGGTTTTTAAAGTTATTTATTTAAGTCTAATTGTGTTGATCTGCTGTCATTATATGCCAGGGTAATTTCTATGATTGCTCTTTTTACAGGGTCTGAAATGGTCTACAAGTATATAATTTTTACTGAAGCAGTGGCAGGTTGAGAAGGATGTGTCTGCTTTCACCTCAGGAGTACTTATCTCTTACCATTAGCAATAGCAATGTTGCAGGTGTTAATGGACATATTTGGAGTTGGGAGGTGCCAATGCCAGCAAATGAGTACTGGACAACAAAGTAGATTCTGCCGGTTTAGTTCATCTGATAAGTTCAAAGACTAATTGTTATCAAGCGTTTTTATGAAACAATGGTTACAACACTCTAGTGTTAAATTATTGCTACAATAATTTATATTACAGAAGTAGAGCCTGAAGAGAGATGAGCTGAAAAAGGCAAGACACAAATTGAAGGAAACTGATATTGATCTTGAGAGTCTGAGTAATGTCTGTGTGATTTGGCAAGGAAATCTGAAATGTCAGGAATACAACTTCAGAAAGATTTTCACTGAAATTTATCCTTGTTATTCTTTGTCCTTGCTATTCTTAGTTTTGTTTTTTCCCACCTCCTGAAAAAGCTTCCTCTTAGTCACCTTAAATTGCTGCTCTTTATTTTCTTGAAGGAATATGTCCACTTTGACTTTTCCACAGTAGTAGTCACTTTTTGTTATTTGTAGACTTATGCATGTTTCTATTTCTTTGGGGATTCCTTCATTAACATTTTGTTATTTGGATATTTGAACATCAGATTATTCTTGCATTGTGCATGATTAAGAAAGCATGTGTGGTATTTCTGAATTTTCTCTGAATGTTTTCTCAGACCATGATTATTTTCTGAAAGCATATTTTTTCTTTTTCTTTTCTCTTCTCTTATTACATCTTAGAGTAAACAAAGTCTATTTACTTCACTGAAATTTCATCCTTGTTCTACGACAAAGTAATGCTTCTAATTAACTACCATTAGATGTCCTAGCCTGATTTGTCTTGTGGCAATACCTTAATTCTCTCAGCAGGGCAGTGAACTTTCTCAATTTTTCCTGTCTTCCTTGAGGGTTCTGTTCATCTGTTGTGAAACTATGGCCGAGAGTAACACCCTGTTGGAACTGGAATCTCCTCTTAGCAATTTCCCCCCGCCCTGCCCTCTCTCCCGTTAGCAGACTTCTGGTAAGGTTTTTCAGGCTCTGGGAAATGTTATATCAGCATACCCAGTTGGAATTAAGAGTAATAGTAGCTAAAGACAGCAATTTAAGTGGTTTTCTTCTACGAGGGAGTGACATTAAGCATTTGTCTTTGTATGTTGGTACAAACCTACTCTATTAGTGAAGTAAAATAATGTCTGAAGCACCAATTTGCTATGGGGTGCTGTATATTCATGTCAAAGCATCACTGTACAAAATGGCCGGGTATATTTACCAAGGCATAAAATGCCATTCTGAAGAGTTACCTTGGTTTCATTAATTTCATTTTGCTTTGTAGACAAACATAATGTTGCAGAAAGTGTAACACATCAGTAGATTGCCAGGTGCTTCCCAGCATAAAATTTGGACAACAAAATAACTTTCGTTAAGGTCAGATAGTTCAGGCAGAATTTTTCAATTATGAATTCTTTATCATGCTGGTATTATTTTTTAGAAAAACCTTTCTTTTAGACTGAGTAACTGATCTACTTCAGAGCAATAATCATGGGAAAATGTCATGGGTTTGATCATGCTTGTCATCTTCATGCTTGAAAGCTTCTGTCCCCCCAGCCCTCCCCTCAGCCCTCCCCTCCACATCCTTTCTGTACTCTAGCAAAGAAGTCTAGCCTTTGCTAGAGTATAGTTTTTTGGTCATGGAAGCCTGTCTGACAGGACCAGGGGAGGTAAATGTTCCCTCTGAGCTGCTATAACAAATTTGATTCTTTTTCTCCTCCTCCCCTGAGTAGGCTATGCCACTATCCTGAGCTAAGTTGGTGGAGAGGTGCATACCTCAAATGAAAAGAGAAGGTGGAGCACAAACTGCGGTTAAGATGCTGTGGTGTACCTAAATGGCATGTACAATTTACGTTTGCATAAAGAAAGGTTGTCAGAAGGCAGTGAAAAAATGACCGTAAGTGAAAAACTAACACAGTGATAAAGCTGTGTGCCGAGGTGTGTGTTAGAGGGCTCTGGGAAGAAGATGCCAGGTTTAAGAGTTTTGAGCTGAATCCATATATTAAAGACCTTTTTCTTTAGAAGGCTGAATTGAAAGGCTCCCAGGATCCTTATCTCTAAGTGGGTGAAACCCTCTAGTGAAAGGTACATCAGTCTTTCATATCCTTCATATCATGAGTGTCAATTCTTGTTTCTTTGTGTACCAGAGGTCTTAAAATGATCTATGTATCTCAACCATCAGCATGGTGCCAAATGATGGAGTTGGTCTTTTCTCCTGTTTTGATTGGCTTTTAAACTAGGAGATGCAACATAAACTTAGGGTTTGTATTCTTAAAATGGTTTCTTGATTTGTTTTGATGGAGTTTTCAGTTGCATTCCCATAGCTGTTTTATATAAGACTCTGCCTTGGTGTATTTTGTGAGGGTTCATGCTTACTATGTAATTAGCTGTGTGATACTATGTTGTTATAATTATTTGATGTGATAGCCCATGCCTTATACATGGCATGATGTTCAGAGCTTTTCTGAACGGAGAAATAATTTCCTGTTGAACTTTCCTGTGATGTGTCATTATGGTGCTGGAAAGTCTCATAGATGTTTAATGAATTTATTTTCATAGTACCGCTATGAGATGAGGGGTTAGTATCTCAAGTTCACAGATACAAGACTGGAGGGTGCCAAATGTGAAGCAGTAAAACAGTCATTTTCAGTGTATTAAGGACTTTATGGATCTCTTTACTTCAGCTGAGATAGGTTTATCTTTGACAAATCAGGTATGAGTATTTCAGGTCAGAAAATAAGAAACACACATCTGCAATGTAGGTACAGTTTTGGTGGCAGTGACTTCCTATGGTATCACCAAGCTAGGTGGCAGAGGCAGGGGTGAGATCAGGGTATTTTTGAAGTTATTTATTGAATTGGCTACTCGATCTTCCCCCTGCCACCCTTTGGGGCTTTTTTGAAATCTCTGTTGCTTTTGTATCTTCCAAAACAATAAGCCAGGACTCTCTTAAGTGAAGATATTGGTCTAGTCTTGGTCCAGCTTGACCTTTTCTGTTCAGTCAGATGGGTCTTATGTTGAAAGTGCTGTGCAGTCCTAGTCTGGACCACAGATATATGTGCCAAATTACAGTTTTGGCCCATTTACCCTAATTTTTGCCCTAATTTTTAGGCTTTAGACTTCAGTAGAAAGGACACTAAAGGCATGTAAAATTTGCATTAATTTAAGTGGTCTAGGAAAACCGAAACATATATTAAAACAAACATCTAGAAACAAATCCCTGACTGAAATGAGGCTACTGATACTGGTAATTTCTGAGATGGTTTATGCAAAATGAATCCACAGCTAGATGAAATTAGTTTAGTCAACGATGAAGAAGTGTAATAGTTTGTCTATTCATTAACTGTTTTCAGTTGAAGTGCTGTCAAAGTCAGGAGAAAATCCCACCAAAAAGCTGACTGTATTTTGGGGAAGAGATTTCAGCCTTTTGTTTGAACAATGTGGTATAGTGGAAGGTGCCCCAGTGTATGGCAGGGGGTTGGAACTAGATGACCTTTAAAGTCCCTTCCAACCCAAACCATTCTATGATTCAGTGATTCTATTTTCATTATTCTGTGTTCTCAGAAATGCTTCTGCAGAAGGATCTTGTAGTGCTCATGTAATGCTCACTGATCACAAAGGCATCAGGTATAAGCAACTAGCTATTTTAAGAGTATATCAGGATCTGGGGAGTCTAATCAGGCTATGGAAATATTTTTACTTGTGATTGAATAAAGTAACTTGAAACAATAATTTTTAGATGATCTGAATTGCACAGTGTTATTAAATCAACATTTTGTACTACCATTATATTATTTTTCCTCCTACAGTCTAAACTATGTAAATGTCCTTGTTTAAATTTCAGTTCTATCTTATTTCTCAAAGATGATCTAAATTATTTTCATTAAAAATTCATCATATGCTAGAGGAAATGTGTACTTGTTTTACTATGTTAACTTGATCAATAATCACCTTTAATCATACTATGACACTCAAAGAGAATCTTTTATCCCCTAATTATGAACGATCTTTCAGAAGAGAGTTAAAAAATAAAAGAAAAAATAAGAAAGTGCAATTTGCTTGCGCTTCACTGTCACATGTACTGTGAAAAGAGAGTGGTTGCACTTTTTTACTGGAATTTTCACGGAGTGAAGCCATCAGGGAGCTAAGGTACATGCTTTTTAAAATTGCAAATTGAAATTTATAAAAAACCTAAGCGTATTGCAAAAACGAAGTTTTTCCCATAGATGAACTGTGTAAGACACTCTACTTTGTTTCCATGGCACATTTAGCTTTCTTGTAGTCTACTTTTTATTCAATAAAAGGACACTAAAAATGAAAATATGGATCTTTTCCTCTTTTTATCTCTGGTAGTTCCTTCTTTCTTTATCTGGATAAAATCAGCGCTTATTTCTTTTTATAAAGGCAACACAACTTGTGGTGTGACACACCATTAGGGAAGACACTGTTTAGCTACTGCTCCAAAATGTTTTTCAGTCCTGAATTGTGTTGCAGCATAAACCAGAAGTCAGTGGTATATTTTGTTTCACATATGTTGCAAGGCTCTTCACAGCTTGAAAAGATGGGAAGGGGAGGGGTTTTTTTTAAGTTTTTGTTATATTTAGAGGTGACAAATTGCTAGGTTACATATAGCTAATATTATGCCTAAGTCAGCAGTTGAAACTGAAAACCAGATTAAATTGGTATTTTGTTGATTTTTATATAGTTTCTGTGTTTTTAGATTAGGGTTTTCAAGCAAAACAGAGTTTAGCACAGTTTTGATATGTGTGTACTGTTGACTGTTCTTTATGTGCACACATGTACAAGTACATTCTCTGTCTTACCTGTTTGGTTTGTATTAAACGTGGTTTCTTTTGAAACTTTTAGTCACTCTCTAGATGATCACTGTGACAGTTTTGAAGGTCTGTCATGTTCACCACATGTTTTTCAACTGTCTTGCTCAACTGTTGATGTCCTTCCATTGCATGTGCATCTGTTCAGCTGCTAGGAAGACCATCTTTGTAGTTTAATTAGTTGAAAAAGAATTAGTTTTAAATTCAGTACGAAGTGGGGATTGTTGCTACAGCAAACTTCCAAAATGACCCCTATCTCTGACTTTAAACTTGGACTTCAGTAAATTCTTTTCTTGAAAATCATTTTAATATCTGAATATGATTTTAAATTTGAAATTAAACTCTGAAGTTAATAATTTTTCCTTTGTTGACTTAGTTGTATGTTTTATTACAAGTATAGTGCACCTGGAAATATCTCCTGACAAAGGATTTTGTATATGAAATTCTGGGTAACATTATAGCCTAAATTCAGCTCCACATCTGTACACTTGGTTTGACTGTATTTCGTGACCTCACCAGGGTGTTGTAAAAATAACTACACTAAAGATTGTTAAATGCCTATATATTATAGTAATAGGAGCCATGTAAGTACCTAAGATAGATAGATAGACAGATAGCATTAGTGCATTAGAGGGTTCCTTGAGAATACTAACCAGATTAAGAGCCAGTGTTCTCCTATGTAGTAATGTTAATTGCTAATTTTTGGCAGTTGCACAGGCACTAATTACTTTTTAATAGAACCAATGCAAAAAAAAAAATTCCACTAAGCTTTTATGGATAATTATTGCAATTCTTTTCCCTCCAGAAGCTTGAAAGTTTGCTCTTGTAGCATCCATCAGATCTGTCTACCAGATGAATGGAAGCATTACAGCACATGCAAGATCTGTAGTTTATACCAGCCCTGTCTGCTTTTTAAATTATACCATTTAGAACCTACTCCTTCACTGAACAGAGAGCTTGTACAAATAACACATTAACACATTGGTTTGTCTTGTTCAAATGCATCATGTTTCTTCACAATGTGTTACACAACAGCCACATCTGCAGGAACTGTCCACTGTACTCAAGCTTTTGAAGCGAAGCCTCACAACTATGCTGAATAAATATGCAGGAGTGCTAGGATTTAATGCACTAAATTTGCCAGGGTCTGTTTCCTTTCTATGTTTTGCTCTCTCATTATGTATTCATGTTGTGCTCAAAATAAAAAGAAGAAATTGCTGCATGAATGGTCTTAGAAATATAAGTCCCACGTAAGATGATAAGCATTAAACTATATCAAAAGCTGAGTATGTCAAAAGTTCATTGCAGTTGGACTGAAACAGTATTGTCATTATCTTATGTCACCCTTCTGTCAAGGGTTTGTTACAGTTAATTGGGATTTTGATGTAACACTCATCTTTCATAGCTCTTCATAAACCAATATGTCATGCTTTTTCCGTCTTAATGAGTTAGCCTAAACATTTGTGGGTTTACCTGCAAACCCCACTGTGGTATTCCCTGGGGGTAAAGCATCAGGTCTTCAACTCTAGGAGACTTCTTGAAGGACAATACCTACAATTTTAAAAGAAAATTAGGGTCTATGTTGGTCAAATTCTGATAGTTTATCAGAAGGTCAGAAATAGGTACATGTAAAAACAAGACCGGTTTGGTGGTCTGTGGGCAGGTAGCGTGCCCCAAACCATGCCCTCAGTGGGGACTGATGTAGGGTTCACTTAGGTGTGTGTGGGTCCTATGTTCACTCTTGTCCTGCTCTACAATACCTCTCTGACAAGTCTGGCCCTGTTTGAAAGATTACCAGAATTTGGACAAAAATATATATATNTAATCATATAACCAAATAGATTAGAGGGGACCCAATATTTATATTTTAAGCATTATTCATAAAGATTTTGTTCTTAATGTTGTTATATGCAACAATTCCAATCTATACACCTTAAGTTGTAAATTACATCATGATACAAAATCTTTATCACAAAGTAAGAAACCTACATTTTAATTTAAAAAATAATTTAGATGTTAGCAATTGCTAAACCTGGTTGAAGCAATGTTTGCTTAGAGACCCATTAAAAAGATCTCTCAGTGTTTGTGTGTATATAAGGATGATGTGTTTATAATGTAGTGTATACTCATTCACTTCTCTAGAGCCAGTTGATTTGCATTGATTGTTCCACACTGCTTTTTTTCTCCCTTTCTTTATGCTTATAATTACAAAAAAACCCCAAACAAACAAACAAACGAAGAAAATCACTTCTTCTTCTACCAAAATCATCTTTTCCTTCCAAACAATCTCTTTTCACTGTCCTTGCAACTCAGTGATTGAATAGTCAGTATCACAAACTCGCTTACAGTATTTCCTAGGGTATTGATTTGCACATTTCAAGGGTTTTCAAACTGCAGTTCCTTATGGTTTTGATCAAGATGAAAGTTATTATTGTTCTCCTGAAACTTAAATAAAATAAACTGCAATTTACAAAGTTTGTTACGTTTTTTGAACTCTTCCATAGAAAGACAATATTTTAACCAGTTCGTATTGAAGTATTTTATTAGTTTTGTAAGTTAGTAATTTATACAGGCAGAGTCAAATCAATAGATGAGAGGGAACAGGAACAGAACAGGGAGAAAAGGCTTCCAGGGAAAGGAGAACCTCTTAACAATTGGAATAGATGGAAGATGGCTGAAATACCTGTGTGAAGTTACTGTCAGCATCGTGTGTAACTAAGTTGTCTTTTTCCCTCCCTCCTAGTGGTAAAAACAATTACATGATGTGAATAACCTGTGCAGGACTGTTGGGAAGGTGACTAAATCTACAAAGTTCTATTTTCTAAGATCATCCAGACATGGCATATGGAGCAGGAAAGCATCAACACCTATTAGACAGAAATCAAGAAATCTGAGTAACACTGAGGATAAGGAATAACACTCCTTATAAATCACTCTACATCCTACAACTGCTTAATCCACAATTCTCATTAACATCTGGATGTTGGGCTAAATGGCTAGTACAGGGACCAAAAATGGTATTGTCCTCAGCAGCTGTCTTCTCATAACTAGTAATTCCTTAATAGAGTATTGCAGAATGCTGATACATGTAGAAGTTTGTTAATCAGAACAAAATCTTGACTGTGTGATCGTTGTCCACAGTTGTTTGTAGTCCAAGGAACTCCTTTTAGTGCCAGGCATTCAATTCATGGAGCTCATTAATTGTTATAGCCATGCTCCTATACATTTAGAACTGCTGATGCCAGTGTTCTGCCACTTCTCCTGCAGTCCATGTAGGGAATAGAGGTACACCAGGAAATTTGCTATACTTCCTATTTAAAACTTTGGATGTTAATTTGCCATTAGTATACAAAGGATTTTGTGATGGGTGGTTGGATGTAGGATTTCCATCTGGACGTTCAGAAGTCTCTTAATTCTCTATCATAGACGTTACTGTTTCAGACATGAATTTGTCATTAATTTTAAACTGAATTAAAAGGTAGTTCATTCTTAATTTCACTAGAGATATGAAAAAGCTTATGGTCCTTAGCAGGAATTATTTCTTCCAGTAGTAAAATGCTGCAGGTTGTCGCACATAGAATTTTAAGCCTGTAGGTAAAATCAAGGTAAAGACATGTTTCAGTAATTGATACAGTTTCCTAAGTCTGTGTCTAGTTTATTAGAACCTACCATCGAAGGAAAGTCTAAACAATTGGTGCTCAGGCTAAGGAAATTCTAACAGCTGTGCTAGAATAGAAAGGTTTTCTTCTAACAGAGACTATATTCTCCTTTTTTTATCTGTGTAAATTTATTAGGTATAAATCTAGTGGGTTTTTTTTAATTATAATTTTGGGAGAAAGTAATTAATTTTTTTTTTTTTGTGTGTGTGTGGTCAGAAGTCATCTTTGATAGTTCAAAATCTGTTTCTCTGATTTTGATGATAACCAGAAATTTTGTGAAAAAGTAGTTACTTGTGGAGTTGTTTTAAAAGACACTTAATTAGATTTACTCTTCTTAATTTTATCTCATAAGGTGCTGAATAAGTTTGTCTCCAGTGACCATGTAGCTGCCTCAATGATTTAGGTTGTATACTCACTCTTTTTTGGCTCTTACTTGAGATAAGAGAATTGCAATGGCTTTCGAAGTTTCTGAGTCTTTTTAATGACAATTCAGTTTTAAAAATACTAAAATTACTTTAGTTCATGCTTTATAAAATATTTTTCCATTGAAAACTCAATAATTTATTCTATGAAAGTGAAAATGCTAAGATTTATATTAAAGTGTTTCTGTTATTCTTTTGTTGTTCTGATGATGGCAAATCTACTTGACTGAGATAGAAAACAAGCTTTGGTGGGTTGACCTTGGGTGGCTGCCAGCTGCTCTATCACTCCCTCTCCTCACCAGGACAGGGGAGACAATAGGATGAAGAAGCTCAAGATGAGGACAGGTTGGTGAGGCTCTGAGCAACCTGATCTAATTGGAGGTGTGTCTGGTCGTTGCCAGGGCGTTGGACTAGATGACCTTCAAAGGTCTCTTTCAACCCAATTGATGATTCTGTGATCTTGGCTGCTGGGCTCAGCTGTGCTCTGTGGGGAATCCATTGGAGCTGGCTGGAACAGCTGTGCTGGCACAGAGTAGCCCTGGTCTCTCCTCACGGAGGCCACCCTACAGCTCACCTGACAGCTCCTGGGCACCTGCTCCCAGCACAGAGTGTAAATGGAGTGTACAACAGAATGAAATGTTTCTTTGATTAATAGGTGACTTTTCTTTTTATAGGAAACCCAGATACTGAAGGCAAGGTGTGGTACAACTTCTTTTCATAATTTAGAAAACATGAAACTGTTCTAAAATATAAGTTCCAGTAATGACTCGAATAAGTAAAGCTGCTTTTTTCCTGTGTGTAGTTTTTTGTTTGTTTGGTTTGGTTTTTAATGTAAGAATTTCCTCTTTATTTGAAAACAAAAAGAAATTGGAATCATGTCATATCAATGAGATGCTGGTTTAGAACATTATAGTATATTTTTTACTTAATTCAAAGTAGTATGGAGGCACTGAGATCTTTCCTTTGTTTTTGCTATCTGATAGAAACCCTGCTAGATGAGTAGCTGAATAGCACAAATTGGACATATGCTCAGCCTGCTGGGTTAATATCTCTCTGTTGGTTTTTTTTTTTGGTGTGATTCAAGTTTTTTTCCTCTATCCCCTTCAATGGTATTAGTGTTATAGAAAACTTTGTATTTAATCCATAAATATTTTCTTTCTTGCAGTTTGATAAATGATTTGTTGGTTTAAATGTTAACAAGGCTTTGACTTTTTATTTCACAGTGAGACAGTTATGCCAGTATGAATGCCCAGGGGGGCATTTAGTTTTAGGTTGTCAGGTTTTGGGCAAATGCTTTGTTGCAGCTTCAAGTTTCCTTGCAGAAGTAATTTCGACTTCTGACACTCAGTAAGAGCACTGAACTGTCAGTGCATTGTGATGGCATTTACACTGAGAGCTAAGAGACTTAGGGCATGAAGCTTATTCTGACTTGCCTAAAATATAATCTAGTCTCTAGAGATGGAAGATTGTGGTTATTAGTAAAAAACTAATATTTTAATTGATCTGATAGTAATAAGCTGTTAAAAGTGAGCATCTGGAGCAATACTGTCTTTGTAAGAAAAACACTAACACCTGAGAGGAAAGAGAAACAATATTAAATCAGTCATGTCAGACTTGTTTCCAAAAAAGTGATTTTTAAACTATTTGTATGATCCAAAGTGAATTTGATTGATATTTGACTGATTTTGAAGCCCCCTAACATCAGCATGGTAAGGCACAAGTATCTGGAACAGTAGAGGTGAGGAGAATCTACAGCTAAAATCAAAGACAAAAGAGTACAATGCATAATTTTCAGAAATAGACAAGAAAGGGCAATTATAAAATTTTATGTGGGATTCCTTGGGTCTCTTTCCTTGAGAAGTATTTTATGTTGAACAACTACACTGTTTTTTATTCATTGAATATGTTTATCTTGTGAGCAAGTGGATGCTATACTATGTCCCTGTGGGAAGTAAATCTGAAGTATTGAAGTGTTGCAGTCCTTGTGTGGAATGAGGACAGTAAAGTGAATTAGACTTGGCCTTTTTAAGTTCTAGATGTGAAATATTTTAGTTCAGGAGGAAAAGGCAAAACTGAAAACAGCAGCTGAGAGAGTCTGTACGCAACTGTTTAATTTTGCTTTGGGGTCAACCAGAGCTTACTACCAAGCCCCCGAGGTTTCGTGTGTGTGGACTCAGAACCCTGTAATTAATTAGTCCAAGCACTGTTAGGCAAGAGTCTAATAAAAATGAAGGCTGGACATGGGTCACTGCATGTATCAGAAGGAAGGTCCCTCCTCCTCCTCCAAATTTGACAGGTAGGACTGGTACCTTCTACAACAAGTATGAGGCTCTGGAACTAGAAAGCCAGACAACTAATCAGGTGGACAAAGATCCTTCTAGGGTAGTGGGGCCTCCTAAAGCAACACCACAGGTACCTCGCTTCAAGACCTCCTCTGTTAACAGGAAAAGAAGGGTAGTTATAATAGGAGACTCCCTTCCAAAGGGAACAGAGGGCCTGATATGCAGGCTGGACCCCACTTACATGAAAGTCTGCTGTCTCCCAGGAGCTGGAGTAAGGGATGTTATTGGAAAACTCTCCAGTCTAATAAGGCCCCTTGATTACTGTATGCTATTGGTTGTTCAAACTGGCAGTGATGAAATAACAAAGAGAAGTCTGAGCGCAACCAAAAGAGACTTCAGGGCCCTGCGACAACTGGTAGAAGAATCAGCACAGGTAGTAATCTCCTCGATCCTTTTTGTAACTAGGAATAATATTGATAAGAATAGGCAGATCCATAAGGTCAGTGAGTGGCACCAAGGTTGGTGTAATCAGAAAAAATTTGGGGGTTTTTCACTATAGGATAATCTAGTCAACACATGGTTTACTGATACCTGATGGGATGCACCAGTCTCTAGGGAGAAAAAGAGTTCTAACACAGGAGCTTGTTGATAGAGCTTCAAACTATCTTGGAAGGGGGAAAGGGGAAAAACCAGGCTCCACAGTGATGAGTGATGGGTAGGTGTGCCAGAACTTGAAGAAATGAGCACTAATGGACTGCTAAATCTGTTTCATGAGGTATTGGATACGATGTACCACACTTGAACTTCTACACCAGAGCCTAGCGGCATGAGGAACAGACAAGAGCAGCCCGTAGCTTTGGCTCAGTGCCAGATACTTGACATCATTGGCATAAGTGAAGCCTTGTGGGATGAGTCTTGTGACTAGAATGCACTGTTAGACAGTTTCAGGCTCTTCAGGAGGGATAGGCAGGCAGAAGAGGCAGAGGTGTGGCACTGTGTGTAATAGCAGGGTTAGAATGTATGGAGCTCACAGCTGGCAATGGCACGGTTGGGAACCTCTGGGCAAGAATTAAAGGACAAACAAATAATCCAGCTGTCACTGTGGGAGTCTGCTATAGACCTCCCAGACAGGACACTGGTAAATTATTCTTTGAGGAACTAAGAGACACTTCCAAAATCAACTGCCCTTGTCCTTAAGGGGGACTTCAACTTGCCAGAAATTAACTGAGAGCATCACACAGCTGGTACAACCTGGGCCAGAAGATTCCTAAAAAAACCTGGATGTCAACTTTATGGAGCAGGTCCTAAAGGAACTGACTCAGAAAGATGCTCTCCTTGACCTGCTTCTTGTCAACAGAGAGGATCTCGTGAGCAAAGTGCAAGTTGGTGGCCATCCTAGTCACAGTGAGCACGAAGTGATGAAGTTTAAAATCTCTGTTGACAGGAGGAAAATGCTGGCAAAACCTCAACTCTGGACATGAGGAGAGCAGACCTGAGGCTGCTCTGGGAATTAGTAAGTAATTTCCCCTGGTAAAATGTTTTTGCAGGTGCTCGTGTCCATCAGTGCTGGTCACTTTTGAAACATCACCTCCTAAGGGCACAGGAGCAGCAACTCCCAAATGTCAGAAGTCAAGTAGGTGAGGCAGAGGGCCAGCTTGGCTGAGCAGGGATCTTCTCTTGGAAATAAGGCAAACCAGGAAGGTGTATGCCCAGTAGAAGCAAGAGCAAGTGACATGGGAAGAATTCAGAGATGCTGCTTGCTGCTGCAGGGAGAAAATTCATGCAGCCAAAGCTCAGCTGGAGTTGAAGCTGGCCAGAAATTTGGAGGATAATAAAAAGAGTTTTTTCAAGTACCAACCCTGACAGAGTTCAAAAGGTGTTTGGACACTGCTCTTAGGCACATGGTTGATTCTTGGGAATGGTCCTGGGCAGGGCTGAGGGTTGGACTCTGATGCCTATGGGTCCCTTCCAACTCAGCATATTCTGTGATTCTGTGAAAATACCTGAGGCTGGAAGGTAGACTCAGTAAGTAATTGAGTGAGGAAGGGAAACAATTCCACAGGTTTCTCCTAAAAGTACTTTGTGCTGCAAAATTATTTGTATTACTTGCTTATGTATCAGGACCCTGTTTTGCACCAGATACAATAGAATAATATTCTCAGTGGTTTGTGATGTAAGAGTAAGGAAAAAATCAATAGTGCAAGGATGAGTGAGAGCACACAGTGGAGGATTGGGAAGGGAAAATAAAGCTGGTAGTGTTTGAAAAGGTGATTCAACAGGGAGAAACCTTTCTTAAAAAGTTGTTTCGGGTTAGCCGTCTTTGCAGCAATGCTGGGGTTGGTTCTGGCTGAGGCAAGTTTATTTTTCTCAAGGCCCAAGAAAAGGATGTTGCAATAAGCTGTACAGTTGCTGGTGACCAACCTCTTCCTCAGCAGTCATTGATGCTTTTCATAATATTTCTACCGTCAGATCATAACTGTATTTATTGGCCTGTAGTGATTAGGAAAGCTGTTCAGCAGGGTGTATGAGTAAGAGTGCCCAGCACAATACACAAATGATCTGTAGATCATGGAATAACTACCTTCTTGTACAGCTGCCTTTTCTTCATCAGTAATCACTCTGTCTTGAGCAATGGAAGCCTGTATTTGTTCGTGACGGTAGAACCTGTCTCTGAGAACAAGTAATTGCAACACAGCAAGAACTGGATGCTAGAAGTGATGTTGATGGCTCACCTGCTTCCAATTAATTGTTGGCTTCTCTAGTGAAGCCAGGAATTGTACTGGACAAATGACATCATTGACTCTTTCTTTTTACCCCGCTATTTACCCACCACAAGACTATAAACTACATAATCTAGTTATGTAGTTAAACTACATAAGCTACTACATAAGTAGTTTCTTCTCTCTCAAAACTGACCGAGCTCTGTTTTTGCAAAGCAGTGTTGTCCCCGAACTCTCCAGCTCCTTTTTAGTATTGTTGCACTGTCAGATTCCTGAAGTTTACAAGCTTCCATTGCAGTACCATGTTTTGTGATCCCTGTTTGTCTGGTTTTCTTAAAATCTCCAACCTCCAATCACAATGTCAAATGTCATTCCTGGCACTGCTTTCATGGTGGGTGAATGCAAATGATTTCAAGGTCTCCAGCTGTCATCATTGCAGTAGTGCCTTTGCTCAAAAACCTGAAGGATGTGAAGAGCTGGAAGTAAATATATGCAAATGCACTGTTCAAAACCCCTATTTTTTTAAGCTATTGATGTGAATTTTGAAGGCTTTTTGAATTTTTAATGGTTGGGTGTTTTTTTTTTTTTCAGTTCCTTATTCTGACATAAAAATATCCCATGTGTTAGGGCAAGTAGCACATGTTTGCACTAATCTAATCAGTTTATCTTCTAGTGTAGTGCCACACTTCAGGTTTTTTGGTCACTAATCTCAGAAGCCGCCTTGCCTTGCCAATAATAACTTCAACAGACTGTGAAGAGGTTTTCTGAAGGAAGAGAAACTGAATAGCTTCTGTCAAGATTGTTTCTGTTAGTTTCAAAGCAGTAGTCTTTGGATGAAGTTGTCAGAGTGGACCTGGTAAGATGGGGCAAAAGAACATGCACCTGTGATCATGTTACCTGTCATGGAAACGAGTTCTGCATCCCCTGCAGTTTCTGGAGGTGCAAGTCCCCTAAATTCCTCTGCTTTCTTCCTTTTCAGATATGGATCAGATTGTATGTGGTATCTGTTTCAGGAAGAATTGTTTTATTGATCCTAATTTTATAAAACTCTTCTGAAATATCATTTCTGTCTTGCCTATATGAAGTATGAAGGGTGTTGTTTTTTGATCTTTGTTCTCTCCAAGTTTAAAAGTATCTTGTATGTTAATTGCACTCTTGAATTTTTTTTTTCTTCTTTTCATTTTTCAAGGTAGTGGAAGAGATGTTTTAAAGTGTGTGAGGTACTGTACATCTTCTAGGTTTACTTTTGTGTATGCACAAATCTGTTGCTCATATCTATGGCTTTTGCCTTATGCAAGTCGGTTTTGAGGCATCTCCTTATTACCCAATGGCTTTAAAAAAACAAAACAAACCCAAGAAGACAGACTGAAATTTTGTTCTTGGACAAGCATCAGAAATTAATGTTTCTCAGCTCCAGTGAATAACCAGAATTAGTAGAGATTAAATTGGCCATAATGCTACACTTTTTTTTTCTAGACCATGCAGGCGTGATTTTTTCTATGAAACTCCTTTAAAATTCTTTACTGCTGTAAGTATGGCTGTGAGGGGAAAGTGTTTTTCAGCATTTCAGTGTATTTGCTGCATGACTGATGCAGCCTGATATGACTTATCACAACATGATTTGTCATCAGAAAAGAGCTGAGAAAACAGAAGTGAGTTCCTGGAAGCTAAGGGCAGAGCAAGAAAAATGCATGTTTTTAAGAATGGCTTCTCTCTTCTCGTCTTGTTCTCTTTCCACTTTAAGAAAAAAAGCCTAGCTTATAGAAACTTGGCAAGTAGTAAACTTTTAAATATGCTCCAGGATTTGGAGGCTGTTTTCTAGTGATCAGGTAAAGGAAAAAAAGATAGAGGACAATCTTTTGTTGTTGTTGTTTTTGGTTTTTTGTTTTGGGTTTTGTTTGTTTGGTTGGTTTTTGGTTTTTTGAGGGGTGTTAAACTCTTAATAAAGAAGGAAGGCTAATAATTAGCAAAATAACTGTGAAGGTTGTAGATTTCAAATGCTGTTGCAGTGTCAGTGGTCACTTTTAGTAGTTTGAAGGTTGGAAACATTCATTTTCAATGACCTAGCCTATCTAGATTGTTTATTAGCATTCAATTTTCATGGTGGTTTTTTATAATATGTTTTGTAAGTTTCTGTTTTTATGGCAGTTCTTTGACAAATAAACTTAGTGACGGTCAAAAATAAAGCACAAATAAGAATATGTTCTCTATAGTCAAATGAAAGTATTTAGTCATTTTACACATATCTAACAGTGTGAATACACAGATGAATGCAATTAGTTTACTGAGATTGTACTACTAAGCTTTTGTAGGGCAGGGTGAGAAGACTAATTAAAGAATTGTTAAGTGCTGTCTTAATGAATGAATTCTGTATTTGGTAAGAGTGAGTTTATCTGAATGCTGGTAATATTGAAAACAAATTTGAAGCATGTTTGAAGTTATTTCAAGGCCTCAGAGTGTTTGAGGAGAGACGCTTTAGTGCAGTCACAAAACTATCGTGTTTGTTTAGTGTTTCAAAATACAGTCTGTGCCCTAGTCATAACTATTCAATATAATTTTTGCTGGCTTTCTGCTATTAATGTCACAAACAAAAGTGGGAACTAAGGTAGGGTTCTAGTACAAGGGACCACTAATGGTAGACTGATATGTAATAGCATAACTTCAAAGTGAGTGCTGTATTATTTTAGCAAGGTACTTTCAGTTCAGGGTGGGAGAGAGAGGATGAGTAGAGGATGACACAATGAGTCCAAGTCAACCAGGATGAAAAAAGCAAACTGCTGAAAAGTGATGCCCAAAAAGGCACAATGAACTGTTTGGAGACAGAATTCAGCCTTTAAACAGCAAAGGTATTTATTGCATACAATGTTGGAGAGCTCCCCAGTTCACACTGGACAAAGAAGCTCTCTCTCGTTTGAGTGAGAAGTCAGGATTTTTATACAACGGTTGCGAGGTATTGCAACATTTCTACATACATATTAATCAGATTTTGACATCTAATTACATCTAATATTCATATTAGGCGGGGTACTGTGTGTTAGGGGCTTGCAAAGCTCTCCTTGACTCACTGTTTCTTTATCTCTCCGAATACCCATTCTATCTTTATTTATGACTACTAGGTTGACCTTCTTGCTATCTTTACTAGAACAGAACAGAACAAACTATCTCTGCTATATTTCAACGTAAGCAGAAACTCTCGGTTTCAAAAGAAAACCTAAAGAGATGTACCATGAGTTCCATAACCAACATTGCTGTATGTTTGTCTTATTTTGTGGATCATACAGTGTGAATACATAAAGTTTCTGTTCCTTCCAAGAAGCAGTGGGCACAGGGGACAAATAAGGAGGAATTTTGGTCCAGATGACCTCTAGAGGTCCCTTCCAGACTCAACTATTGAGTGATTCTGTGTTTGCTTTAACTTTTTTTGTCATTGGATCCTGAGAAATTTGAATATTTGAAATGAAATTTTCTGTGGGTTTTTTATTATTATTTTTATTTATTTTTTTTTAAATTCATGTGCTTGAACTTTACTAGCATGAATCTAAAGATAAAAATTATTTTTATTATGTATCACTCAACAGCATTTGCTAATATGTTACTGCAAAGATTATATAATCATATAATAATTCTTAGTTGCTATTCAATTACAGATGAAGAATAGCAGGAAAAATAGTTTACCGCAAGACACAGTTTACTAGAAGAACCTATATTAAAAATATTTTTCAGTTCAGTTTCCTTTCGGTGCTGGAATTTGAATATGTTATTTGCTAGCTAAGTGAATTAAAAAAAATTGGTTTAATACTATTTGATGATCCTTCTCAATTAATTCAGTGACTTAATATACTAAATAGCTTGTGAGTCATCGGGAAAAATTTAAGTTACTGTTTTCAATGGATGTGCTTGTTTTTCTGTGAGTATATCTTTTGTTACTGAAATATGCCAGCTGCTTGCTATTTTTTAATGAGTTCTACTGTGTCATTGGCTAATAGTTGCCTTGAAACTTTAAATGGATTCAGAGTTATTAAGGATAAATTTCAGACTGATCCTACAGATGTGTCCTTTTACTTACAGAGTGCAAATGCTGAATATCAGCTCTAGAAATCTTATTGAACTGTATAAATAAAAGAGAATGCATTTGGGCAAATGTTCAGTGAATCTTCCACAGATTAAATGGAAAAGGTACCTGACTCAAATTTAGGTATAAGGTGTTATTGAATTTCCACTGGGGAGATGAAACAAACGGTGTTCTGATGTAATGTGGGTTAATTTTTTCATTGAGTCTCCCAGGATGGCTGTATCAGAGCATGCAAAAAACCCCCCACTCATTTGTTCGTATTTCCAGTGTCGTAGTAGAGATTTGGGGTTTGGGTTTTTTATTTTGCAGCTGGAAGATATTTTCTTTTGGCTGTGTTGCTGCTTGTTTTGTATCTGGCAGCTCAGAAAGTTCAGGCAGTTACTCTTCACCCTTATAAACATGTTCCTTTCCAAGCTCTCTGTGACTTCTCAGCATGGTTATACCCAGCTTAATTTGGTTCTATGAAATAAGCATCAGCCACATGTCAAAACAGTGACTCTTGAAGAAAAATACCACTAAGAACCCTATTAAAAAACATAAAAATGTGTCACCTGGAAATATTTATTTTTTCAAGTATTTTGAACTGTGATTGCTCTTTTTCAGGTTTTATTTTGCCTCTGTGCAGAATATATATGTGGAAAATGTTTGGGTTTTTTTTTCCCCAAAGGTTTCATCTAGCTTGAGGCAGGGATAGAAAAAGAAAGGAAAAATGAAAAAACATGACTGAAATACAAACACAGCTTTGAAAACAACTGTAATAGTTTTACTTGTCCCAGTGTTTTTGCAGAGTTAAGCCTCCCTTTCCTTGTCTAGACTTTATATGTCTTATCACATGAGTGGCATCTCTTGTTTCTTCAATACTCTTCGTCCATTTTCCTTGAAATGCAGAAGAAGCATTTGTTCAGGAAATACTTTTCAGCTTGCTGGAGTTGTTTGACAATTTTTATGTTGTAATAAGTAGGAAAGCTTGGTTTAAGAACCACCTGCAATTATATGTTTTATTTTCAGACACTGTAGATAAATACTCTTAGAAGCTACCTGTCTTACTCATTTAAACAACCATCTTAGGCTCATCAGTTCCTTATTTCATCATGTCTGCATATCAGTTAGGCAGTCTGGAAAAAGTGAGATCTCCTGAAAGAGATTACTTAAGCAATTTATTGACTGCAACTTTCTTTTTTTAATATGGCTGACAATGCTGAGTAGCTACGATTCTATGATTTTTTTTCTTGATGGGATTGGTGAATTCCCCTCTGGTGTGTTGAAACGATAGACTCCTATCATTTGCATGTTCCTGTAACAAATTATGAGACATCAGTGACCACTGAGCTCTCTTTTCCTGTTAAAATGTCTTTATTTTTTCCCGCGGTAAATTTCACTTAAACAGATTAAAAAATGGAAGTCTGAAAAATGCTCTACTTCTCCAACATTCATAAAAGGCTAAATTACTGTGATAATTAAAAATATTTATCCTGAGGAAGAGATCCATGTGAGAATGTCTTTGGCACTACAGGAGCAAAATTTCCAACTTGCAGTATACAGGGTGAATAATTAGGCCTATAGAAACAGAGTGTTATTTGAGAGGAGGAGAAAAAGGAATCAGATTGGAATACTTAGTGTAATCCACAAAGACAAAGCTGCTGTCTTCCACAGAGCATTAAATATGAGTCCTGGCTATGCTTTACTGGACTCCTTGTGGGACTTGCTGAGGTAGGCAGCTGTACAGTGTACTTTCGCATCCCATGTGTGTTGTCTAAGCTTAACTGGTGAACAGAATGACCTGATGTTCATAAAAACAGCATTATGGTTTTTTCCAGGGATTTTGTTGTTCTGTCCATAGGGTTGATCCACTGTTAGAGACGATGGTGGTGCTGGGTCAGGGTGGTGTTCCTGTGGCTGACCTCTGCCTCTTACCTGCCTGGCGTGGCAGTGCCCTTCAACAGTCCTGGTGGAGTTTGTTCATCTGGAAACGGTGTGATGACACACCCCATCTGTAGGGAGCTGGAATAGGGGACTTTCTCTGTGGAATTTCTGACTTGAAGGTCAAAGAGCAGACAGACCTTGCACAACATATGTCCAGGTTTTCAGGTCTCCTGAATTGCATCCTCTATTCTTAGTGCAACTGGAAGCATGATAGTTTTGCATCTTCATAGGCTAAGTGGTTTTGGCAGGAATACTCCAGACATTACAAAACATTCACAGAAGTAGGTTCTGCTTTGCATTTAGTTTGCTCCCTGGACCAGCCAGAGCACTTCTGAGAGAGTTTACCAAAGCTCCTACTCTTCACAAGGCTTGTGATTTGCCTGGAAGTCCCAAATTTCTGCTCAAGCAACAAGTAGCGTGCTGTGTTACTATTCACTGAGTGCTGTTTTAGGTGGTGTAGTTTTCTTGGATTTTTTTCAGATTCTTTTAGTAAATGAAGTAGAATAATACAATCTGTAATCTTTGTAATTGTCACCGATTCCTTCATTTATATGTTATAGAGGATGGGTGAGCAGGATAGTGGTGAAAGAAAATGTTTGCAGATATGCACATCTATTTCTCTTCCAGAAGTATAACTAGAGGTCAGTTAGCAGATACAAACCAAAGGACTTTCGTCTGTACTACCAATGTGTTTTACTATTTAATCTCTTTGTAGAGTATTGCAGATGTTCAGTGCTTGATTTAGAAGGTTAGAGATAAAAAGGACGGCAGCCATGATTAAAAAGGCATTTATTTTCTGAACACAGTTTTTGTTTCTTCATACCTTTCCTTGACCTTATGTCAGGGATGCTGAATACCTTCAGTTTCCTCTTAAGTAAAATGGATTCATCTTCCAAATGCTCAGTATTTCTCAAACTTACTAAGTGTGTTTTCCCTTCCTTTTTTTTGAATCACATGTGATCGTGGTTGAGATAGAAATGTTAATAGTAACTTTGGACAAGAAATTACTTCTTCTTAGGCTAATAAGCATTTTAGAGGTAGTGTTCTGGCCTGTTTGAGGGGAAAAAAAAGGTATTTTAATGCCTGAATGCATGGCTTTGTTCTGTGTTTTTTGTTTGTTTTTTTTTTTTTAATGTTTGGGAAATTTGACATGACTTTCAATAAATTGCCTTTACATCATTTTAATTTTCATCTTATATAATAAAACCTGTTTGTTTTTAAAATAAAATAACCTCGCTTATTTCACTTCAAAGAATCACCTTGATGTTAATTAGACTTCAAGTAGCATAAAACTGTGGAACCCAGATAAAATAATCTTTAATTCATTCCCTTTGCTGTTCTCTTCTTTGACCATGAAAAATAAAAAGACTTATTTGCCTTAAGTTTGCAGGACTTCACCTGTGCAGTGAACACCTAAACTGTTCGAGTCAATATAATGTAAAATTCACAGATATTTAGAATTCAGAAGTGTTCTGGAGTCCGTATAGTCTGTGAGCAAGTCTGTCTTTTTATAGAGTTCATGCTAGAGGGAAGAACTGAGGGGCTCCATTGGTCCCAAAAACTGTTTGTGGGCTTTGATAATGTAGGGACAAATTTCCCATTTGCCTGGTGGCTGCATGATGAAGGGTATACAAGAAGTGTCTCAAAAGAGGAGCTTCCTAAATGGAAAAAGCATTTTTAACTCCTGACTGTGGTGGCTTGACCGTAGTGGTCCATTAGGCAAGTGCCCACCAAGCAGTTCTGTGACTCCTGCTGGAATTATCTTACCTATGTTATTGCAGAAGCATTATCAAAATTACTGAGGAGCTTGGTTATGGTCAGTGACAGGTCTGTCTTGAAGGTGGCTGGAACTGTCTGTTTCCAGTGTGGGGACAACTTCTGTTGTCTTCTCACAGAAGCCTCTTTTGCAGCCACCTTGTTACCAAAACCATGCATGTAAGCCAATGCACTTACAAAATGCATCACAAAAGAAAAGAAGGTTCCATTTTGGTAGCAAGCTAGTTGTTATAGTCCTTTACACTGTGACCTAGTAGGGAAATAAACAGAATCACAGAATCACAGAACATGCTGAGTTGGAAGAGACCCACAAGGATCATTGAGTCCAACTCTGACATTTTGGTTTATAGAAGAGCAAAATCCTGGTTTTGAAAATACTGTTACCCATGGCAATTAGATACTAACATTTCCAATTATCATTATTTGTACCTTATTTTAAAAGTTTATTCTAAAAGACTATTTCATTAAAAATGCCCCACAATTTCAATTTTCTGTCTTGTAAATTAAATAAATGAGGTGAAATTTGGTAGATTTTTATTATTTGGCAAGCAGGACACTAGGGCTGGCCAACATGGGAGTTTATTGAATCATTATTTGTAACAGTTTCGGCATTGGGTAATTAACTTTTGGTGGAGAAAAAGTCTTCTGCAGATTAGTAAACCATCAGCATGTGCGTAACTGCAATTTTAAAGCCAGGACAATACATGTGAATTCTAATATAGGAGAGGCAGCTTCCTTCCACAATTTGTGCATGGAGTGGATCTGCGGTATGCTAGGGCAAATTGTCTGGGTATTTGTAAGAATGGTCAGTGTCATGCAAAGTATTTTTGGGGGAGACCCAGGGACTTGTTTGTGGTGATAGTGCCATTCATTCTGCATCACCTGTTGCAAGCAGTGCAATATTTCCCCTTTCATTTTTCTCCATTTCAAGGGAAGGCAGAAGAGAGGAGGTTGAAATTTAAACTTCAGGTTACTAATAAATATTTTTAGTGAGTGACAAGGCTTACTTTGTTGTTTTTTGTGTGTGTGTGCTGTGTTTTTTTAGAAGGTACCATTTTTTTTTTTTCTGGTATATCACCATTAGGGTGGTGACCCTGCTCCACTGCTCAGCCTTAGTGATGCCCCGTCTGGAGTGCTGTGTCCAGTTTTGTGCTCCTCAGCACTAGAGACATGTATCTCCTGGAGCAGGTCTGGTGGAGGGGGCAACAAAGATGATCAAGGGTCTGGGGCATCTCTTGCATGAGGAAAGGGTGAGGGACCTGGACCTGTTCTGACCTGAGAAGGGGACCTCAGTAAGTACCTGAAGGGAGGATATTCAGAAAATGGGTCCAACCTCTTAGTGGTGATGAGAGCTGACAGGCAGGAGCTGATGCACAGGAAGTTCCGCCTGAATATGAGGAAGAACTTCTTTACTGTTTGGGTGACCATGCACTGGAACAGATTGCCCAGAGAAGCTGTGGAGTCTTCCTCACTAGAGGATTTCAAGAACTGTCTGGAATCAATCCTGTGCCATGTGCTCTAGGATGGCCCAGCATGTTCAGAGAAGTTGGACCAGATGACCCATGTGGTCCTTTCCAACCTGACTGATTCTGTGATTTGCAAAATATTTTCAGTTCTTAGGATTTGTTTGATACCCATAATGCAGATCCAATTTTGCAGATAGATTCCACTACTTACCACTCTTCTTGCTCAGCAGATGTATTTGTGAATTAATTTCATTACTATTTCTTACTTTTTATATCTTGGCATGTTATATTCTTTAGAAAAAATCTCTAAACAAAATCAGTATTTGTGTGAAAAAATGAAGTATCAAGCCTTTTTGGTGAAGTATTCAGTCCCATTTGTTTTTTATAGGGCAAGACAGTGGGAAGCTTGGCAAACAAGCATAACTTAATTTGCTTTCAAAGATGTGAATGCCTCTTGAAGTGAAAAGACCCACTCTGTTGCAAATCTAAAATTAGATTATGTATAATGTATTCAAAGCTGACAAAACAGAATGGCTCCATGATGAGTGTCATTTTGTTGATATGAAAATTATTTTAAAACCCTTTTTATGTGGGCTTTTTTATTTAAGTTTAAGCTCAGGTTGAATACCTCAGACCGCATATCTCTATTCTCTGATGGATTTATATATTTTTTATCTTAAAATAAAATAAAAAAGAAGGGAGGTGAGAATGTTATTGGAAAACTTGATCCACATTCCAGTATGTGGATATTGCTGAATTCTTGACACAGCTTCCACAGCTTTAACCCATGAGTATTTTCAAACTCTGCAATGAATGAAAGAAATTAGAGGCAGCTGAGCTTCCTGCCTGAACCAGGCTTTTCTGCAATGGGTCTGCTCCTTGTCAAACCACATGGAAAATTTTTACTTATACTTGTATTTTATTTTTACCTTGCCTTTATTTCAGGTTGTTTCATGTAGCACTAGACACTTGGAAAAGCTCAGTCTATTAGGACATGTTAACTGTGATAAAGGTGCCACAGGAACAGACTCAAAGCAGACATAGTTATGGGATGCTGCACCACTTAGCACATCTTGTTGGCTTGCTTCTGAGCCTTCTGGAAATTTCCCAAACAAAGTGTAGCAGGTCTGTCAGGTGGATCTCTTTGACACTGCAGATTTAAGCAAAATACTGCATTCTTTGGTACAAGATAACCGTATCTTCATTCTCTTCATTGGAGTACGGCATATTTTACTGATGCTGAAAGCGCTTCTCCCGCTGTTTTAGGTAGGAACTGAGAAAATGATGCATCTCGTGGGAGTGCCCCTAATTCAGGCGTGATTATTCAGATCTGATGCTTGGTCTAGGCTTACTGTTTATGGCAAAAGAAATTTAAATAAAAACACGCCATGTGGGCAATTCCACACCTGATAATGACCTTGTTTATAATCTCTTTTCCTTTAACCCTCACATAATTTTTCAAATGCAGATAAACTAAGATAGTTTGTTTTCCCGAAGATGGTTCCCTTTGTACCTTTTTTGGTATGGTGAGGCAGATATCTGAATGGATTACCCATGCCACAGCTTGAGCATGAGATTGATTTAGGGACAGAAAGTGGGTCATGTCAGTCTAGCCTGAAAAATATAGTAAGGATTTAGATGACCTGCTTTACCCACTGTTTCAATTGTGATTTGCTAAAACAATCCTTAAAATAGATACTACTTACTTTTAACTTTGCTCTAAAAGATACCTTTGCCAAGACAAGTATGAATGTAGATGAATATTAATATGTCCCCTCCTTCCCAGTTTATTAAATAAGTGAATCAGGTATCACGTCTTAGAGGGATTCTATTAATTTAATGTCTTGTGTTCAATATATGTATTGAAAGGTGGACTTGGAGTGGGGAAAAAAAAGTTCCTGTCCACTTGCAGATATGTGTGTTTGTATCTGGGGCTTCTGTGGTGGCACACATGGTAGCACAGAAGCTACACAATCTAGCATAGCAGATAGACTTACAGCTGTAGCTTGCAGAGCAAGCATTCCTAATTTTTGTATTACAGTTCCTAAATTCTATTACTAATTGCTTTTCTATATTTAATCAATACAATAAAGTATGGATTGTACTTATTCTGAAAAATAATTATAAACCAAGCCTAGGTGAACAGAATATATTTCTATATATGGAGTATATAGTTCATATAATTACTCCATATATATAGGCATGGTATTGACTTATAAATCAATTAGTACAGTTCTACAAGACTTGGTATCAGAGACTTTGTTTAAAAAACACTCCAATTAGATAAATTAGATAAAGGCTGTGTTGTTCATTGATACATTTTAGATTTGTATAAAATCGTCTACATAAAATTTATTCTGATAAAATCTTTATGTCATGTCACTTAACCATAGGTCCACACATATGCGTAAGGCGCTAAGTCCTGCCTGAAGTGATTGAATTTCCAAAGCTTGTTAGTTTTCTTGATTTGTCAGAAAGGAACTCCGGCAAATAATTTATAATAGGGCTGTGCACTAAAACCCACCTGGGAAAAGAAGATTATATTTATGCACCTTACGGGCTATATACCAGAGTGTGAGGTTCAAAATAATAACACAAAGCAATTATAATAGCAAAGAGATACTGATGCAGAAGTGTATGGGAATGCATTGCATGACTATAAACCTTCAGCTTCTCAGAGTTGGATTAGTCATGGAATTTCTGTCATGCAAGTTCATGCAAACATCTCAGAAGAATGAATGAAGTGCTTACTCTGTCACTTGCTTTGCATTTCTTTGGAAAAAAAAAAAAAAAAAAAACCAACAGCCAGACAAAAAGCCCTGGTTAACAAGAAGGACAGAATTTTTAATATACTGGTTTGTTTGAAGTGAAAGGCAGGAGGTCACAGTCAACCTGCTTGGGCCTCACTTGGATATAAAAGAATGTATTTGAAACTCAAATGTTTTGAGAG
Organism: Oxyruncus cristatus; assembly: GCA_013399855.1. Classification (NCBI taxonomy): domain Eukaryota; kingdom Metazoa; phylum Chordata; class Aves; order Passeriformes; family Cotingidae; genus Oxyruncus; species Oxyruncus cristatus. Next base: position 160,719 of record VXAY01006469.1, read on the forward strand.
TTAAGAGTACACCAGTACTAATTCCCTTACTTCTTCTGCTCTGAAAGTGTAGCATAAGTTCTATTTATATTTGATAATAGAGAGTTGTGACCTTTAGAAAACATGAGTTCAAGAAGGATAAAAAATGGTATTAAAAGTGGCAGGTTTGCTGCAAATACAGGAAGAAAGGCATACACCTTGGAAGCTAATGTTTACATAAACCCCCAAAATGTTACACTGGTATTTCTATGATAATTAATTAACATCATGACAGGGTAATCATAATTCAAATGACTTGTATGTTTCCTTTCTAACTGCTGAATTCTGCTCTTTTTAATCCTTGATGACTTTCATCTAGCCAACAGCCCTTCTGAAGATATTTTTGGTGCAGTACTTGATGAAAATAGATCAATCTTTTTTTTGTAGAATCCCCCTTAGATTTGTATGGCTTTTTTCCTTTTCCACACCTCTACAAAGACTTTCTATAAACTATCTCAAGTCCAAGTCAATGGCATTGTAAGACTTTTTTTTTTTTTTTTGAAGCATGTTCTGACATACTAGATCTGAAGTAAAGCTGATTGAGGAGAGCAATGGCATAGAGTCACATCTTTCTTGACATTGGCCAAATGTTGTATTGCAAAATAGGGCGTAGTGCAGAGATTTCTGAAGCAGTGCAAACTCTAGTTAGGTATAAACCTAATTTGAGCAAAACAGAAGAAACCTTCAGCCTAGACAAATCCCTTAATGTAATAATAAAATTATTAAATTTAAAACAAAGGGATTGTGATTTTTCAGGTGGCATACTAGTTTTAAACCGAAATCATGCTTTGGTGCCACAGTGATAAGTTTTTATTAAGTGGGTAAAACAGAAAAGGTCTGGGTGTTATGGTATACAGTAGAAATCCACTGGTTGTGGGGGTAGTCATTCATACAGTTGTTCCTCCTGCTGCTGAAGGCATGAGAAGATGTCAAGGAAGCTTCTTCTTGCCAGCACTGAAATGGTAATCAGAAATACGGGACAGCTCCACTAGGGAAGGAGATTGGGGTATGTTGGTGCCAGGAGCTGCTCGCAGCCAAGTCAGACCAGACTTCTTGGGGCTTCATCTCACTGGGACCTGAGACCCCCTGATGATCCACAGCCCCTGGGCAGCCTGCGCCAACATGTATGTGTCCTCCCAGGGGAAGGTTTCTCTACAGCCAGTCCTAACTTGTCATGTCCCAGTCCTTGACAGTTGTTTATGTGGCCTACATTGTTAATGAAAAATATAGCCTGGCAACAATAATGAAAATCCAGTATTTATGTCACCAAAACCAGGCTATTAAATGGACCTAATGAATTTAATGTATTCAGCAAGAGTGTTTCTTTGTGCATTGACATCCACTTATATGCATGCATCATTCTCTGTGATGATACTCATTAATAATAATTGCAATACTTACAGGGTTACTCTTTCCTGCAGTGAAAACATCACAGCTTGATCTAAGCATTAACTACATCTAGCAACAGGAGTTGACAGTGCAAGTAGGATTCTTAGATGTGTTAAGAGTAGGTTCGAAACTGAAAAATGTGAAAGTGATATGTTAGAAATTATTGATTTGGAACACAGTGTCCAATTTTAGGCTGATTTTCAAAGTGGAAAAAAACCAAGAGACCTTAGAGGATCGGATAAAATAGAAAAGCCTGGTAAAATTTGTTACATATGAAAGTGGAGATTACAAATAAAGAAAAGATCTATCAGGATTGGGGTGAAACATTCAAATGTTGTATAAAGAAGTGAAATTATTATGGAATAGAATTACTTATCTGTAGTTCTGCTCAGTACCAGCCTCTGCCCCAGTGGGTCACTGAGAAGTAGTTTACAGATAGTATTTTAGTTTCAGTATTTTATTTATTTAATTGATTTATTTGTTTGATATTCTCCAGTTGCTGAAGTTTAAAACTTCTAGGTTTATCCATTTCTGTGATCCATGTCATAAATGGAAGACTGTGTGGTATTCTGAAAACTGGAGTAGCTCTAAAGAGGAATTTTCCTCTTCTCTTTTATGTTCTTAAAAACCTGTGTCTAAGAGCAGAGTATTAAATAAAGTGGTACAATAAAGTGTGGCAAACGATGCACTGCAGAAGGTTACTGTTACAAATATTAAATCTTTTTTGTACATTTTAAAAACATTGAGAGCACAACTGAAGGTTTTAACCATTATGCCAGCATTGATCGATGCATCTCACATCAGATGATTGCTAGACTTGTCGGGGAATCCACTTCTGGGTTCTTGCACGTTTTTAAAATCTGTGGAGTCTGCTGCGACTGTGTCCATGTGTCTCTGTCTCTCAGCAGCAGACCCATCTGTCTGCCTCTGGCTACAGGGTCCTGTGGTCAGGGAGCTCAGAAGGGGCTGGCTGCAAGGTGTGCATAACACTTGAGGTAACCCTTTTGAGTACATGTTCTGACTTCTGACAAACCCCTGGTTCCCTACCAGGAGCTAACCTTTCATCTAAAGTAACCTGATTCACTATTAGTGAAGGGGTCGTAGTTGTTCCATAGTACAAAAGGGATGCCTTTTGCTGAAATCTTGGGTGTTGAGAATTGTTTTTTCACCCTTTGTATCATGAGAATACTTACAGTTTAAATCCCTTTATATAAAAAGGAAATGCCTTTTCTCTGATGCTATAAAAATGTGATTGGAGTAGTTAATGAATTTGGCTTCTTACAGAATTTGTTATCTAGTCAAACAGCTAAGCTTAAAGAAACAAATAAAAGAACTGAAAAAAAACTCCAAACCTGAGAAATCTGTGGTTTTTACTGACTGGGGGCATATTTAGTCTGATGTCAGAAAATCTCAATTTTAGTTCTCATTCTAGAAAATGTCAGATAAATAGTGTGGTCAACTATGAAAACCGTAAGAGCAAGTTAAGAAGTTAATATTTCATAGAGTCATGGAATCATAGAATCATAAAGGTTGGGAAAGACCTCCAAGATCTTGGAGTCCAACCTTTAACGGAATACTACCATGCCAACGAAACCATAGCACTAAGTGCCCTATCCAGTCATTTCTTGAAGACTTCCAGGATGGTATATCCACCACCTACCGGGGAAGCCTGTTCCAATGCCTGAAACATAATTTCATTGCTTTGAAAGCTGGCAGTGAAAATGCTAATGCATCCTTTGCTCTCTTTTTTGTTCATTTGAATCTTTAAAACTTTTTTCTTGTTGTGGTATTTCTTCTGAATATTAAGATCTTTCCTCTGAATATTGAATAATAGTATATTTAAATTATTAGGGTCTCTCTTCTAATGGAAGCTGACTACTTTTTCTCTATTTCTAGGTGGATAATAATACTTGGTACTTATATTAGGTTTTCCATGTTCTCAGTTTTGTGGTCATTAATTAAACAGATTAAGAACACTTGGTGGAGTTGGATTCACAGGATAACTTAAATGCAAGACATAAAGAATTGGAATGTAGTACTGTCAAGTTCTAATGTTTTCATTTTATTTCTGTCAGAAGTAAAAGAGTCTTTAGAGTCTTGACTGATTCTCGAGTTTTGATTTAGTTTCTAGGGGTAAAAATTGAAATTTTGAATAACGTAGCATGCAAAGGATCTTTCTAAATTTTATCTGCCGTAGCCACCATCTCAAATGACTTTTTTTTATTTCTTTTATCAAAGATCAAAGTGGCACATTATTCAGAATTTTACTGTAATTCACTTTAAAGTCAAATGTGTATTTTAATTTAATTTTCTTTTGTGTTTTGTATATAACACAGTCACCTATCTCATCTTGTGTTAGCATTTCCAGATATTAGGGAAAATGCAGTATTTAAATGTGGATTGGCGTGTCTGGTCTGCTTGATATTTGTTCAAAGGCAATGCACAACTGAGTTAGATGTTAATAAATTAGTTACAGTATTTCTATGTTCCACTCTTGCATTCAATTCCATTTTAGTATTTCCATATTTTTAAGCTTAATTTTGAAGTTTAAACCAGGAAGTGAAGTATTATTATTTATTTATATAGCAAAAGATACCTAAATTATTCTCTGTAAACTGGAGAGGGCTGCTCTTGAATAACTTTCAGGTAATTTTCATGTTTGTGAATGTTGTAAGTAAAAAACCCCACCATATTGTAGGTTTAAATTATTTAACATGCTTATTTATAACAGTAGTTTCACATGGATCATTTATACTTTGTTTGGAGAGGGACAGTGATGCATGAAATGTGTTCATATTAGAGTATTAGCATTTATGAAAATGTTTCATTTACAGAATACAGCATAATAGGCATTTTGAAGGTCTGATGCTTTTCCTGTGTTGGTAATCCTGATTAAAGTAACGTAAGTCGGAATTGACACAAGCTGGTGTAGTCTATTATGCCACTAATCTGTGGTTTAAGGATTTCTAAGATCTTGTGCACATTGGTATGAAGATAGTTAGTTGAACTATCGTGTAAGTGGTCTCCAGATAGATTTCATTTTGTCAGTTTCTGCTAAGTGAATCTTTTGTGTCCATGGGAGAAAAAGTTTTACAGGATGATTGAAAAAGTGTTGTCTACAAGCAAAGACTCTGTAAGTAACTGAAAGGAAACACAGATAAATAATCTCTAGGGTATTTTGAAACATTAAATAGGTGTACATGGTCTATTAAGTGATGTATTTTATTTTTCAAGAAATAAAGCTTTTATATTGATTAACAGACTAATAAAAATAATTGACGAACACCTGTTAAGATTGTCTCAAACTGTTGCAGTACTTAAGCACAACAAACTGAAGGGAGGGCTTTCTGAAAGTTGGTTGAATTTCTGTTAGTATTTGTAATCCCTGCAATTTTAGAGAAACTAGGTGTTGGAGGTACATGGTTTAAACATAAGTCATGGCATTTACTCCTGTAATTAGGAGATTGCCCTTTTAACTTAGGTCAATGTATCAACCTCTATAAAACTGATTATACGTGCTGTTTGGGAAAAAAAAAAAAAGATCCAAGTGCTGCCACTTGAACTCATCAATCGATGCTCATTGTTTCTTGCCAATACAAAATTCAAAAGATGTTTAACCTACAGATAGCACTAAGTGATACAGTTGGAGATAGTTACTGGGTTGTTTGAAAATGTCAGGTTTGTAATAGCATATCTGGCTTTTTTAAGGCAATGTTGTGACAATTTAAATCTTAACAATTGAGTTTCTTGGCCAGTTTAGAGGAAAAGTAGTACTCAAAATTAGAATCAGATGGATTGATTATATCTCAGTTTATGGGCTTATCTTTATCACACACTTCAAGCAAAGTTTTGAGGTCCTTATAAAACAAGAAACTTCTTGACTGAAGTCTGAAGAACATCTGTCACAGACAACAAAATCTGAGAACTACTTTGTTATAGTAGACACAAAGATTTAGAGGAGATCTAGTAGGAGGTTTTGACTAAACCTCTGTAATACATATATTCACTAATTATGGAAAAGTAGGAAACTGTGTGTTTGATATAAATGATGAGTTGGAGGCAGGCATTTTGCTCTGGGAACTTGCTGACAACAGTCAGTTCAGCTGTTCCAGCATATGTGGACAGAGGGACAGATCTTCCCAGCTTCAGGGAGGGCTGATTGAAAGTCAGTGTAACTGATATAAATGATATATAAGACCATAATGCTTGAAGGGAACAATTCTTATTGAGAGGCACCTAAAGGGAACATAGGTGGGGAATCTTATTTTGTATTTTTTGAGGACAAATATAGCAATGGAGTGAAACTATCACTCTGATTTCTGAAGAAAGGGCAATTTTCTTTTGAGAGATGACTAATTTTGTTGATAGCATTTGGGACTAATGATGTAGGTGTTCTAAAAAACCGACAAACCAAAACCTCCGGATTTGTCTTTGCAGGCTTGAATTCCTCATAAAATGTGTAAAATTTTAGATTGTTATTTTAGAATGGCTACAGCATGAACTACTGTTTTAAGAAGTAATCGAAGTGAGAGTATTTTGCACTTGTCAGTGAACAAATGGAAGGAACATTTAAAGAAATGTCACCATATTGTGTCTTTGCACCTTTAACTGATTTCCATGAGTTCAATATAGATTTTTTTAATTGCTGCTTTCTCAAAGCAATTCGGGGTTTTAGTACAAGTATAGGAGGCATTGAAGTAAAACCAATCAATTTATTTAATTCTGCCAATCTATTATTCCTGTTCCTAAGAGCCTGCAAAGCCTTTAAAAGATTGTGGTTTTTTTTTAAAGTAATATTGTGGAAATAAGGAGTAACTTTACACATTTTCTAGTTGAAAGTAATTTGGAATTTTAAAAATAATACACTGACATCGCAACCAGGCCATGTGTTTTCTATATTTAAAGAACTGTATTTCATTTGGGAGACAACTAATAGGAATTCAGCTGCTGTGATAAGGCATTCATTGCAATTATCTGAGATAATTTCTTCTGAGCTATAGATATATCTATGTAGAAGATTAAGTGTTTTTTGGAAAGAAATTAGTATATTTTACTGATGAATTATGAATGTTGAACTGTGGTTAGCAGTCTAGTCTGATTCTTCAGCTAGTTAGAAACTCAAAGATGGATGCATCTTATAATCTTAACTGAAATATACAGTGATTTGATCTGTTTCATACAATTTCAGAGCTGTTTCAGATCACTCCTATGAAAAATTCAGTTGAAATTATAGTAAATTGCAAGGCATTTGTAGAAATGTGATCAGATTTTTCAAGTCAAACTAACAAGGAATTGAGTGAGGATTTGGTATCATGTGAAAACCTTAATATGAAATTTGAAAAGTGTATGTGGGAGAAATCTGATGGTGTAGGTATGGTCTCATTTTTCCTGCAAGTATAAAATGCAGTTTTCTGTTAAAATGGAGAACCGTCCTATCTAAAGCAGCACAAGGTGTTCTGTATAGCAGCATTGAAGAGATCTTACGAAACTATGGCAGTGCTCACTCACTTCAGGTCTCTTCCCCCATCATCATGGCTAGGCTTCACGAACGGAGATTTGGGAGGAGCTCTACCCACGTTTGTTGCAAGCGCGTTGGTGGCTATAAAGTCCAATACGAGATAGGCAAGTTCGGTTGCAGAAGGCACAGCAGAAAGACTCCTTAGATGGTATGTTCTGCAAGGCACGGTTCTTTCTGCGTTGTCTTTTCTCCTCAAGGGTGATCCTGCGTGCTTTCTCAAAAGCATCAGCAGCGTTGTAGATGGTGTGTCTCCAGGACTGCCGATTGGAGGCCAGAGTAGACCAGTTATGGTGGTCAATATGGCCAAGGCTGAGATGTTGTTTCAGGGAGTCCTTGTATCTTTTCTTAAGGGCTCCTCTCTTGCGGCAGCCGGTGGCGAGTTCCCCATAAAGCAGGATCTTAGGGAGGCGGTGGCCCTTCATCCTGGAGACGTGCCCTGCCCAACGCAGCTGTGTTCTCAGTAACATGGCCTCAATGCTTGTGACTGCTGCTTGTTCCAGAACAGATGTATTGGTCACATAGTCTGACCAGTGGATGTTAAGGATTGTACGGATGCAGCGTTGATGGAAGCGTTCTAGGAGACGCAGGTGGTGGCGGTAGATGACCCATGATTCAGAGCCGTCTTCCCCCATACAGGACTGAAATATGGATAAATCCAACATGGGAGTTGCTGGAGAAACCCGGGCCAATCCTGCACCCCAGTAGAGAATCAGCTGAACTGCAGCTCCATCAGGTGGTCACAGGCAGCTGGCAAGGGTTTGAAAACTGGGGCAAAATACAGTTCTATGAACAGACACCAAAACAGAACACCAACAAAGGGCAGTCAGAAATAGTTATGACATGGAGGAGGTGATACTAGTGTAAGTCATAAGTTGGATCACCAAGTTAGACATACGTTTTGTTGAGGTTTTTTGTTGGTGTGGGGTTTTTTTTGTTGTTTTGTTATGGTTTTTTTCCTGTTTTTCTAAATTCTTTTTTATATTTTTTCTACAATATTCTATTTAGTTTTGATTTTGTCCTTCGAGATGTCACTGGCATGAAAAGCTGTGTGGCCAGCAGGTTGAGGGGAGTGATTCTGTCCCTCTTCCCTGCTCTGGTGAAACCCTGCCTGTAGTGCTGCATCCAGCTCTGGGGTTCCCAGCACAAAAGGGACATTGACCTGCTCGAGTGAGTCCCGAGGAGGGGCACCAAGATGATTAGAAGGATGGAGCTTTCCTATGAGGAAAGGCTGAGAGAACTGGAATTGTTCGGCCTGGAAAAGAGAAGGCTTCAGTGTCACCTAATTCCAGCCTTCCAGTACCTGAAGGGATCCTTACAGGAAAGATGGAGAGGGAATTGTTAGAAGAACAGGGGGTGACGGGACAAGGGGGAATGGTTTTAACGTGAAAGAGAGTTGATTTAGATTTGATATTAGAAAGAAATTCTTTACTGTGATGGTGTTGAGACACTAAAACAGGTTCCCCAGAGAAGTTGTGGCTGCCTCATCCCTGGCAATGTTCCAAGTCAGTTTGGATAGGGCTCTGAGTAATCTGGACTAGGGAAAGAAGTCCCTGTCCATGGCAGGTGGATTGAAACTAGATGATCTTTGAGATCCCTTTCAACCCAACCCATTCTGTGATTCTACCTGTGAATGGCTGATGTATATTGGTGAATCAAGTCTGTGCTGGACATTCAGACCTGCTTCGTATTTGAAATTTTAACTTTACAACAAGTGAAACAAAAGTGTTTCCATCATTTGTTTAACATTATTTATGAAGGCCTCTTATGCTTTCCTACCTGTTTTCTCTGAGACACTCACTTTCTCGTGGAAACCTTAATTTTCCTTTTAATGCAAGGTCATTGAAATGGATACAGACTACTCAAGAATATAAATTGTGAAGAATAAATATTAAAGGAAAAGGAGAATGTCACTGTGAGGGTATTTGCTGGCCTTTCCTAGTTCTAAAGGAGGAACATCTAGGAAAAAAAATCCATATTGTGCATGCATGCATCTATAGATGCTCAGGTTAGTTATCTATATCAGAGACATATTTACTCTTCCTGCTACACCCAATAATGTATATTGAAACAGCTGAAGGAAGCTTGTCTGGAAAGGAAAGTAAGCTGAGGAGAAAAGCTTCTTACTATAGCTGCGAGGGGTTTGTCTCTTTATTTTTAGCTCAGGAGGGAAAGCTGCTCTCTGTCACTGTCTCACTTCAACATGATTGAGTAAATTGTCCCTGATCAGTAAACCCCTAAACAGCCATGGGCATTCTAGTGGTCTGTATTGAATAAAATTTAAAGATGATCAATTAAAAATGTTGCATCTCTCTCTCAAATTAACATGAATAATCAAGATGAGTCAAATTCTATTACACCAAAACTTACAGGGAAAAAATTATTTATAATATAGTCTTCTGTTTTTTTGTAGATAGAAAATGCTTAATATTTGGAAGAGGGAAGATACTTAATATTTGATTTCTACCTTTTAAAGGAAATTAAGATCATCCATTTCAGAGAAGAGAAGGAAGGGAGAGATTAATGTGCACTAATTTGAATTTCTCTCTGTATGCATGATATCATGGTTTGTTTTTATTTTTCCTCAGTGCTTTTGATTAACCTTTTGATTAAACTGGTTCTGTTCAAAGAGAATTAGTATTATCTCTCATTTAACTGAGGATGGAAGGGGAAAAATGGCTTCACAGGCTACAGTTTAAAAAGGCAGCTCAATTAATTTTGACAATGAATTTGATGCTGGCCATACATAAACTTCCTATTTTTCTCTGGAAAATTGGCTGATTGATTTTGTGTTTGGTAGTATCTCCATCTAAACACATTATACAGTTTATGACTTTTTAAGTGAAAATTTAAAGTTGCCTTGTCATGGTCTCTCAAGATGTTCTGCCTATGCCTGCAAGCATTGTGAGCACATCTTTGCAGATGTGGTATAGATGTAACTTCAATGGGTAAAAGGTATGGCCACTAAAGATGTCACAGATGTAGAGACCCTCATCTACTGTGGATGCTGTCTGAAGTCTTGAAACAATTTATTTGTGCTCCTCTGACAGTTTCTGAAGTGTAAGCCTTGGTCTCAGCTTTTGTCATGTCATATGAAGTAGGGTTGGTGTGTGTGCAAGGAGCCTCAGGACCTCTGTGCTTTGCACTGATACATGGTGTAGATAGGAAGAAGAAAGAAAGAAGAAACACAGACCTGAGTACCTAAGCTCCTTGGATGACAATTCACAAAATATAGGTACATTTAACTAAGGATTGCAACAACCAGCAGATGGGACAGGGATGAACTGGTCAGGAGAAAATGCTTTTGGTGCTGTGTGGGTTTTAATCTTGCCTTCCGATTGCAGGTTGGGTGTCCAGCTCTTCCTAGTGCGAGTGCTTTCTTTCATAAACAGCAGAGGCATCACTTTGTTATAGAAAATGTCAGGAAGTGTATGGGAGGTGGTATCTAAAAATAACAGTGATAATTGCTTTCTGCTGGTGGGAGGATTTATTTTGGAACACAGTGAAAAGAGGAAAGAGTGGAAAGGCTGCAGCCAAGCGAAACCGCAGCAGGCTTTAGCCTCCATTTTGGTGTTGTCTCTCAGTTATAGCAGATATTTTCAATGCTGATTGCTCATGTTCATACTTGATGTAAAATTTCTAGCATGGATACCTGATCAGCCTCTGATCTCTGATGAGATGTTTTTACCATTATTTCGTTACACTCTCCCTCAGCCATGGAGCTAGAAGGCATATAGTGCTGGTTGGTCGGGAAACAGCTTGCTGTTGGGTGCTGAGCAGCATTCAATGCAAAGACCCCAGATGGGGTTAGTTCATCAGAAATTTTGGGATAGTGGGAAAGTAGATGGAAAATTGGTAGATTAAGAGATACTGTTCTAGTCTGCAGGATTACGGAACAAATGGTTGAGACTAATCTGCACTACTCCAGTTCTACGAATAGACAAGATTACAACTATCTGCCTAACCTATTGCATCTTTTATGCATTAGTGCCTGAAAGCATAAAACTGGAGAATACTTGAGAATTTTGGCTCAAGTGGAGATGTGTGATAGTAAAACATAGCTTTATATTGAGTTGCATGTCGATATTTAGGGATTACTAAAATGGCAAAGCATTTCTTTTTGTACTGTTATCGGCAAAGTATTTGTTAGCGTCCTTCTTAGTCCTTAGTTTTATTACCTTTAGGATGCTGCAATTCTGCATATTTATCAATATCAAGCTGTGTTTACCAAAACTAGATGTGTTCAAATTTGAGATATACTTGCTACAGCATTTGCAGTACATAGATATATGTGCAAAATGTTAAAATGCATAGCTCATGTAGTAAGATGCAAAATTGTAGGCCTTTTCATTAAAAAAGAAAATAATTTTTTCCCTACTCTAAACTGACTTCTTCAGATCCATTCTGCTGAAGTAATTAAATAATTTATCTTCCAATTCCGAAATCAAAAGAGAAATTTACAGATGATACTCTTCCCTTTCTATTCTCTAAGGTTGGATCAAAATCATGTCTTCTATGAATTTCTGAAATTATACAGACTAAACAAAATTCCCAGTTGAACTGGTTCACTGATCTACTGTCCTTACTCTTACAAAGGTTTTCTTAGTGGAGTCCTCTTTGCTGCACTTTTAAGATTACTTTTTCTCATCTTATTTGGTGTATAGGGAACTTATTCACTGCAGTTTTCCTTGCAGGGACATCTTGCAGCAACTTTGGAAAACTGTTCTCAAATGTTTTGATCCATTTCACTATTTTTCAGTGTACTGTGCTGGGCATATGGAAGATTGGTAGGAAAGAGAGTTGTAGAAAAGAAGAGAAGAAAACTATGCAGCAGAAAAGCATAAAGAAGATGGTGAGATAGAGATTACAATTTTACTGGATTCTGTGATCATTCAGCATAAAGGGTTGGTAGTTTGCATGACATCTGGATTTATACTGATTGGAAAATATTATATGGTGGTTTGGTGAAACAGCCTAATGATTTTTGTTTGATTTATTGTGGACAGGTGGCTCTATCTGAGAATTTCCTCATTTCTGGAACAAATTTGTTCCCCTTGTGACAATTTTAATGAAGATAACAAAGAATTTAAGATTAAAGACTGAATTGACCTCTCTGTGAATAAGGAGTGAAGTACATAGGCAGTGAAGTTTCTGGGGCACTTCTGTCTTTGTCAAACTTGTATTGGGCAGAAATACGGTATTATTTCTGGATCTGTCAGTCATGCACTTTCAGAGCTAATGAAATGCAAGAAACCTTCTTTTGAATCAGTTTCCTATTCTGACAGTCATATTACTTTTGAATTTTGTCTGCTGGGGCAGAAGTGCCATATTTCTTTGCTAAAATAGAAGACAAAATTTTCCTTCCTTGTTGCCATGTTAGACTACTGCTAGCTGTAGATGTTCTTAAATCTTTGAACATAGTATTTAGTTTGCAGATAACCATGTAGTGTGCAGATAGCCACACCAGAAAGATGTATCTCCTGCAGAGGCTGCATTTTGCCCCTTCTCAACCTGTGCTTGTTTGATTTTTTAGTGATTTTTAAAAAAGTTTTCTTTAGCAGATATATGTAGCAAAATGATGGGAGCTGACTGCAGTCTATGAAAGATTCAAGTCCCTTTTTTTTTGTAGTGTCCACGTGTTTTTCCCATTTAATAATTAAGAAAGGTCACAAATCGAGGTAATACACAGGTTAAGAATAATACTCCATGTGAAATACAGTTATTTGAGACAGCATGTACTTTACTGATTGCATGGGAGTAAAAAAATCATCTAGAAATTTTTTTTTTTTTTAATAAACATGATTTTAGTTTTAAATTTTGATAGCTGTGCCTCTGTTCTGGGAATAATTCTTGCTGGTTTTAACATTTTCAGAAGTTATCTGGATTTATTTTTTAAGGGTATCAGTCTTTCCTAGCTTTGAAAATGTAGTGTTCTGCTAATGTTGTTGTGAAGGTTGTGTATGTCATGCTAGGAAATTGATCTGTCTGTGAGATGCTGACATGATGATGTGCTTTTCCATCCATTCACTCCTTTTATTAATACAAAATTATAGTTTATGCAAATGGCTAAATAAAACTGATGTCTTATCTACAATAGCTCAGGCTCTCTCTTTTCCTCTTCTGGATTTAGGACAGAGATGGAGAGAAGTAGCATCTTCTAAAGCATTCTGCTCTGCTACCTGCAGAATTAATAAGCACAATGCCAGCATCAAGAACAGAAAGTTGAGTTTCAGGAGTGGACTCTGAAGTTCACTTTGGTCAGGAATCCACAACACAGATCTGCTGCTGATATATATTAGTACTGGCAAACCCCTTCCTTATTGGTGTCCACAGGAGAGTTGGACAAAGCACGGTTGTTGTGCTCTGTGTTAAGCTACTTGATGGCAAAAAGTCTTTGCTATGCTCCTAAACTGTTGTCTGAATCAAACTTCATATAACTCAGGAAGTGGTTTTTGACACTGTGGGAGTATGTCAGCTATGCAGCAGCTCGTGGCACTTCATACTCGAAGGGAGCCTCCTGTCCCCTTCTGTTTCAAATTAAAACAAAGTCAGCCAAATGAAGAGGTTTTATTTTAGTGTTTCAGTCAATGTAGCACACGTATGTCTTTTCACTGTGAATGGTTTCATCTGTCCTACTGTGATCCCATACATCCTGTGACCCTCTAAGTAAACTCTTCTGACCATCAGCCCTGTTTCACATCTGGTGCTCTATCTCTTACAGTCTCTGCATTTAACCAAGAGTCTCCTGAACAGTTTTTAAATTTTTTTTTTCAGTGAACCTTCTAAAGCCCTCTGCATATAGACAATATAAATCTTCACTTAACCAAGTAAGATAAGATAAAATGTTAATGTTTCTTTTGGCTTGAAATTTGCCACAGGATTCAAGTGTCTGGGAGGTGTTTTCAGGAAACAGGAGTTTCTGAGGATTTATGCAGAAATTGTCTTAAATCTTTAATCTGTCTGCCTGGGTAGGATAATCTAAGCAAAAGACAGATTATCACAGTATCTTAGGGTAATATTTTAGTTAGTATGACTTATTATGTATCAGAAATAGTGAATATAGAATGGAGTAAAATCTTTCTCTGATATTGCATGGCTATATGTAAAAAACCTTTCTTCTTATTTAATACTGTAGTATCTTTAAGCATTGATGGAAGCTTGTAGTACCTAAAAGTTGAGGTACCTGAAGTTGCTGGTCTTGTAAATATTCTCTATCATGTTGTGGAGATAGAAATTAAAAAAAAAAAATACATATTTACCATAGATAAGTAAGTCCTGTATTCCTGCATAATTTTTCTAGCAGCTCTTGCACTACGTTTAGTCCTGTTATTTGTCTGATAACACCTCCTATGAAATATAAGTATTTATGCCTTTGCTAAATCTCCTGTCTGCTTCCACATATTGCAATTTCTGAAATCGATTTTTTTTTAGGGAGGGGAGTGCCTGGAAGGGATGTGCTATGAAGGTGGAGCTTCTTAGTTCAGGATCTGGCGACAAGTAGCTTATAGGCGTTGTTGAATCCTGGGGTTGCTGTAGCTTTGAAGTCTTTTGCACTTTTAGTGGAGACACTTTTTTTTTTATAGCCTCTTTCTTATATGTTGGGGATTTTGGAGAGGTTTGGGTTTTCTTGGTTGTGGGTTGTTTTTGGTAAAAATCTGCTTTGATGACTAATATATGATGAACTGTGGATCCAAAGTCCTTTCTTTGGATTTACCTGGTTCTTCCTCATCTTGGGTTTGTCCAGTTGATTATATTCTTATCTAGAGGCAACACATAGTTGGCTTGCATCTTATGTATTTCAGATCACATCTCAAGCTCGTGATTTGAATTCTAATCCTCTTCTATAGAACAACTAGATTGCCAGCCAGTGCCTGTGGATCTAAAAAGGATAGTCTCTCTTTCTTTATCTTGTTAATAAAAATGAAGAATGGCAGCAGACCTAAGCCGCTGTCATGGTTTAGCCCGTCCCCCCAGTATTGGGGTAGAAAATGGTTAACTCCAGGTGAAATTCCAGCTAAGTAGCCAATCAAAGACTTTTGTGACGTCTCTACAAATGACATATTTAGCAAACTGGAAAAGAAAGGTGTTGCGCAGAAGGAATTCCAGCCTGGAGAGGAGTAGAGGAGACCAAGAGTTAGCAATGTAGCCTCCAAGGTCAGTGTAGCAGGAGGGGGAAGGAGAGCCCCAGGGGGGCCTCCTCTCCTCTTCCGGCAGGGGAAAATTCTTAAAAAACTAAAACCCCTGCCACTTGTGGAAGATTATTTAGAGTGAAGAAACCTTCGTTCAGGTTCCCCCCCGGGGCCTGGCCTTGCCTGGGGAGGGCAGGGATGGCTTGAGGCCAAGACTGAATCACCTGGAAGCCACATGCAACAAGCTGCAGAAGAATTGCAGCCACAGAATGGTGGAAAAGCCGGTGAACTCTCCACTGAGGGGCCGAGCCCCCTCACGACCTTGGGACTTTGTCCAAAAGCTGAGCCTAACACTAAGCCCCCAATACTTGGGGACCCGGTGCAATTTTGGACCGGGTGTGATGGCAAGATGACCCCTTTCACTGCAAGTGGGGGAGTGGTGGTGAACTGGAGTAGCCAGCCACGGCCAAGAGCCAAGATTGGGCGTCTGACCAAAAGCAGAAAGTCAGAAGAATTCCAGAGAGCGAGAGAAGAAACTACTTGGAGCAGCAGAACATAGCACCAGAGAGTGTTCTTGGGTATGGACTGAGCCAAAAGAAACCCAGAACCCCTGAGACCCAGGGAGGGGTGGTGACTCTTAGGAAACCCCCTGAAACTCCTCGTGGAAGGAACCTCCATGGAGCCCTAGACTCCATCGGTGACAACATGGTGATACGAGTGTTCCCTCGAAGCCCATGGTGAACCCTCAGCAGCCATAGACAAGCGGCTAGAGGTGGGAGGCAGCCTCCTCTACATTCTGATGGAGAGAGAGAGAGATATTTTTGAGCTGTGGTGATTTGAAACTGTTACCTTAAAGCCTTTTTCTTCTCCTTCTTCCTCTAGACTGTTTTTGAAGAGAAGAAGGAGGGGTGGTATTTGTAAATATATGTTTGTTATTATAAGAAAACTAGTTAGAATTGTTGTGTATATAAGTATTTCCTTAGTTCTTAATCGTGTAGCAATAAATTTTAATATTAATCCTCATGTCAAGGAGATCTGTTTTGTCTATGTGAACTCTTCTTACTTATTAGCAAAATTTATGGGTTGATAAAAACCGTGCAGAAATCACGGGGCTAAACCGTCAACATCATTTTTTGGTGGAGAATGTGGGCAAGAGCTAAATCCTTGACATACCTGAACTGTCTCATTTGGTCAGTTTTTCCAGTGTGACAATGACCCATTTGCAGGGGAGGTGTTTTCAGGAAACTGAGTGCTGGTGATTGAGTGCTGGTGGTGGAGTGGGATCCCTGTACAATGTGGTTTGAAGTCTGCAATTACCTGCAGGCAAGTTTTTCTCTGTCAGCATGTTTTAGAAGTGATGGCATGGTGCAAGAATCATTTTCTCAGGTTTGTCTGGTATTCAGGGTTATTCTACACTTCAGCTTATGGGGCAACAGGGGTGACTGAGAAGGATTTTGTAAGACGCTAATTTTGGCGGTATATCTGGCACGGAGAATCCTTCACATCCTATGCCGCTTACTTTGGGCTCCAGTCTCTGAAATTGGAGGCCTCCTAGGAAAATGGGGAGAAGTGCATAGGCATAGCTCAGAGGCTTACAGGATCAATATCAAGTGGATATGTCTAACCTTGATGCATTGTGCAGGAAAAAGTAGTGCAAATTCTGTACCGTGAACTATTTACAAGACATCTGGCAGTGTCATGAAATAGATGTTATCTGAATTATTTTTTTTTCTGAGATATCCTAGTTTCCCTCTTCCTTGGTTAATGAAAAGTGTATTGTTTTGTTTCTTTATTGGTCTAATCTCAAGTAGACACAAAGGGGAGAAAAAAGTATTAAAACTTAGCTGTATCTGTTGCAGACTGTGTTTTTATAACAAACTTAGAGGATAACATACGAAGAGAAAGCCACAGGTTATTCCATCTTTATGTCTTTCTCATCTGTTATATCTGGTACCCTGTCACAGAAGCAAATTAGATTTCTTTTGACATGATTTGTTCTTGACAAGCCAGTGTTGGCTATTACTCATCTCCCTTGTTGCTTTGTCTGTGTTTACAAGTAGTTGGTTTGACTGTTTCTTCCAGTAGTTTTTTACGAATTGAAGGGGTTTCAGTAGTTCCTTGGGGTTTTCACTATTTCTTTGAATTGCTGCTCTGTAAGTTTTAAAAGGTGTGTATTCTTTTTGTCCTTTTCTACTCATCTTGCATCACAGGTTTTCAAAACGGTTATTAAAGGGTTATGCTGTTAGTGCATACCTACTTACCTTTGGTGATCTGGGATTCACATACTTCTGCTGGGGAATACAGTTCTCCGTTCTTTCATGTTCCTTATCTTCCTATTTACTAGCACTGCTTTGCTTTTACCAGCATGTTTACAGTTGCAGTGTTACAGAGGGGTAACAAAAGAAAATACAGCAAAGTGCAGTAGACAACTGTATGCTGCTATATTATTTATTTCTGGTCAAGAAAGATTAAGTTAAAATTCATGAGAAGCAGGACACTGGGGTCAGACTTTTCTCAGCAGAAATAAATTGTGCGTTATATATTGTTGTCCACCGTTTTTGTCAGTAACTGCTACTTACCAAGACAGCTGTTATGTTCTTTATTTTGTCACTTCAGTTCTTGATGAGAATTTTTTTGAAGGTGAAATTCCTGATGTTTTGTATCAAGAATGTACAAAAAACCCCCAACCCACTAAAACCCAAACCAGTATAAGAAATTACAGGCCAAGCATCAAGCACCTCAGAGTCCTTACACCCTAGAGAAATCAGGAATGCAACTGCATGATTACGTGTGTATTCAGCTGCACAAGTCTGATATTTCATGGCTAATCAATCTTCTTAAGTAAGGATTCAGTTGGCTGTTAAAATCCTCTGTGTGCAACTGTTTCACCCACAGTTTGAGGACTAACTGTAGAAGTAGACCTCAGGTTTTCCAGATGGAAAATTGTTTTCTGTGCCGCTCGTATCCTTGCATTGAAATTGATATATAATGCTTAAGAAGATACTTTAACAGAAAGGGGAAACTGGCACCAGCATGTTTAGCAACTTGATGTTGATAGTAAGGGTGATGAGTAAGAACTCTCTGATAAGTTCTGCTGTAGCAGTTTGCATTGTTAGCCTTTGGACTGTTAGGGTCAGACCAAAATATCTACAACTAAACGAAAGACTCTTAGTGAGGTAGTTAAGAAGTCTGGCTCCAATTTCACAGTTTCTTGCCTTTACTCTGTGTCATGTTTGAACTGTTGAAATAAAATGGCTTGACAGATGTACAAAAATGCATAAATTAGTTACCAAGAAACTAGAAGAAACTATAGCTTTTCTGAGGTGGATTATAAAATTTTCATGATTTCAATTTCAGAAAAAAGAAAAATTCCAAATTTCATTCAGTGCTGAAATCAAACACTGTTGTTGACAGAAAACCTTGCAGATTAATTAATAAGTACTGTTTATAATATATAACAATAGGCAAGGCTGGTTGTTGCAAAAAAAAGATGAGTACATTTGACTAGGCAGACAGTTCAATTTTGAACATTGTTTTCATCCTCTTTTTTATATTCTCTGAAGTTCCACTAGAGAGATTCATTTGATACTTAATTTGTACTTATCTGCAGTGCAATCAACTTGTCATGTATTAAATAAATAATATCCCCCCCCCCGAAATTCATAGTTGTCCATATAAAAGTATAATACGAACGTTAAAATAATTTCAGATTAATGATTTTCTAAAGACCAGCTAACTGCAAGCTGTGGCTGTACTGATTGCTCTCAAGTCTCAGCTCTTTCATTGTAGGTTTCCTTGTATTAACTTAAAAAAAAAAAAAAAAAAAAAAAGTAGCCAAAACTGAAAAAAGGAATGGGGGGAAAAAATTT
>VXAY01006469.1:179755-233623 GCA_013399855.1 Oxyruncus cristatus
AAGTAGCCATAACTGAAAGAAGGCATGAGAGGTAAGAATTCTTAATGTAAATTTCCTTAAGAAGTTATGGAAGACAGAAGTAATCTCATGGTTGTTTGAAGCAAATTGTACTGCTTTTGCTAGACAAGAAATGTAGCTCTTCTGTGTTAAAAAAAAAAAAAGAAAAATAAGAAATACCACAAGTAGATTCTCCTTATAAAGTTCTGTTTGCTCTCTGTGACCCTCTAGTCAGTCAGGTATGTACCATCTTTAAAGTGGGAGATGTTTCTGAGAATCTGCAATGTGCACATTATTCTGAAGGTAGGCAAACCAGGCTTTTTCAAGTGATATTTCCATTATAACTGTTAAAATTCTTGTTTTTAAAATCCTGTGTCCTAAAGTGGTTTTGGAATGATGATTAAACTGCTTGTTGCATACAAATTATATAGTTTTTTTACAAGAGGGTCTGTAACAGTGTAAAATATCATAAAACATTACTGTTTATTAATATGAGAATCCAAGGTACAGCATTCCCTCTTTTTCCACTTCAGACAGGAGACAGATGTGGTGGGTCACATGAGAAGCATGTGTATTAAGCAAATGACACAATGAGAGAGGAATCACAGTTGCAACATGTCTGTATCTGGAAAAATACGTCTTCAGTCCTGAGTGCCACAAACCTTCCAGGGCAGTGAAGCGTTATACTTTCTTGTTTTTTCTGTGACCTTATTCTCCACATGAAGCTGAAGCTCACTGCTGGGGCATGACAGTGGTTTCTGATGTGAGAGGTCCCAGAGTGCGAGTGGAAGGTTAGGAGTGCTTGCAAATGTCCAAGATGTGAGAGGTACAGCGGGGAACTGGATGGTCTGGTAGCATGTGAGGCTGCCATATTGGCAGCATTTGGTTACTGCTTTTATTATACAGAGGAAAGAAGTTTTAGCTGGAAATGGTAGTTTGAATTACTTGAAAGCATAAACCAATCTTGAATTGACTTCTGATGCAATCTGCAAGCAGTGGGAAAACACACAGTGGGGCAAGACTTCAGTTCTCTCCCACAGCTCGTATCTTCAGTGTCACCAGTTTCAAAGGACAGCAAATCTACAGAGCTTCACCAAAAAAAAGCCCAACAAAGTCACACAAAAATACATTGACAAGTTGTTTCCTTATGGTTTTAAATGTGACCGTCTAAATTCTCCTGGTTTTATTCTAGTAAGTGTTTAAAAGCTTCTTGGATTGCACTAGCTTCTGCAAGCAGCATCACCATACCAACGCAGAGAGCATACCAGGTGCAAAACCCACCCAAGTTTTATATAACCAATTTATTATCCATGGAGATGATTCGCAAAGGCTGAGCTGTGTGTTACTGTGGAGACCTTATTAGCAATTTTAAGCTGGATTTGGTATATCCATGTGAGCTGCAGCTGCAGCAGTAACTGCAAGAAAGAATACCCTGAGGGAGAGATGATGGGATTTTTCATTTTCCTTATCTTAAGTGCAATTTTGCCAAGCTTCTTAATGAACGTTTAGCTTCAATTCTCCGTGATACTGAGGAGGAGTGTATTTTGTAATAGTGTTTGTGTCCTCATGAATTCTGGAATTTCACATGAACAGGTTGTTCTGCTCTTGGTGACAAGCTGCTGCTGCTGCCTCACCTCTGTGTTTCTCTATTGTAGCATGAATTCCTGCACCTACCTTTTCTCCTGCAGCTGTGCTGATTAAGAATAATGTATATTTCACCATATTTTAGCCCCTGCCCAGTTTCATATGGCTTATTTCAAGACTGGCAGCAGTCATACTGACTCATGTTCATAGACATTATTCCTAGTTGCAGAAGCCTGGCCAAGAACCTCTGAATTACAGCCTGAGGTGTACATAGGGAAGAAGGTGACCTATTTTGACTCTCCAGAGGATACTCACAGCCTTTTCACTATGACTGTTCTTTGCTTCTTAAAGAGAAAGTCGCCTTTGACTGTCTATAGTAGTATATTGGAGGTAAGTTTACTTGCTTTGTATGTAGATAGGTATTGTCTGCAGACTCTTGACCACCTTTTATGCACAGATGGAAAACGATGTTCAAAATGTGCAACAGCTGCCAGATTTGTATGGAGAGGGAGACAGACTTTACTTCAATCATTACTGTTTTTTTTGTGTTTCCAAACAGCTTTAGATTCAGCTTTGGTGGGGTTTGTGTCCTAAGATAGTCCCTTGGAATTATTGTTTCCATTATCTAATCTAATGATGGCACTGAACTGCTGGTTGATCATGGGAATACTGATTTTATAGGGTCATACAGACTTTGGCTGCCTAGTAGCCATTCTGGGTGAGTCCCTTGTTTGTTAGTGATTCCTGCTATGTTTTGTGGAGTAATAGAAGCATAAATCTTGATTTTTTTTCTGGCAAGGATTTGCTTTGCCATCTTTTAAATGGATTTTGAATAGGAAAACATCCCAGTCCCATGATGCCTGACCATTCTTTTTTGCATATTCTTTTCCTTTCTGAAGGATCACCCTTGCATCTAGGTTGTAAGAGCAGAGTATTTCTTAGCTGGCAATGTGCCTCTTCCTTAGCTGTGTAGCTGACAGATGATAAGTGAAAACCTTTTACAAAATATAGCCTTAAACTTGGCATTGACAAGCTAGCATTTAGTATTGTGACTGACAGTCTCAAAATTAATTTTCAGCAAGGTCCTCTTCCATACACAGTGCAATAATTTGGGGAGAGTTTAGGAAGATTGTCTAAGAGAAATAGCCTGTCTGCTTCAGCTTTTGCTGAAGACAAAGAAGACTGAGAACCTGAATTTTGGTTAAATTTAAAAGCTACCTTACCAGTCTGCCTATCAGTTTTATTTAAAGCCTAACGTATTTACGTCTTTCAGAGTCAGTTCTTCCCTGATTTAAAGATTTTGGAACCAGATGTCAAGAGACTGACTGCACACAAAGTCTGCAAAAGCAATTGTCTTTCAGTTAGTCCATTCAAAATCAACGAAACTGAGTCTGCAGAAATGAACTTAGAGGTCTGTAGCAGGTCAGCACAATTGACATATATTCTTTTTAACAATACTGTTAAAATTCTTATAGACATCCTATCTCCTGTCTGCCCTTTCCTTGGTGTTAGGTTCAACTTCTGTCACCACAAGGAGAGTGCTCCCTTGGGTGATTGGCTATAGTTTTGGGTAGGTGATGTTGGTATAGGCAAGCTTTCGGCATGCATATACGATCCAGGACAGTTGCAATGCATGTTTTGTCCTCCTCTTTGATGAGAAACACATGATGTTGCTGGTATCTCCTTCTTCCTCTGAAGTCTGAGGTGGGCTTGCACTGCACTTTACACCAGGCTCATTTTTATTGGTTTGTCGTTTTATATCAGAATTTGTTGTATGCAGTGGATGGTTGGTCTTAATTGGTCCTTGTTCCCCTTGCTGTGCCTGAGAAAAACGCTTTGCCTAGATCCCAGGTTTTCAATGCCTTCAACTGATGGCAAGAGAGTTGCTTAAGGCCACAGGATCTCCACTCTAATCCTCTGCTGAACTCTTATTGTATGGTGCTCATACTCCTTTGCCCTTCATCCTGTGTCCCCATTTTTTTTTTTTTTTTTGCATCCAGGCTGAACTAGCAAAACCAAATCTCTACACAAGCCAAGGCATACTCAGACAAAGCCTTACAAGTCCCACAGCCTTTCAGAGTCATTGCAACATGTACTACTAGCAATGGTGATACTGTAGTCACAAGGCTACACACTGACAATACAAAGCATATGCAATGCATATTTCATAGGATGAGTAATTTGTTGTATAACAGTCTTAAAGAATTCTTAGCAGTCAGGAGATCTTTTAAATATATGAAAGCCAACTGTGAAGCAGTTAAAGTACTGATGGAGGTATAATAAAGAGAAGGGCTCAAAAACTCTGCCATTTTCCAGCTTGTAACCCAACTTCAAAGGCAACAGGCAGAAGTGATAGGCATCATCAAAGTTATGTTTTTATTAAACGGGAAACATCACCCTCCACATTTCCTATAAAAAGAAGTAGATCTAAAAAGTGGTTTTAATAGTGGGTCTAAAGCAATGTACCAAGGCAAAAGAGTAGACCACGTAACACAGGCTACAAATGCTTGAAGGCAGGTCAACAGAGCATGGGGAGTACATCACTGACATTCAAGCTTGCTTTAGGACAAAATTCAGAAAAAAGCTGGTAGCAGCTAGGCAGACAAAAGCATAGATCTGTTGGTCAGTCCATGTCTGCTGGACCTTAGATAGGCAAAAGCTGAGAGTCCTAATGCTACAAAAATGTAGGCGATGTTTGTATTTGCATTTTGTTTTGTTTTGCTGTTTCCATTCTTGTAATTGAAGTTTAATGTTAAAACTTCATGAGATTTCTTTGTTTTTGCTCTTTAGTTTGTCTGAAACTATTCTTTGGAAAAAATGCATGCAGAGCAGAAGTGTATTGTTCTGTGTTGCAGAGTTTAATATGTGATCAGTGTTTCTAGGATTTTGATAAGAGTTATTTCCTGCAATATGAGTCTATTTTACTGTGTTCAGATGAAACAGAGAAAACTTTGCAGTTGTAAGTGAACTCTGAAGTGTCATACTCACATTAGGCCTACATTTTCTAATTATAAGTAGCCCTATCTTTTTAATACCCTAGAGGGACTAAAAGTATTGTTGATGGTTTTATGTATATATCTTCCTTCATGGTGATTTGCAGCATCTTAATCTTCCTTATATTTTTTTGTCACTTATTTTCAGCTCTAGTCTTTTCACAAGTGTGTTAAGCCAAAATTAAATTACGAGGTCTCCATTGAAAGTAATTTTAACTGTGTCCTGTGTAATTGTAGGCTTAATTTCTCTGTATATACTGAAATGTATATGGATGCTGTTATGATTCTGTGGGGAAGAGCCAGAGGCCATGGAATTAAGAGATTAGAAGTGGTGTAAGAATGAGCAGGAAATTTCTGTTGAGCAGATGGGAATTCTTATATGCTTCTTATACTAAGTTTGTTTGGTAAAAAATAGCAAAACCACCTTTGTTGTATGGATCCTTGAACTTCAGAGTGCATAATGGTATCACAGGAGCAAAACCAGTACTCCATAGAGTACTATTTCCCTTTTTTTGAGTATGCATGTTTACTCTACAATGTGTACTGCAACTTTCTCGAGCAATAGATTTGTTTTCATGATGCTGATTACAAGCTCTCAGGATGTTGGGTTTCTTCCTACCTATCCTTCTTAACCAAGGTTTCTACACCTCTAAATGAAACTTAAATCTTTTTTCCCTATCCACAACAAACAGAAGTTGGGAATTGTTTTCCTCCTAGCCTTGTTTTATGCTCCTCTTTTTTTGTTTGTTTGTTTGGTTGTTTTTTTGTTATCGAGAATCTTCTTTCTCAAATGAATACAGACATTTAAAGATAGCATCCTAGAGCAGATAAGACATATTGTTAAAATTTTCGTCCTTGGAAAGCCTTCAAGTGAAACCATGCTTTTTGTAAAATAGGGCATGTCTGAGCTGAGGAAAGCTCTGTTATTATAGGACAGTTTTGTGTTCAATACTACATCAAACTGGCATTTACTATGTTACACTTGATCAACTAGAAGATATTGTAGGTAAGAGTTTATCACCGTGGGCCAGGGCGGTGAAGGCAGTGTGAGCCATGTGTTTCTTCTTTACCTACAGATGAGAATCAGCTACCCAAACTGCTCCAAAAGAGTCACATTTTAACCCAAGTGTAAATGGGGCAGACGTACAAGACATTTGGTACCACTTAAAATAAAAATCACACCTCTCATATTTGAAAAAGCCTGGAGTTTTTGTGTGCTTGTATTCTTTAGGTCAGATGATGGCCTGTGAATTGACCCTTGATTTGCCTCCCCTGAAAAATTGGACAGTTATACATGAAAACCATGTAATTGTCTTCTTTTTCCTAAAAATATGGATTCTTTTATATGGGCTCAGGACCTTGAATATGGGTTGGAATAATTTAATATAGAAAATAAATTGCAGTAGTGAAATTTGATAATATGGTTCTTCATAGCTGTTCAGGTGGTGGAGAGTCTCTTGACTCTCCTGTACCAATAGGATGAATTGTGAAAATCTTACAGGGGATTCATCATGAGCTTCTACAGACTGAACACCTTTGTTCTGACTTCTTAGTGCTCCTGAAGCACCGGTGTTTAATGTTTTGCTGTTCTGACTCATGGTTTTCTTCCGTAAAAACAGGAAATAGAATGCAGCCTATTTTTTTAAGAGGGATTTATTTTATTTATAAATACTTTCTTAATCTATTAATATGGGGACAATATTGGAGAATGTTTTTTAAAAAGCAGAACTATACTGAAGCTAACATTTTCTGCATGATTAGATAAATTATATTTAGGTTTCTGAGATGCTGACTATAAATATACAAGTTATTTCAAGGAAAGCAGACAGTAATAGCATTTATTGTTCCTTTTCTAGGTTCAGGTGATATTGAAACCTTACTGTAAGACCAAATGCTGGTTCTGATGTTAAAGACTGATAGCCCATAGCCTTCCTCAGGAATTCCTATGTATTCTCTTATAATTTTGTTTCACTTTTAATTATCCAAAGTTTAAGATAAATGTGAACTTGATTGTAAAGCTTTGGACAACAGATACTACAAAAAACATCTGTTTAAATACTGTGAGATCTGGAATATGTGTAGCAGTTTTCACAAATATCTTGAAACACAGTTAAAACTCAAGTACCATTGTGTACAGACTGTTCTGAGTGGTAGGGTTAACTGCAAGAGTCCTCCAGATTAAGGAATGCTGGGTTAGAGGTTTAAGAGAATTCAGTGGAAATACCAGATCCCTCAATATTGCTGAAATAAATTTTAAGAGTCTGTCTTGCAGGTTTTATATGTGTATGACATAAGTTTTTTTTTCTTGAGTATCTCAGTATCAGTAAATTCAGCATGGCAGAAAATTATAAATCGGAATTGAAAAATCATGAAGTTACCAAGGCAGTCACAAACTTCCTGCCCACAAATCAACATCTACCAAAGGAAGTTATCAAAGGCTAAAATGGGATAATACTCCAGTTGCCATGAAAAAAACAGAGTTTTGGAGGGCTAATTAACTTGAAAACTCTGTATTTCACATTTTGACTGAAAATGAAGTTTGTGCTTCTCAGGGTAGAAGACCCTGAATCAGAGAATCACATTGCCATGGGAGAACTTGACCTTTTATAAAAGGCTTTTACAGAAAAAGGGGTAGAGCATATTTCTTGTGGAAAGGATAAGCTGTGTAAGGATAGACGTATATCTTGGTTCAAAACTCAGGATTGTTTATCCTACCCCATTGGTAGTCTTATTAGACTGCAGTATTTGCTTGAGTTAAATATGTAAAAGTTCTTCTTTTGAACATAGAAATTTTTTGCTGCTGACCTGCTGCATTATTTTTTCACGTTGAAATTCCCCAATTGTGTGCTGCATACCAGCATCCTGTGAAGCTGTATTAATAGAATCTGTCTGAGAACCATATGCTGTGTTTCAAACTGTCTTTTTTTTTCTGGAAATAAAGATGGCTAGAGACATTATAAAATATGTCTGACAGTCAGGAAAAATAAATTTGGACTATCAGGGAACATAATGAAGTGTATTTATTCAAAACTATGTTTTGTTTGAACTATGAACACTAATTTTTTTTTAATATGCAAATATTGAATGTATAAAAGTGAAAGGCAGTAAAATGGGAAGGAGAAATATATCCCTTTTGTTTTTTTAAGAAAAATCACAGAAGTCAGAAATGGAGTAGTTGGCAGTGACTTTCATGCATTCATATTTGAAGTGTAGGAAAAATACTATTTCACTGACATTTTTTTTTGTATGTCAATAGCACTCATTGTTTAAGATTATAAATGAAACACTAAATATGTAAAAAATTTTCAACACTCAATACACCTAACAAGCTTTGGTTTCTTTAAACATTTATTTCTGTCTTCAAGAAGGTTTTTTAAGTGCAAAAAGAAGAGCAGATGGATACTGCCACGCTATTAGAAATACTTTGTCTATAAGAGTACAAAACTGTTTTTTTAAATTCCAGTAATAAGTATCAACTTCTCAAGCAAAGAAATTTTACTGTAAATTGCAGAACATGAACCAGTGTATCAGCAAGACTTTTTTTTTAAATACTCAGTACGTTATTGATGTAATGTAATCATTAATAGTTTATTTTCTGAAAATCTCAAGATTATATGAACCCAGAAAATCATAATGTTGTAAAACAAAACCAAACCCCAAAAAATCCAAAAATAAGACCACACCAAAAAAATAAACAAACCCCAACAAACACTTCTGAAAAGTGAAATAAGATTATTAAAAAATTCTGATCAGTGTATTGATGTGTCATTGCTATCCAGGAATTTCTCTTTGTGAAATGCTTCTGTGACTGTGGTGCCCTTAGATTACTGCTTTGGGTTGTTGTACCTTGTGGGGTAGGTGAACTATATGTCTTTGCAATCTGCAGTATTTCTTACATCATCACTTACACTGCACCTGTTGTGGTGGTATTGTGCTCAAAGGTGATCAAGGAGTATGTAACCATTTAAGGATTGTTGCTTAGTTGTGCAGCATGCAAACGGTATATCCTAAATGCTGACCAGACATGTTACAAACAATATCAAGTAAAACCGTGAAAGCTGCTGAGCATCTGAAACGCTTTTTGGCTTCGTAATACGCCTAAAGGTCTTGTGTTCAGTCAGCAGCAGTCTCTGAGGTCTCTGCTTCCGAAAGCAATTTGAAGCTGAAGGAATTCTACTCTTGCAGTCATGTCTCTTGTACCTGAGGGAGGCTAAAGCTGACTGCCTCTGTAAATCACATTGGTTCTCCTGCACCCGATGTTTACTGTTGTTCTTCTGTTTTTTCTTGACAAATGTTACTTTGATAAATTCAGTTTGGCAGGCTTGCTTGAGGAAGAGTCTTTGTATTTATCACTCCTTTATATACATGATTTACTTTTCTCAAAATCAACTGCTGACATCATTCCCAGTGTCCTCTCCAACTCTATCACATTACTCCTCATAATATACATTGCTTTGAACTGTTTTTTAGACTTAATGCTGGGTTCCAATCATAACTAGCTAGCTGAGGGGAAAGTGGTTTCTCAAAAGCCATTAAACGAGATGTGTTGGAGCACAACTGGGATGCTTGTGTCTGGTTTTGATGCTGCAATATGAGAGACATTGGCAAACTGGAGCGAGCCCAAAAGGCTTTCCAGGTGATTGCCTGGAGTGTGAGGAGGGACTGGGAAAACTGTACTCTTTCATCCTGCAGAAGAGGCGAAGAGAGGTCAGAGGATGCCCAGTGAGCATTGTCTGCTACCTAGTGGGAGGTTTTGAAGGAAGTGGAACTGGACTCTTCCCAGACATGCACAATAAAAATATGAGGGACAACAAGCAAATTACAAGGAGAGCAATTCCAATCAAAAGTTAGGACAAGAAATTACACAGCAAAGATGATGAGGCACAGGAGTGGGGCCCAGAAAGCTGGGAATACTTACACCCTTTTAAAAACTCATTTATCAGAGTGAAAAAACCCCTAAGAATTACTGTAATCAACTTCAAAGAAGTAATAACTTTATATTGAAATTTAGTTTTCTTAGAATTTATTTTTAATTGATCCTTTGAATTGATCCGTAAGGATCTTTAACAACGGCATGTGGACAACTTCCAGTTGCAGCTTTTATTGTATACTTAGTGACTAAAAGTGCTTATTGGTTCTGTGATTCGTAGGCCCCTCTTGATTTTTTTCCTGAACAAATAACCTTGGAGAGGTTTTTTAATTCAACTATAGAATCAATTTTCCTCTCCGTCTATTTTAAGAAAAAAGTTTTTTTTTTTTAATTAAAATGCTCTAGTAGCTCTAAACTGATTAATTTATATTGCTCTTTGTTTTCAGTTAGGTTTATTAACAAACAAACAAACAAACAAAAAAAAAACAAAAAAAACCCCACCCCAAAATCCCCATAGGAATCCAGTTGAGCACTTTCTTACAAAGGCAAAAGTAGATCATACTCAAAAGAAGAGAATATGTCTGAAAATGTTTTTAGATTTTCTACTGATAGGGATGTGGGTCATGCATTAAAGATT
Source organism: Oxyruncus cristatus (assembly GCA_013399855.1). Taxonomy (NCBI): domain Eukaryota; kingdom Metazoa; phylum Chordata; class Aves; order Passeriformes; family Cotingidae; genus Oxyruncus; species Oxyruncus cristatus. The sequence continues at coordinate 189,837 of VXAY01006469.1, forward strand.
TGTGGATATATTCCAGGCATGTAGGAGTTCCCATGTTGAGGAAATAAAATAGTAAAGAATTAAATTTCAATATTGAGCAAATGTGATCATACTGAAGAATAGCGGTACAAGAACACAGTTGAAGGAGATGTTTTAATCATCTTAAAATGTGAGTCTACAATTTGTATTCCCAGACATTTTTTCTTTTTAGTCTAGAACACATACATAGTCTTTCAATCCAAAGGACTGAGAGATAATTTGTGGCCTTCATGTTAATGCTTCATTTTACTTAGAGGTTACATTATGTTTTTGTGCCAGAACACGTAAGACAAATAAGTAAAATTTTAAAAAAAAGAGAAATCAAGTCTCATCTCCAGTTCATGTGGACAGTATCTTGTTATTAAGCTAAATGAAACAGTGTTAATGTCAGAAATGGTTGTTGGGTTTTTTCACTTCATTCGTCAGGTGGAAAAGAATCTTGGAGTGAGATTAGTGTCCATGAGAGAATATTGACCTCTTCTAGCATTTCTTGTTGTCTCTTGGGTTCTGCATAGTGGGTTAAATGAAATTAGGTTTTGTGATTTTTTTGTATTGAAGATGAATTCTGCAATCCTTTTAGAAGAATCCTTTTAAAAAAAATAGGAAAAAAATTTAGAAATAGGGTTCAGTCCAGGAAATCTGTAGTCCAAGATCAAAATCCTTCTGGGCAATGTAAGCCTGCAAAAACCAAAAAGGTGCTTCCAATCCATCAGAGTAAGTCTTGTCACTTTTGGTTGGTTAAAGAATGATTAGGTGTCTGACTACCTTTACATACCAAGTTCTTCAGCGCTCCAAAGATGCCTTTCAGATTAACTTCAAACACCTTTTGAATCTAGACTATGTGAGTAGAGAAGGAGGTGGGCTCTTGTAAAAGTGATCTGGCAATGAGCATCCTTGTCCAAGTTAGTCTGGAAACCCACATTTTATCCAAATTTGATACCTTGTACATTGATATGTGACTGCTGTTCTGGTTAAGGCTTTATCCCACAGGCAGCTCTCAGTGAATGTCGAGAAGAGTGACATTTGCGTAAAATTAGGTGAGATTTATCCATTTTTTATAAGATCAAAGATCCTCCAGATATTGTCTATTTTTATAAAATGTTGTCAGTGTTTTCCTCTTAGTTATTCAGAGAGGAACCTACTGCCATAATACCATATTTGTCTGATTTATTTCTGTACCAAGACTCAGTCGTTTGTGTCATAACCTCTCCAACCTCTCTGCTGGTCATTCTGTCTCTTCTCCCTGTTGTATAAACAGAAACTAGGCTTGTCCCCTGCTATCTTTACTGACCTCTTCTCTTGTGAGTATCAGAGCTGGTTAGGGTCATATGTGAAATGGTGCACTGGATCTAGGTCAGTTCCACCCTACTGCAATGTGGGTGAAGGGAGGATGTACATATAATGCCGTGGGACATGGTGCTTTGAGCAGTATTACAGCACAATACCTTAAGTTGGAACTTATATGGGAACCCCAAGACCTACCAGCATTGCTTCTCAAGTATTTACTGTTAATTATAATGTTAAAACTTGATTTAGAACAATAAAACATATAACAGAATTATTTTTTAACAATCTTCTGTTCTTACACCTAAAACAGTATTTCAGCATTTGCCAAGTTACTGTTCAACAAAGTAGCCTCTCCTGCCATATTGATGTGAATTCTTTACAAATCCTTTACAGTTAAGCCAAACAAAGCAAAACCCCACAGCAAGACCCACTGCCTTGTACTGGGAGGCCAGTGCTGGGCCTTGGATTCTAGATGTAGCTAATCAGTGCTGAGTATGAATGATATTCATTGATGAATGATCGACTCCCAGGAGGCTACTAACTGTCTTTGATGGAAGGGCACACTGCTTGGTCATGTCAGCTTGCTGCCCAACAAGAACCCCAAGTCCTTCTCTGCAAAATTTCTTTCCAGTCACTTAATCACGTGGTGCCAGAAGTCGTGTGCTTCCAGCCCCTTTCCAATAGATAACTCCCACTTCGACAATCTCAAACTTTGCTTGCTCCTCCTTTGCCACCTCCAGAGGCTGAGGCCTGTGAAGCCACAAGGGCTTGGAGGAGATATAGTCCATTCTTTCTTCTTTCCTCTGATGCTTTCTAGGCTGTTGAGTTCCTCTGTGGCACAAGTGATCCACCAGCGCAGTCCTCCTGAAAGTTCCCTGTTGTCCTCACCCCCTAGAAGACTGGGACTGATACTGGTATTTCATGTCAGTTTGAAGAAAGGTTAAGGATATGTTTAAGACCCTGTATGTGAAATTTCTAGTGTTCTCCAGTCCTCTCTTACAATTACTTTTTGACTGCTTGTTTAACCTTGTGCTTTTTCATAAGCAATAATTGTGAATGTATCTTTGTAAAATTTGACAACTTTTTTCATTTCAGGACTTTCTCCAGTTGGCAGTCTGTGAAATTTTTTAGATGCATTTGTTCTTTATTTTCTGACTTCGACTGAATTTTCAGAGATACTGGAAGAAAACCCTACTAAAATTCATTTTCTGTGCAATTAGAAACAATGTTGGCCACAATGTCAGCTACTGTGCAGCCTGAGGAGGTTTCTGAATTTAAAGTCTCCGTTCTGGGAAGTATAAGTAGGAGGCTGCTGGATGAGAGGAAATGTCACTTAATCCGCCATGGTAGAGAATCCCAGTGGCAATAAGATGAGGGGAGATCTACTATGGCTTGAAAATAAGCTTCTGCATTGATGTAGAATTAAACATCAGCAAATAGTAAATAAACTGAATATATATTAAAGCCTGTTTTCCTTTTTCATCTGACTGAAATTAGGTTCTACTCTTCTGAATCCATTTGCTAAAGGTAGCCTGCAGCTATATAAAGAAATTAAAGTTCTTTAATGTTATTTGATAGAAGTTCATGCCTTTAATTCCAGAAACTGGAATAGCTGACCTCACTGTAGAGGTCTACAAATACGTAATGCCAAATAATAAATAATATCAAGGATGATAATTGCCATCAACTCCCATTTATAAATATACGTACTTGCTAACATAATTAGAATTAGAAATGCCTTTTCAATAAAAAGATTCATGGGGCATTTTATTTCCATGCTTGAGAAATTAATTGGGTAATTTTACAATGGCATAGGAAGATGGTTGATCGTAATTCTGGCTAAGAAATCTTGGCTTTTGTAGCTCAGTTACGGTGGTTACTATGCTCAAAGTTCCAACTACCCATTTTTGCACTCCTTTTAATTCTGATAATCCTTTATGTGGATATCCACATTTTACAATGCACAGCCAGCTTCTGAGAAGATTCTGCACTCCCAAGAGACTCTTTAGCCTATTTCCAGTCTGTATTATTTTGGAAACCTGAGTTCAAGTACTTTATTTTAAAAATATCTAAAAAAAATTAAGAAATCTTGCCTTTTTATACAATGACATAAGGAAAGTAATGCTTTAGGCAAACTAGGACAATAGGGAAAGACCAGCTCTTTCTTGGGAGGTTTGAGCCATGCAGACAGCACATTTGTTATCTTACAATCAACATGAAGTGAATAAAAAGTAAGATGCTCATTAATTCAGGCAGTCCGGCTAAGCAAAGCTTATACTTTGAAGTTTGAAGTTATCTGTTCCATTTGTTTGAATACTTTAGTGCTCTTTTTACTTAGTGCTCCTTTTACTGAACATCACATTTTTCCTGCGACAGACCACAATGGTCAAAATATCAGCCTTCAAGTGTATTAAATGCTATGTTTCTTTCCATCAAGCCATTGAAGTATTTGCTTTCAGGCTTAGTTAGGGTAGCAGTGATACTCACTGTGTGTTTCCCAAATGTGAAGGAAAGTGCGTGCTCAAGACATATCAAAATGCAGTATTTTAAAATTTGCCCAATATAAGAGGCAAAGGGTCTTCCTACATAAAATCTGAATTATTTTTATATGATTATGTTTAATCTGAATCATCTGTAGGGATAATTCCTGTACATTAGGGCCAAGGAACCCTGGTCTTTCTTTCATGGATAAGTTTTTCCTGGAAGATAGTATTACTCAATTATGGCATTTAAAATAGAGATGAATAATTTTTTTTTTTCCTAAAAGCTAGATTGTAAAGCATTTAATAATTCAGAGAAAGGTAGGCAAGAAAAGGCAATAGTACACATTGAAAGAAGAATCTTCAGGCTTAGCAGATGTGAATTCAGGGTAAAATGAAATGACAATCGAGATCACTAATTTTCCTTTTTTACTCCATGCCAAAGGTACATAAATGAAGTTTCCAGAGGAACAAAATTCTTCCCCTCTGCTGCATAAAGTGGAAGTGGAAGCAGTACAGAAATTGTGTTTATATAACTGTTGTTCTGTGTAAAGGGCAGCTTGAAACTCACCAGCTGTAAGATGAAGTCTAGGAAATCACTGCCCTTTCAGAAAATGTGTAGAAGAAATGTGGGACAGAAAATTAAATGTACTTGATGCTTACAGTGTCTTTAGCTCTCCATGTCATCAACTTTTGTTTCATCATGTTTGTTGAGTTTTTAAATTATTATTTTATTATTTCCATTTCCTCCTTTCCATTAAAGTTAAAAGAAACATGAAAGAATATTAGTATGTATTGTGGTAGGAAGAAACTTATTCTGAAGGCAGACAATCAAAAGTCTGTGAAAAATAAAAGCATGTCTCTGTGTTAACCCTGAATAATTGTATTCCCTTAAGATGTGACTTAATTTATTTACATGAGTGAATGTTACAATAAATAAAGCAAATTTACTATAAGTAGTGCTCTTCTTGTATGTGAATGCCTTTTTTTTGTTTGGTTGGGGGTTTTTTTTGAATTTATGAAAGTGTTGGTATTGCAGATGAAGTGAACTGGCACATAACTTTATCACAGTGAGCTGATTGTATCAATTCTAACATCTGAAATGTATAGTCAAACATGTTTTTCCACTTACCCTGATGGCCATCTGTCTCTAGGCCGCATGTACTCAAGGGGAGTTTTCGATAGGGGCTGCTGCTGGACACATCAGTTAAATCAGTAAGCATCCTAACATCATCTTATCTCTTTACAGTGCAATTATCTGCAGCTGTGTTCACTCTTATCTTTCATTAGCCTCTCCTGCTTCATGTTCTTAGCATTTATTCACATAGTAGAACAGGATGACTCTTAATTACCCCAAATACCCAGGTTTTTTTAGTAACTCATGGTTCTGCCTTTGTGGGGGGATGGAGTCAGGATGGTGCATGGCTTGAAACCTAAGATTTACCTGAAATAATAACACTACAGGGCAGTGTAACACTACCCCCCAATACCTGCTTTCCCTAAACATCATTTACTGGAGGAGAATGTATAATCTATTGAAAAAATTCCAAGTTATAGTTCAACTTTCTTAAAGGATTTCCTGAAATGAGGAAGAGTGTAGGTAAGACAAAAGAATGACTGATTTTAGGTAAGACTGGAATTCTAATGATGCTGTGCCTTGAAATTACATCTTGATAGTTTAATTTAATTCTTCTTATGTTCTGCATTTTGAAAGCAAGTGACTAATCTTTACCTTGGTAGTGGTGAATAGGAAAAAGATTAGTCACTCATACTAAGGTGTTGGTGAATAGCAGTTTATGATTTGATTAAATCTTCCTTCAGCTATCACTTTTCACAATGAAGAAACTTACTCTATTTAGGGTATTTTATTTCTTTTCTGTGCAAAAGTAATTTCATTGTGTTAATTGTCCTTCTAGCTACTTTTTCTTGTTCTACTGTGTCATCTTTTGGACATTGGTCCAAACATAGCACATTTTTGATTTATTTGCTGGCCTTCTACTGCCAGCAACTAAATTCTTGTTGCAGCTAAACTTCCATAACTTGTTAGTTCACATAGTTTGTGGATTTGATTGTGCTGTGCTGGGAGATTTGCTATTGAATTTCTAACATCTCTTCAGTGAACAGGAGAGTGAAGAAAGGAAAGGAGAAAAGAAGTAAACATGTACCCTTCAGTCTGGCGCAGTTGTACTGAAGCATTGAGGGAGTTTCATGCTCTCTGTAGTGTGTGAAGTTAGACTTTATTTGGAAAATAACAACTGTGATTGTGAGCCTTTTCATCTCAAAACAAAAAGGGGTTGGGGGTGTTCCTTCAATTCTGATTTTTAAATCTTACTGAAAATAGAAGCAGCGTGGTGCCTCTTATCACCTAACAACTGTTGAAGTTTTAGTTATCTTTATCTGTTCCGCAAAGATTCCTGGCATTGATGAATGTTTCCAGGGGTTAAAAAAAAAAGAAAAGAGAGAGAAAAAAAAAAGTTGTTATAGGGAAGGTGCCTCCTCAGCAAGTTTCTGCCACGAAGACCTATTACACCATTTTAAGCAGTTTTGTGCACAGGTCTGTCTTCTTGTAAACCGTAACTATTTCCTAAATTGTTATTGTAGGCTGCCATTTTAGCTGGAAAGTGGCAATAAGGAACACCAAGAGTTAGTAAAAGGTTAGTATGATTGTTTTACTCATGGGGGACAGTAATCTATTAGTGTTTTTGAGCAGCAAGGGAATTTTATTCTGAATTTCTAGGATGGGTGTTTAAAAGAAAATTTATGTACTGATATTCCTATTATTTCTAGGGATGAAGTTATTGGACTTTCTTTTCATAAACTTTTACTAGCAAATAGGTCATTTATAATCACAAGTATTTATGAATTAATAAGTGCCTGTTTGTGAATTCAATGTACTGATCTATGCATGGAATTGCAGTAATTTATGCTGTTACCATAAAAATAGTCATATATTAGTCAACACTGAGCTCTGACATCAACCTGTGGAAATTAGGCTTATTAAGTCCTTTGTGATATTCTGAATAAATTTTTACTGCATAAGTTCTTGGTAATGGATTGTCAGGATTATTTCTTAAATGTCCCTAAATGCTGCGCTTCCTACAAGCATGACTGATGTCACTGCTTACACTTTATCAATGTTTTTTGTATGATAAGGTGCACATAGAGAAAAAAAAAACCCACAATTTTTAGTTTTGTTAGTTCATCTCTGGAGTGGAGGACTTTCATTCTGATTTTCATCTTTCCTGGTTTGGGACTGTCCACGTTACTCTCATTGATTTGCAGTACCTAATTCATTCCACTTTGCTCCCTCCCTTTCTGTTAAAAAATTTAAGGGCACAATGAATTTTGTTTTTTATTTTCTGGTGATTATTTAGGTTTATGATAGTGTCTACCTCAGTGCATGCTTGGGGAACCTCTGCAGGGGATACGCGGAGTGCATGTGAAAGCTTAGATGTTCTCCCTGAAGCAGTCGCTGCTCACACAACCAACTTCAGTATCTCCCTCACCACCTTGCTCTGTTCAAATCTGCAGGTTCTTTCCTTGGGCTTTTCCAGCTACCTGGATCCTTACAGATGAGATCTGGGAATCAGACTTGGGGTGCCTTATACAAGGAGTTTCTTAGATCTACTTGGTGCCTTAATAATTTAAAGACTTCTCAAAAGCTAATAATTTCTAAAAAAACAATTTAGATGATCTCAAATGTTTTAAAATACTGCCACATTGTGCACACTATATGTGTACCATGCTCCAAAAAGAATGTGCATCTTTAAAAGAGGGATTTTGTTTTATTTTTCATTAGTGGAAAATGTCTGGGAGACCATATATTCCCCACCACTACCTTTTCCTTATATTTTATTCTTTGTTAATCCTGAAGTTAGGCATTTTATGCTTCTATAGATTATTATTTTGCAAGTACTTGCATGAAATTAGCTGAATACTTGATATGTTTATATGTCTGTGTGAGTGTTCATAATAAACAATATATAATATGCATATATGCATACTATAATATATAATGCATATAAATTAAAAAATAGTGCTATTTTAAGACAAAGTACATTTGTTATACATAGAAGAAATATGCTACGGCTTAGTGTCTTTGAGATGAGGCAGTGCATTCAGTAAGAATGAAATACTCTAAATGGTTTATTTCCACTTTTGTTTGAATTTTGAAGCAAAGTCCCAGCATTTGACCAAATCCTTGGACATGCACAGCCAGTCAACACTTCCTCAAACATGTGGCCTTCATGAAACGGGCTTTGAGCCTTGTGCCAGCACCCTAATGCTCCTGTGAATTGCCTGTATAATCATCTTCCTTTTCAGTCCCCTCACAAATACCACTGATCAATGAAATACATTAAAAAAGTTAACTTGTATTTGACTATATCTTCTTCTCAAAGGAAATAATAGCCACTGATCTATGTAATCTTCAGTCTTTTTTACCATAAATCATATCTGGCACATAATAAGCTTTGTAGAGAAATAAACCCAGATGAAATTTTCTAATGTAGTGCTAGGCCAACATTTCTAGGCGTAGAAGTAAAATATTCTGATGTTCATTTTTCACTCATGCTCGAAGAAAAGCACCTAGCTAAACACTTCGACAGTACTATTTTCGCTGGTGTGTGAACTTGCATAATTCTGTGTCTTCTGCATGGGCAGTTACTCATCTCTTAAAAGTGAAAAAAAATAGTCCAAGTAATGGGTTACACAAATTCTTTTACATAGCGTAGCAAACTTCCTGAAGCCATCTTGTTTATCTGAAAAAAGTCTCACTAAAAAAATGTATTTTCTAGCTTGCTTTCTAGTAACATAGTATCACTCCTAACACACCATGTTCATCAAACTTGGTATAAAATTAAAAAACAATGTTACACAGTGTCAAGAAGATACATTAGGGTGAAGGGGAAGGGGTTGTTCGTGAAGTTCATTTAATGAGTGAAAAGCCAAACCAAACCAACCAACCAAACAAAACAAACAAAAACCCCAGCATCTTATCATAGATAGTATTTAGCGCAAATTTATCTGACTAAGAGAAATCAGAAACGATGTTGAATTCGAGCCTGGTAAACCAAGATAATGGAAATACATCTACTCTGCTCTTTAAAAGAAAGAGAAGTTGTTTTTTTATGTTAAAGACAATAGAAAAGGCAGGATGGTGACCAGAGCTGGGGCTTCCAGGATCTGGTGGAAAAGTCTGATCCAGCATGAGCCTTGGAGACTGGAGATTTTGCCTACTTACTCTTCAGTTCAGTTCTGCCTTCTTGATGCCAGCAGAGACTTTTCTAGTGCAGTAAGATCACAGGCCAATAGAGAAGGATGTTTTGCAGACATGCCTATGCACCTTGCACAGCAGACACCACGAGGCAACGAGAGCTCCCTTTCATTGGCATGGTGCTTCTTAACTCATGGCTATAAGAAGTGTTATGCTAGTTCTCAAGGTCTGCCTGATGTGGTTAGGCCAGCAAAACTGTACAGCTGCTATAAAACATGATGCCTAACAATACAACATGGGCCACAGGGTGGCCAGCACCAGTGCTCAGGCAGGGCTGTTGCAAAGGTCATTGTGTTACCTGGCAGATGTAAGTAGTGGTGAATAAAGTAAGGTGGAGGTTTTATTCTGTGAGGACTGCACAGTACGTTTCACAGCCACTCTACAATCAGATGATGAACATGTTTTTCCATTGCTAACAGTAATGGATTCCTAACAACCCTCAGGAGAGTTTTTGTTATGTTAAATTTAAAGATTAACATCTCTTCTGGAAGTTTTGCTCTTCAAAGTCTTCCTTCTATCATCTTGTTAATATTGCACTGGCGAAAATGCGAAAGAAATTCTATATATATTGTTAACTGGCTGATTTGTATGCTAATGATTTTTTCATATGGCTGTAATCACTGTACTATAGTTTCCTCCCTTCAATCAATCTGCACATTTCAGTGTTTCTATGCATCAGACATCCAAGAAAAGTGGGTATGTCTATTAGAAAGCAAGAATATTATGTATCACTCATTGATACACTCACTACTTTGGAGATTATTACTTGTGCATCCTTGAAGCATGAAACAGTATGAAGACAGCATGTTTCTTCTTTGAGTTGGGTACTACCACTGATTGCTAAGGTTTGACGAATTTGAATTATTCTTACTTTTTTTCTTGCCATGAGGATGTTGTGCATGTCTGGTACTATTGTGTATGACAATTTTAATGGCTAGTTTAATATTGTCAGTGCAGTTATTGCAGTACCTCACACTGATGCAGTCTAGAATATTGATTTCTTGGCAACAACAGTAATTAACAAATCTTCGTGTTCAGATTTTATGAACGTGAACGTGGTAGCTTGTGCTAATGACCAGAACAGGAGCTCAATTAAAAAAACCAAAAAAAATTTTCTTCTACTACTGTGTATTAATGACATGATTTTTATTCAGTATAGCTATAGCTGCTTTAAAAGTTGGCCAATGTAAATGGCAGGATGCTTTGAACTAACATGGTTTTGCTTTTGCTTTGTCTCAAATGTTAAATATTTTTTACTGAACCCATGACTGCAGGAAAGTTGCTTGGCAAAAGATAATAGTGAAAGATCTGAAAAGCAAATAGGTGCCTGAAATGTCAGATATTGAAATTGTCAAATCTGTGTTTAATTTTGTTCACATATTTAATCAAAACAAGGTGAAGGACTAATAATAATTTGATAGAAGTGGACAGTGTTATGAATAGTTGCAATATGTGCAAATAGTAGATTTCAAAAGATTTGACAAGGCAATGTAGTCAACAGAAAATAGAATTTAATTTGATTTTCATTGAATGTTGCTTCTTTGATCAAAACATTTCATAGCTCATGGATTAAAGACAGCTATGTCTTCATTTTTCGTGATGAAAAAAATGATTTCCCCCCCGGCATCTGAGATCACAAGAAATAATTTTCCCCTCCTTTTTTGGTAGAATGCACAAAATGAAAAGTTGGAGCATAGTGTCTTGTTTCAGTAAGGAGTTTGGATGAGCCAATCTGCTTTTTTTTCCTCTTTCTTTTTCCAAGTTTTCATTTGATTTAGAGAAGGAAGTAGATATATAAAGGACTTGAACTGGGCAGAAGATTGGAAAGAAGTAAAGCCTAAAATCCTTTTTTTCTCACTTAGTAAAGATGTGGTGTGTTTGAAAGCCAGAGTGCTTTGTTCCAGCCGTCAGCTGGGCTTACAGAGATACTACCACTTGCTGCTTTTTGTAAATAAACACATTAATGAGAAAGTGAGATGCACTTGGGTGACTAGCTGATTTTTTTTTTTTTTTCAGTTAAAATCTGATGTGTAGTTTTCCGTAAACTGTCCTGGGTTATCATGAATACAACAAATAATTGCAGCCTCTTAAATATGTATTTTTTGGAAGACTAATTTCCGTAACATGGAATTATTTATTTGTATGTTCGTGAATTCTCTTACTTAAAATCTACCCTTGCAGAGAAGGATTAAAGTTAACTCTATTGCTGTTAATAGCAGTGGAAAGAATTGTACTAGTGAATTTCTTCTTTATTAGGGTTCACCCTTTACTAAATCTCAGTGAGAATATTCTTATGCTCTGCAGTTCTCTCATTCACTCCATCAGTAAAAACTGTTAGCATGATGAACATTTTCTGTGTCTCCACAACATCCTGGCTCATGGATTCCCCTTGTTATTGCCTCCTTTATATCATCATGATTTGTTCATTATTCTTTTTTGTTAGATAACAGTGCTACCCTTTCCAATTATACTTACTGGTAGTAAGGAGCCTAGTTTCATCTGTGGCATCAGAATCTGATGTCAGTGAATAGAAACACATTGATTTAATTAAGAAGAGAACTAAAACTTTATTTCATTTTCTGTAATGTGGGTGTACTTTTTAAAACAAATTATACTACAGTTGTAATGCTTTAAAGAGTCAGTCTTTTAGATGTCACGACTCTGTTTTGCCTATTAACTCAGTTTATTCTAATAATTCTTGGAAGCTGATAAACTGCAACTAGATAGTCTGAACATAATGGTGTTTTGTCCTTCCTAAGCTTCTGAAAGACTTGAATATTGTCTGCCTCAGTAGAGAAGGAAAATCTACTACATACCACAATCACCCTTATCATTTAATGATCATTAAAAAGAAAAAAAAATAACCTAAACCTTTTGTCTTACACTCACTGCTTATTTGATGTTACCGTGCCTACCTGTGTGTAGTACATTAAATTATTCTGGTTCTGAGATTCATAACTTTGTATGTCAGAGGTGTTGGAAATTTTGAATTCTTTATTACCTGTGCGTCTCACACAGTGCATTGTCATGAGTAAACTGAGCAATTCTAATGCTTTATTTGCTTCATCACCTTTCTGCTGTGACTGTTTTATATATCGATTCGACATTTGTGTATTTTTTTATAATCTTTGATGTAATATCCACTTTGAAATGAATTCATATTTGTGTATCGTATCATTGTTTCTGCTAGTCACCGAGACACCATAATGGTGTTTATTTTTGTTCATTGGAAAAAATGGTCAGTACAAATTCTGATAGTCCTGTGTGGGAAAAAGTAGTATTTTCTATAATGCATTTAAACCAGCTAATTAAATTAGACCTGCATCATCTCTGTGCTTTGTAACCAATGAATGTATGGGTCTCTGCACATCTTGGAACTCTGAGAAGAGCTGTGCATGCTCAGATGGTTGAGATTGTGTAGGTTAAAATGGTAAGGGAAAGCTTATTTCATGTAGAATTTGTGAATGATTTTATATCAATAGGTATTTTTGTTTTCATTACTCTTACTTTATTAATAGTTATGGATACCAGAGAGTATCATATCACAGTTTTCTGAAACCTAGAAACAAGCAGGGCCAGAGAATTCCTAGTGTGTAATTTAGCTAACCCTGCAAATGGACAGTGAATTGGGTATATATGATAGCTTCAGAAAGTCTGAGTGATCTTGGCACAAATTGTGTATCTCTTCATTAACTTTCTGTATTGCTGACATGTGTGGCATGGAAACTGGAAGCAGCAAGCCAGACACGAATGAGACAGAAGAAGCCTGGAAAATCAACAGAAAATAAGAAAAGTGTGGTAATGGAGATTCTGCAGTATGATACTTGGCTGTCTTCTTCCCTCAAAGTATTGTGATTTTGACATGGGTAATCCTGTAAAAGCTGAAGCCTGAAATTTTTTTGAAAATTGATCAGAAATCTTTATCTTTCAGTACCAAAAATAACATAGCTCAACTGCTGAGACAAGTTGCTCTACTGCTTTGCTGTTACTTCATGTAGCTTCTTCTCATCCTTATCCATGCTCATCTTCTGTAAAAGGTTTTATAGGCTCAGTTCCTGTGTGAACTACAACTTTTATGCAGGGGAGTATTTAATCTTTCGTTTAATGTGTATATTTACTTTGGATTTCTTTTTAAAAAAAAAGGAAAGTCGTATTGCTTTCTTGAAGTTTGGATTCTGGGACAAGCAGTTTAAATCACACTTAGGCAGATATGACTCATATTTCAATAGGAGCAAAACCTAAGACCCCAAGTAATGCTGTGAGTCTACTGATCAGTGTCTGTGAGAACATGACAGAGATAGTTTGACAGGTTCACAATTGCCGTGGGGACATTGTAGCCTAATATGTTGTATACTTATACCTGGCTCTTGAAAACATGTAATTTCCACAATAGCTCACAATAGCTGTTATCTGAAACATAACTCCCCGATATGTAGTTAGATGTAGTGAATTTTGGGTGCTGTGTTTTGTTGTTGGTTGTTTGGTGGGTTGGGTTTTTTTGTTTGTTTGGTTGGGGTTTTTTTTGTGTGTGTGTTTTTTGTTTGTTTTGTTTTTAATAAATGTTTTAGTGCATATGTTGCAAGGAAACGTTAATGACTTGGTTCTTGAATTTTGAAACATCTGTGCTTGATACTGGACTATAAGTGTTTTATTTATCCTGCTGTAGAGAGAACCTATAGACAACAAAATTAGCCAACAAGATTTGACAAAAACTTTCTGCTCTGCAGTACTGTAGGAGAATAATAGTAATAAGTAGCACATATTTTGCAGGGAGGGTTACACATTTACAGGAAACATAATTCTTGTTCCAGAGCATACGAAGTAAATGGATAAGAAATAAAGAGTACTGAGAAAAATGGTGCCACATAAAGATGGAACTCCTTTCTTGAGTTAACCCAATAGTTAAATCAGTAGCAGAACTGGAAATTAGAAACCATTGGCAGGCTTCTATTTCCTGTGATCTCCTTGAAGATAACCTGTAAAGTACATGAATAGGGAACAACTGCATTCAAAGTAACTGTGATTTTACTTTTCTCCTAAAACAAACAAAAAAAAGTTAAAATATATTATGAATTATTTCTACTGCTGCAATACCTGTGAATGGATAGAAGCATGTTTAATGACTTAATGACATTGGTTTTGCAGCATCAATATCTTGGGTTTACCCTTCTTAGTCTGGAGGAGAGGGAAATTTTTGATCTTAAAAATAATCTATGAGTTAAAATTAAGAGCAATGAAAGTACCTGCTGTTATTGTGAGGAGAGGAATCATCGGTTGACCCATTTTTTATACATTTTATACACCAATATTAGATGAGATTTATGGTATACTTTCATTGCATACACCAAACTGTACTGTTTGGTACTGTACTGTACTGAAGGCTGTTGTACTTCATGTGTTTTCTCACCAACTATGTTCTTTTGAATGGTAGAGCTTCATTTTTCTTTGAAACAAAGCAAACCAATATGACCTCCATAGGATAACAGCAGAAGGAGGCACTTGATCTGTCTTCCTAGTGCTTCTCTGTGCATCCTGCCAGCTGCACTGGAGAAATTCCACTCTTTACATCTTTACATCTAAGGACCACTTCAAAATAATAGGTACAAAACATTTCATTCCTGCTGCCACAAGTACTGCAGTTACAAGAAGGGGATCGGAAATTATAAGGACTAGATGTGAGGACTCTTCAAAGTGGATTAGTAATGTGGGTGGCAATCAAAGAAATGATTTAGTACGTGAGGCATTGCGTTATTAACCTGAGCAGAACTTTTGCTGCTTGTATATGGTAAGGGGGGGAACAAGGCGGTGGGTGGGGAGGGAGTGAGAGAGAGAAAGAGTAAGAGTGAGAGAGAGAAGTATTCATGTCTTATGAACTCCAGAAGACACTGTGAAAGAAAGGTCCAGCAGATGTAGAAAACTTTTGTTTCTCTTCCCTTGAGGTATGGATAAGATTTTCCTTATATTGTAAAAAGCATTATAGAAATAACTGATTACTATACATAAATTTAAAATAAATATTCCATAGCTAACTCAACAGAAAATGTTTTGTTGAGAAGCCAAAAGCAAAACAGAGCTTCAAAGGCTGTTCAGCAATTCGTTTAAAGGAGTAAATAATTTTTACTTATATTTGTGGTAGCTGTACTGAATCTTGACTGCAGTTTGTTACCCTGAATGACTGAGGCAGGGAATTTCTCCCCCACCCTGCTCACCACTATGTTTTGCAAATCTGTTTGGAAATTGTTTTCTAGTCTCTACATCAGTGTATTCTACTACTGCAGTTTACTTCTATAATGCAACTGTTCACTTATGGAGGAAAACATACCTTTTCAGAATTACACTTTCAACCTTTAATTAATACTTTGCAGAAGTCATCCCTATCTTTTACTTTGAAAATAGCAAAATTATCTATACCCAAGGGAAACCTATGTCACAAATGCAGAAGCATCAGAACTGAGCAAACAGCAGAGTAACTGGACTAGAAGTGGTAAAAGTACAGAGTCCTGGTACCGAGTACAACACCATGTACCGTGTGAGATGGACAAACTCTCTTTTGATAGGTCAGTAGTGTTGGGAGTGTAAATACATTACAGGCATACCAGGCCCAGCTGCTTTGCAAAAGCAAATAAAAACGTTTTCATACACTATTAGAGAGCTGGTGTGCAACCAGAAATAGAATTGGAACAGCAGTTACTAGTGCCAAAAGCATGAGCTAATGGTCTTATAAGGACAAAAATTTAAAATTCATTGCTTGAAAAAACATCCATGTTATTGTATTTTGGCACACGGAAATAATTATCTCCTTCAAAAGTGCTGGAAATATCTGAGCTACAGATTTCCTGATTGTCTTCTGTTTTGTTTCCTTTTCTTTTTTGAGGGAGGGGGAATTAATACAAATACTATGTTTCAAAACAGAAGGCTTCCTAACTCTGAAAAAATGTCTTAAACATTTTAGATAACCATCTTTANTTTAATGCTCAGCATGTAGTGTATTTCAAATGCAAAAAAAGTTTACATTATCTGTAAACTCTATTTTTTGCCTTTGCTTCTCATGCATCCTCAATTTATGGCGTTTTTTAATTTTTTTTTTTTCTTACTGAAAGGCAGGTAGAACACTTTCTTTGAGGTCTGAAATAAGTGATTTTGATTAAATTCAGCTCTAACTGAAAAATAAGTGACCATTGATGTAAACATGTAATATTAAATTACATTGTTTGCTTTGAATTTAAAACATTTTAAACAGCTGTCTTGGCAGTGATCGCATTATGCTAATGTGAATACTTTAGTTATTGTTAAATCATTTAATTATATTGTTTATGAAAAAAATCCTTAGCTGCAGTTTGCTTTTATTCACACTTTAAAATACATAAACAGCTCTACTAATGACTTGAAAGGCTTAGATTTAGATCCAAGAGGCAGACAAAAGTTTTACATGTAGAACCAAAAATGAGATAGAACTCTATTTTTATATATATTTCTCTTGTGCACATGTAGCATTTTACCGAAAGGAATGTAAAAAAAATTATATCCATAAATATTAAGGTAAAATATTCTGTGCCTTTTAATTAAATGCCTTGAATGTGTTCTGCAGTGTGAGCAAAAGTCATTTATCTTGAAGCAACAAATAATTAAAAGGCAACCATGTATTCATTTCAAATCTACATGGTTCATAGCAAGTACTTTCTCTAGTAACAGAGTTTGGCTGATTCATTACTTTTTATTAGTGGTGCATACTCACTATGGGCTGTTTTCTGTGATGTATTCTGTCTGGTTCATCCAGATGGAAAAGGTCAAATTGAGTCCCAAGAAGCCTTCAATAGGGTCACTATTACAAAATATTCTTTGCTCTCTCATTGTTGGAACAATGTCTACAGCACACTTACTTCCAGGTGTTACATGCAGTTCACCAGGAGGGCAAGGCAGGGAAAGGGAGTTTATGCATTTGAGACCTTTCAGCTGGAAAAGTTACAAAACTCTTTAATAATAATCATCATTATCGATAACATTATTTTTATCCAGGCAGATAGTTCAACCTAGTGTATAAAGAGAAGCTCTTTCTTTCAAAGACAGGGCATAACAATAGAAAGAGTATTGTAGGTATGTCTGAAGAAAAATGTCTGTTGCTGTACTAGGCTATGCATTTTTTGAACATAAAAGGCAGACAGTGCTGTCACTTCATCTAAAATTTGCTTTAAACATTGTATTTGTTCAGTATTGAAAATAGAATAAATCTTAATGGGTTCTTCAATTTGGGGTCATATTTTGAAGCTAAAAGGACTGGTTAGAAAATGTGTCTACTAAGCTAAATCCTCCAGTATTGTTCAGCTCTGTTGAAACTGCATTTTAATAAGTGTCCAACATGCTCAGAATTAGCACTTCCAGATTAATGTAAATGTGCTGTGCATTTCAGTGGGACTTAAATGTGGTTTTGGTGCTGTAACATAAATGGTGCTGAAATACTAAAATATGGAGGCCAACTAGATTCAAAGTAGTATTTTATTAATAAAATCCTTTAAATCAAAAAAATCCAACAGCCCAACATGTGTTCTCCAAAAAGATATATTGGTTGTTCTTGGAGAATTTTTTTTCTTTGTTTGTTTTAGTACAAAAGGATGTTAAACGTTTTGTTCTGGAGTCTCTTTTTAAGCTGCCAGAGGAAAAGGAAGGATGCTGATTAATACTCTGCCTAGTGAGATGGTTTACCTAAAATCAGAGAAATATTCCCAGTGCTTAAACTGAAGTTAACATAAAAGAATTGCAATAGAATTGGTTACCATCTTCTTAGAAAATTCTTTTGGATATGCTCGATATTTCAAAGTATTTTTCAGAGCTATAATGTTACAAGGTTGGGGGTGGTTGTTTTTTGTTTGTTTGTTTTTGTTTTGGTTGTTCTTTTTTGGTTTTCCTTTTTGCCATAGCTGTTATAAATATATCTGAAGAGGGTTCTTGGGAAACTATTTATGCAAATACATGAGATTTCTATTCCTACAAGGGAACTTTCAGTCTCCATGGTAAACAATAATTGTTTGGGGATGCACATACTTTAAGGAACTTCTACATTTTGTTCACCATAATAGTTTAGACTTTAGACAAAGAGTTAGTTCATTTACAGTAATATGCTCTCTAGTTAGGCAAATCACTGTATTTGTAGTCATCATGAACCAATTTTTATATCAAAGATTGTTATGTAAGAATTGAAATCTCTAAGATTTTATAGTACTGCATTCTCAGCTGTTTCACAACATATTTATTCAGAAAACATTAGCAACAATGAAAATGCACAAGTTAACCACTCCTTAATTTTTTTCAACATCCAGCCACTTTCCATTTTGTTACCTGTTTTGAGAAGGAAAAGCAGTAGTAAGCTGGAAGGAGCATTACTGGAACATGTAAATAAGGATTGTATATTATGTTTTTTACAGGAAATACTTTTTACTTTTATTTACATTTACTTTTATTTACTTTTATTTACACTATTACTTTTTACTTTTATTTAAACATAGAATGCTGATTAGAAATTTTTCTTTAAATTTCCTTCTTTGTGCCAGTGAATTAAAAAAAAATGTATGCAGAAGTACTTATCAACTGCATATTTGATATGCCCAGCTTCATCCTTTCCAATGTTTTTTTTCTTATCTAATAGCATAAAAATAGAGGTTTGCAATCTTTGTTTTAAAAGACTTATAATTCCACAAATTTAGAATAAAATGTGCGAAACTCAAATAATAAAGATTGTACATTCTTTTTAAATTGTCACGCAGGCTTCATCTACACTGTCAAACCTAAATTTAAAGAGTAAGGAAAAAAAGTATCATTTACATCAGTGTAACAAGAAATGAAAAATTCCAGTTTTCTTTGTGAGTTGTGTGAAATCAAATTTTCTTTTTATTTTATTGTGTAGTCCTCACACATTTCTGTAGCACTTAAAAGCCCTTTTTTTTTTTTCTTTTTTTTTCTAGTTGTGAGTCTTTTTCAATGTTCAGAACAAGCTGTGCCAGATTTACTTGCTGCTCTTGGAATCTGTTTTTGAACAGATCCAGGTTAACACTGGGTTAACTAGATTAGGTAGGTTAACACTGCTGCCCGTAGAGATATGCACTGTACTTGCTATTTCAAGTATGCGAACTGACCTGCTCTGCTTACAGTGTTGAGTCTGTGAAATCATTGCACTACTTGCCGGAGTTAAGACAAGTGTCATCATTCTGTGTCTTTAGATGTGAAAAAACGAATTTAATCTACTTTATTTTTTTATGAAGTTAATTACTTTCCTATATTGCCGAATAGAGTTGATGTGACTATTTCACTGGAAGTGTGAAATTCTGTTGCCATTAATAAGGAAGGCTGTCTTGTTTCAATTAGTATTTTAGAACAGCTATTTTTTGGTTAAAATATTATTTAAACTTGCTTTTCTCAGAAGGACTTTTTTTGCCTGTTTGTTTGTTATTTTATTTTCTCAGGGTCTCTGTTTGTTTATCATAATTTTATCAGGATTTGTCTGTGTGTGACAAGAGCCGTAATTGTACTATTCATCATGCTATGAACACATGCCACATACCTGCCTTCATGCTTCTCTCTGATCTTCCAAACAACATTTCTTTCAGACTTCATCCAAAAGGGTTCACGGGGGAATTACTATGGCTATATTCAATTCTTAAAGGGGAACTTGAGGAGCAGCTTCCTGTAATTTCTATTTCTTTTTTGTTACTTCATAGAAAAGAAGTCTTTTTCTTTTAGGATTCTGAATGTGAGTTTCCCAGTTTGCTTTCCCTGAAACACTAAGTCAGAATGATGATACTGAGCTTTCGTGGCCTTTTTAAATTCTCAAGAGCCCAACATAGTCTTAAATTTTCATTTCCATGTTTATGTCCAGCCTAACTTGGTGTTCTGTCTACTTGAAAATGTCAGAGAGCAGTTGAATAAAGCCTGTCATTGAAAATGAGGTATTTTTTTTTGGCTAAGATTGAATGTATTACATCCAGCTCTGAGATGTCCTCAGCACAGGGAGGACATTGACCTGCTGGAGCAAGTCCAGAGGGGCATCAAGATGACTAGAGGGATGGAGCACCTCTCCTAAGAGCAAAGGCTACAAGAATCGGAATTTTTCAACCTGGAAAAGAGGAGGCTTAGGGGTGACCTAATTGCAGCCTTTCAGTACCTAAAGGGAGCCTACAAGAAAGATGGAGAGAGACTTGTTACAAGCATATGTAGTGGCAGGACAAGGGAAAATGTTTAGGTCGACTCTCAGGAAGAAATTCTTTACTGTGGGGGTAGTGAGGCACTTGAACAACTGCCCAGAGAAGTTGCGGATGCCCCAGCTCTGGAAGTGTTCAAGGCCAGGTTAGATGGGACTTTGAGCAACCTGGTTGAGTGGAAGGTGTCCCTGCTTATGGCAGGGGGTTTGGAACTAGGTGACCTTTGAGATCACTTCCAACTCAGGCCATCTGTGATTCTGTGTTAATGTACTCTGAGGGGGAATACTAGCTTGTGAAGTTACTAATGTATTCTTTAGCTGAAATTTTATGGCGGCAACAAAAACTCTGTGTGCATAAGTTCGCTTAGGATGGAGTTAATCTCTTGGATACCTTAACACCTGACAGGCTTCACATCAACCTTGTCCTTTGCTGGTGCTGCATGGTAGTGCTTTGTTAGAGTATTTTAGCATAAAGAGACCTTTATTATTTGTTGATACAGCTTCAGATATTAAGATGCTGAGGGATACACTGTAAAATGAAACAACACAAAAAAAAAAAAACCCAAACAAACAAAAAACTCCAAAAAAACTCCCACAACCTAATTGCATGGCTGAGAGGGCTTCCGCAGCTGCAGTTTCACAGAACAGCTACAGCTTGGGTATTATGCAAGTCCATGAAGCACTTTGTCTGTAAAAGCATCTGTGTTTTTTCTCAAGCCAAAAGAGGTGTAGGTGGCATCTCCATATAATGAAGGTGGGAAACTGCAGGATATTGCAGATGCTAAAAGCTTATACAGGTTCAAGTAGAAATAGGCATGTTCATGGTAGATAAATATGTCAAGATCTGCTTAATACAAAATCTACTAAGTTCTTGAGTTAGAAATTGTTTGAAACTGGGATAAGGTTCTACAGAAATATTTCTGTGACTTTTCTATTCTTGTGTACTTGCCTGAGCACCTACTTTTTGTAATTTTTCACAATATTGTGCTGAGTAGACCACTTGTCTTTTCTGCTACAGCTCTTGGTTTGAGTTCTTTTAGGAATTTTTTTTCTATACACCACTTTATAAACTTGTTTCAGTATAATTTTGGTTTCTCCTTGACCTGGAAGCTGTATTCTTTTGGGATTGAAGGAAAGGGAGGGGACAGGGAGCAGTGTAGAGAAGTTGACTGTGGCAAAATACAAAAGATACAATCGTGGATGACTGAAGCTAGAATATAAGCACCTGAGAAAAAGGTCTTATTTGGATTCTGTATGGCTTAAACTTTAAAGGGTGGTAACAGGGACCTCTGTTTCATTTGTTGTTAGGTCTGAGGTAGTTTGGGATTTACAGGCACTTGGTAGGGAAAAAAGCTTCTTTTGTATCCTTGGATTGCTCATGTTTGTCAACAAAGGACTAAAAACTATACAAGAAATAATAAGCTAAGGTGATGGGAATGTAAATAGTTTGACAACTTGTCCTGTAGTAATTATAGCTAGTGAAAAATTAGAGGTGCAATCATAAGATATTAGAGCTACTGACGTAGCATAACCAGTTCCTTACTTAAAGGGGAGAATAACCTCTTTGTGCTAGAGCTGTTTGCTCTTTTATTCTAATTACATGTTTATTCTTGTGGCACGTTAGTTAATTAATTTTTGCACATACACTGCAAAATTTATCTATGTCAAACTTTGCAAGGTTTCAGAATGACTTCAAAAAGAATGAAATTAATACATTTCAATTGCACTTATTTGTAATTAAATAATCACACCTAATTTTGTTCATTTCTCTATTACTTTTTTTAGTTCAAACTAAGAACTTGTCTCATGACCTGATTTGACTGTAGTTGATTTAAAATCAAATTCAGTATCTGTCCGTAGCTATTCATTTTCTTGTAAACCTCCAGCAAACTTTTAAGTCAGATCTCATAGCTGCACACTGCCGTAGTACTAAAAAGTAATTTATGGATTGTACCTATTCCATCTCAGAAATAATATCAGCAAAGTACTGCCTTCATTGTGCTTATGCAGCTTTTTTGAGAGCTACTAACCTGTGCAGGGGCAAGTAATTAAAAAAAAAACAAACACCAGTCATAAATCCATGTGAAACTTTGAAGAACACAAAAACCAGTGCAAATGCCTGAATATCATAGGAAATATAATTTTTAACTTCTGTGAACTTAAAATTTTTTGAATCTTTAGGAATATATTAGATTTCTTTCTGAAAAACAGTTTACTCCTTTATTCAATAGTTGCCAAAAAAATACAATTGTCTGTGGTGGATTGAGTGAAGCTTGTGGATTATATATTCATTTAACATTGGTACCTGATTGCCTTATTTTACCTTGCCTTGAAAAGGGAGGAAAAACAAACCTGGTGAAACATTTATTGTGAGGAGATGATAAAACTCTCCATATTTTTCTATGTCTATTAGATAATCACAGAAAGAGAAACACTGATGGCAGTGATTGTGACTAATGTAGATACTCTCTTTTCAGAGAAGTTTAGGGATACAATTAAGTAGTACAAGAAACTGTTACTTTCTCAGTCAAGTTTTAGTCTTACGGTTACAAAGTTGGAATGAGATCTGGCATTCAGTGGGTTTTGAGTATTGGCCTAATCAAGTTAGGACATTCATCCACAGAAGCGCCTTATCAGAGGAGGTAAAAACCATTCAAAACTTACAACTCAAATAACTGAAATATTAGGTCAGCATAATCACAGGACTTTCTTGGACGAGATTCTGAAGTTGCTTTAAGCAGGGACTGCAGTGGAAAAGCAGTACTTTAGACCAGCTCTATGGTTTTAAGCAATTTAATATAAGAGTTTCATAACATTGAGGGATGTGTTAACTGCATGGTATCTTTGCTATTCAAACTGTTTGCAACTTTTTTTTTTTTTAATTGGTTTTGAGTATTATATATGTTCTTTTCACCTGAACATGTAGTATTGCTTAATTCTCCATATACTGGTAGTTTCAGAACAGAATTTCTGAGTCCAAATGCATGTATATTTTTTTGTTGTTGTTTGGTTGTTGTTTTTTTTAAATTGTACATAACTTTCTCTTACCCCTGGCTATAATGAGGAGCTTTATGTTTTCTCTAATGATATGATATACTGTGCATATTATGAAAGAAAACAGGAAAGTTGTCTCCAAATAGTAATCTTTAGTCTCGGTTCACTTAATGGTTCTATCTCACAAATGTCACACACTTCATATTCCTGTTTAATCTTTGTGAAGTGAGAATAAAATCTCATGTAACGTTACTATAGATCTTACTTAAGCCTTGAACTAAAATGTTTTGTCTGCTGCTTGTGAGATGTGCTCTGACATTGCTGCCTTTCCTTTCCCGGCTTTCTTTACATTATTCTTTTGCTCTCAGGTATCATGTTTACAATACGGATCTATTGATTCACTTTGGCTTCTTCAACTTCTGTGCTATATTGCTCTAGTTATTCCAGAGTGCAATCACTGTTTTATTTCACACTCCTATCTTAAAATCTAATGATCTTGCCTCATTGCCTACTCTTAGTAACTACTCCCTGGCAAGCTGTCAATTTCCTTTTGGCTTAATTTTATTCTCATTCTGTAATTTCTATAATTTTCTGTGCCTAATCGAAACCTGAAAGCTCTTGAAGTAGAGAGAAATGTGATATTTTGTTTGTCTCTAAGATGTCTGGAGCACCTATGGCATTCTCTATAAAGATTTGGATTTTACCTGTAAAGAACCCCCTGATTACTTCCTACAATCTATTCAATTATATGTTTCTACACTCTTTTAATATTCAAGTTATTAGTTCAGATACCTTCTGAAATAGGGACTATAAAAAGGTTTAAAAAAAGGTATTTGAAAATATTAAAAATAGGTACATTGACAGCCAAGAACTCAACAGCAGTAATTTTCATTTGCTTTAGCAAACACTGGTGATTTTCATAGTCATACAACACTGATTTTTTTCCTTAAACTTGTTCTTGCAGCTAAGTACTGGATGTGGAGCCACCTAACAAGATAACTCGCTTGGTTAGAACATGGTGCTAATAGTGCCGAAGTTGCAGGTTCAATCCCAGTACGGGCTATTTGCTTAAGATTTGCACTTGGTGATCCTTGATGATGGGTTTCTTCCAACTCAAAATACTCTGTGGTTCAAGATTCTGTGATAAGTTAGTCAACCTCTCTGTATTGTGTGACTTAGGAGCACAAGTTCATTTGAGTGCTTGACTTTTTCCTAATTGGAATGTTCAAAATTGACACTTTTTCCCCAAACGTACTGAAAGGCTAGTGTGTCTACAAAAGAAATTAAAATAACAAGAAAAAACAAAATGATTATGAATCATAACTACTTCTACTTTTCTTGATTTGTGTTGTTTGCCGGGGTGAGGTTTTGTGTTTGTTTGTTATAATTTTTATTTTTTTTTTTAATTTGGTAAATAGCTGTTAGTGGTGTTTTTTAAACTTACCAGTGATGTTTTGGTTTTAGGTAAAGATGAGACTTAATTCATATCAACTGATCACTGATTCTAAATGATGATTTTAAATTCTTATGTACATGTTCTGCAGATGTTGTTGTTGCTGATCTTGTCTGTAGTTTGAGCATTAGTGAAGACAAAGGCTTGAGTCTACATTTAAGAAAACCTAAAAGGACAAGAAATTACAAGATAATTTTCAATCAGAAAGCTGGAGGTGAAGCATAAACTTAATATCTTCATTTAATTTGCTTTATCCAGAATTTTTTTCTGCTTATTGTGCAGCAAAGATACAGAGCTATTGTCAAAATAAAAAGAGCCAAAAAACAACCACATAAACCCCAAACCATGCAAAAGCTCCATCCACACATTTGTAAGATGTAAGCATAGATTAACTTACTGAATTACTTAGATTTCAGGATAAAATATTTTGGGTCTGTCCATGTGCTAACAGATTGATCACTTCTTGAATTCTGCTAAAGAAATCCAACTCTGTCCCCACTGGGCAGCTAATATTGTTGTCCAGTACCAACCCAGAAAGAGGATAAGAATAAACTGACATTCTGGTTCTTTCAGGGGTGTCATACTGTATTCTGCAGAGCTTTAAGCCTCAAGATACAGCAATCAGGGGAGAAGTGGGCATCTCAGCAGAGCTCACATCTGGTTAATGACTACAGGGCTTCTCAGGCTATAAGATGGTGTATCCCCAATGCTTCTAGATGTGAATTACTCCTGTTTTATTCCAGAACTGAAAAAATGGAAGAATTAACTAGACAGATACACTAGAATAGTGCTTTTTGTTTGTTTGTTTTTTTAATTGGTATTCTCTCACCTCCTTAGAGTTTGCATTGTGAAACAGAGCCCATGTTTTTCTCAACATGCATTTTTCTTTTTAACTATGTCAGTTTCACTGCATTAGTCACGGGTTAGCATGATACTTTTTCAACTTACTTGAATTTTACCTTCTGGGATAAGAAAGCAAAAGAAAACAACAGTACACAGAATCACAACTTGTGGTGGGAATGAGTCTGGACAGATCAAGTATATTGTTATGTCAGAGCCAATTCATGCTGGGTTCATGTTTTACAAATGTATAAGTGACAAAAAAAATTCTGATGTGCACTACACATTTGCCTGGAAGACAAAAGATAAACTCTGTAGTCATTAACTTGAAGGGCTGTTAATAACAGACTTTCTTGTTACTCTTGAGAAAGTTTTTGCACTGCCAGAAGGACAATTTGAATGGATGTAAATTTTCTTATCACCAGGGTCTGCCATTTCATGACACTTGTGCTGTGTAATTTTTCTCTTCATTTTCTTGCCAATTTTTTTCTTTCTTTTCTTTGGTTTATGCTGCATCATTCCATTCAGTAACCATTATAGTTTATTAAAAGATAGTAGAATGCAGTAGTGTATTTAGCCATATATAGGCAGACCCTAATATTTACACAAATCCATACTAAACTTGTAGACAGATGTTTAAATTTCAGACTTACTGTCCAGAAAATGACTGTCTTTTCTTTGTTCCTGTTGCCTTTTGAGAGGATCTCTCTGCCTTGTTTTGTATGTAATGGGAGGTGATAAGGCAAGTTCTTTCACCTGTAAACTCATTCTTCCTATGAATTTTGGTACAGATGTGGTTTGTCTACCTTTATTCTGAAATTTCCAAGAGTAGTCATGTGCTGTATCCTGGAGGGGAGTTTTGGGATCTGACAGTTACTAGAGTTCAACTATACATTTCAACTTCTAGAATAATATTTGAAATTCTGCTTATTTGGGGGATTTAATGTCTGTCTTTTAAGGATATACTTTTTCTTTATTCCTTTTTTGAGAAAAAGTTCTAAAATAGAAACTGAAATGCAACATGGTACTGGGCTTTGAATACTGAATAAATGAGTAGTCCTTTTGGTCTTTTAGAGTAAAAATATTGTAATTTTTTTTCAAAGATGTTTTAAATCTCTCTGAATCATGCTTATTTGCATGTTTACTGGTTTTAGGAGAAGGAAGACACTGAACTGAATTGCTGCATATGAATTTTTATGAATTTTGTATTATGCAACTCTGAGCTTACAGTATGAGCAGTGAAAGCTGAAGTGCTTTTTCATTTTATTGTGGTTTTGCTTTTATTATTTACTGTCTACTACTGAACACATAAGTGAGTGACTGGTTTGGCTGAAAAAAGAGTCACTGCCTTCAATAATGACTGTCAATTCTTTTGCAGTTAATATATGGCTCATATGCCAAAAAATAGTGTTGGTTTGAAACAGCAGTATTACAGTCAAATTACTGAAAGCAGGAAGTAGAAATAGAAGTTTCTGTGTCACAATGGCAGCATCTAGTTTTATTTCAGATGTACTGGGCTGCCCCCTCCAGAACATTACAGATCACCCACAAGAACCCCAGGCAATGGCTCAAGCTTTTTGTTCATGCACCAAAGTTAGCTAGCAACATTTCAGTTACTGATTGTTTGATGTATACCCTGTGAGGATGTAAAGGGTAGAGATAAGTTTTTAAATGTGTGCTTACTTACTGCACTATATATTGTAGTTACATGTAATTGATGATCACAGTTGTTCGACTAGTACTGAGTGAAATGCAGTTTTCAGGAAGAGCTTTCATTTGTCATAGACAAACTTTCTCTACCAAGTAAAGGCAACATTGGTTCCATGCCTTATAAAAAATCAGTAGAAAAAGAGGGCCTTGAAGACTAGAAAAGATCTAACATTGTAGAATCTACAAACAGAAATATAGGAGGTAGAGAAAAACTTGGGTTTGGTTCAGAAGATTGTTTCAGGGGATTTCAGATCTTACAGAAAATATTCATAAAAGTGGATAATGCAAGAGGGAGGTTGTTTCTCAGAGCCTGTTCTATGTTAAAAATTTGTCGGGAAAGTGTATCAAACTTATGATTGTATTAGTATAATATCACCTATACAGCACATCTACTGTTTGAAAGGTCAGAGCTAAAAGATACTGTGCGGAAGTTTTGGGTTCAGAAGCTGTCATGTAGAAGCTAAAGTTGAACAATTCTGTCTCCTCCTGCACAGAAAGGCAAAGCATAATATTGAAGGATTACACTTCACTTACTACGATATTACCAAGTAAACCCTGGAGGGAAAGAAAGGGAATTTCATTCTAGACTGTTTCAAGTTATATTTCTCTTGTATTCAGGTGATGAGCTAGCAAACTAGCCATCCTTATCATTATTGTTGTTGTCATTTTTATTGTTATTATTTGATTATGTTGACAGGAAAAAAGAAATAATGTTCAAAAAAATTGGATGCTTCAGTTCTGGGGAGGACAAACTGATAGTGGAGAGGGCTTTTGTTTTTCCCTGCCTTCTCTGAGTCAAGCTTTTCTCACCATTTTCAATCTGGCTGTTGTGCAGGTGGTTGACCAGATTGACACACTGACGTCTGATCTGCAGCTGGAGGATGAGATGACAGACAGTTCCAAAACAGACACGCTTAACAGCAGCTCCAGCAGCACGACAGCTTCCAGCTTGGAGAAGGTCAAGGTTCGCGGCAACGCCCCTCTCATTAAGCCGCCTGCGCACCCCTCTGCCATCCTCACCGTGCTGCGGAAGCCAAACCCTCCCCCGCCTCCACCACGACTGACACCTGTCAAGTGTGATGAGCCTCCCAGGCTGCCTCCTTTGGCCAACCCAGTGAAGACTAATGGCACCCTGCTGCGAAACGGGGGTTTGCCAGTTGGGCCCAGCCGCATCCCAAATGGAGATATGTGCTGTATACCGACCAATAATTTGGAGAAAGTCGTGGTGCAGCCTCTGATGCACAGACCTGAGAAAGAACGGTGTCCTCAGCCGGGAGCAAGGGAACGGGTACGATTTAGTGAAAAAGTGCAGTACCACGGCTATTGCCCTGACTGTGATGTTCGATATAACATTAAAAACAGGGAGGTGCACTTGCACAGTGACTCGGCCCGTGTTGCTGGAAAGCTGCCTCACCAGTGTCCTCCTCTACCACCTCCACCACCTTCACTGCCTCCATTTCCTCTGGAAAATGGAGGACTGGGGATAAGTCCCAGTAATAGCTTTCCTCCTCCAAGACCTGCAACTGTGCCTCCACAAACTGCACCAAAACCCCAGAAGACCATCCTGAGGAAATCAACCACTACAACAGTGTGAAGTATGCCACTTGTAATAACTCTTTATTTTTTCCTATATATAAACATAAATAGGTAATGAGCACTTTCTACTTGAGCAATAAAAAGACCCAATGTATTACTCCCTGTGTCCAGTGGAGTGGCATAAAAATCACATGGTAAGTACAAAGAGGAGTACTGTTGATCTTATTTGTACCCACTAAAAATACTGTTAAGCCAAAGGATGCTGAAAAAATATTCATTCTTTAGCAGTATCTTAAGTGTAGCATGGTTTAAAAAACAATGAAAACAAAGTTCAGTGTGAAAATACTGAGTAGTGATCTGTGACAGATTTCAGTCTATCTGACATGTGTATCTGACATGAGGGAATAAGCATTGCTCCTGGGTTTTGGGACTTAAAATATCTTTTGATGAGGCCAAGTGTAGTACCAGATAACAACTTTTGACTGCAAATGCATTTTTCTCTGCATGACTGCTTGAATGAATGCATTGTGTGTGGAGTGGTGCAGTGGGAAGTAATCACTGGACTTTCAGGCAACTTGGTCTTTGGTGGGGAATAAAGAAATAATTGAAACGGATGTTGGCATGGCTCTGGAAAACTGAGTTATCTTGTGTTTTGTTTCTCACTTGCTCAACTGATGTAAAGTACAGAGTTTTGAGATGAGCAGGGATAGTCCCATTCAGTCCCCCTTTATTTCCACTGCTCCGTCTGCAAAATGGTAGTGATTTTTTATCTCATGTGCAATGGCAGTAGATTTTAAAAACAAAGCCCAGTCCTACATTTTTCCCAAAGCTTTTGTCTGGTGCAAATCTCTTTTTGAAGGCAATGAAAATGTTGCCTAAGGCCTTCAGGGACATCCACTTAATTCATGTAAAGAGCTTTGAAGTTGAAAAGCTCTGTGCAATTATGGAGCATTAACATTGCAAAACAAGATATTTTACATGTTATCACATTTTGATGGTGAACCCAATTAATATTCTTACTAGTTGAAAAAAAAAATCCTCAGTGTTTTTAATTATTTTATGCAAGAACATCCTTTTATTCTCACAAAGAGAATTACAGGGACTTACAGTTTAAAAAACATCCAGGCAGTGAAGGAAATCTGATAATAAATCTGTTATTTACAAAACTTGTGCCAAATTAATCTCAAATGGCCAACAGCAAATAGTGTACTAAAAAAATATATTCTTATTTCAGCTGAAATGTAAAAGGTACTTTGTGGTGAAACAGACAGAAGTAGACAAAACAGATTTTTAATTTTAGTTTCTGTTTAAATGCAGTAAGAAGTATTAAACTGAAAAGCAATCCTCAAGCTGTTTCCCTGTACACATATTTCAGTACATTGATAGTATTTAAAATTAAATAATAAGAATAATCATGACAAAAATTCTAACAGATAACTACCATTTGGAAACCTTTGCAGTAAACAGACATTGTATTTTGTGCAAATATACATTTAGGGTTCTAAATCTTCATGCTTTATTCCATGCATAAAAGGCAAAGGAAGGAAATAATCTTAAATGCTTAATCATTCTTTCCCCTCATCTTCCGATGTGTTTTTCATGATGTGCTTTACATTTTGTGTTGTTTGACTGTACTTAATCCCATGACAGGTGTTGCCAAGTAAAGTGAGTCCTGGCACTTGCAGCAGGACGCAGTAACTCGTTCTGCGTGTGTGTGAGGTACTTGCTACCCAAATGAGGTTTCTGTCAGCTGGATTCTGCTCACATTCTGGGATTCCACATTATCTCCTTCGCTCATATGTTAAAAATTACATTTAAAATTAGTGGAAAGATGTGTGGACATATCCACATTGCCTATACACAGGTTTTCCTCTTAAAAAGAAAACTCCTGCTGTCCTGACTTTGTAACTACTGTAGACATCATATGCCTGTTATAAGTTAGGTTAGTATTTTTTTCATTCTGAAAAGAGCTATCATATACAAGAAATTATAAGAAAATGCAAATCAAATTTTACATATTTTATATAAAACATTGGTTTCATCTTAAATTAGGGAAAATAACACTGAATAATTTCAGGGGGGTAGGATCTGCTGCACGTGTCTTATGCCACTTGGCTTAATTTTTCCGGTGTGAACTCACCTCTGATAGCAGACTACAGTATTTCTCCTTTGGACTTCTAAGAACATCTGAGTACCTCCAAATCAGATGCTGTACTCAATAGATGGGCATTAATATAAACGTAAATGTCACTTTTGCTGCTGTTTTAAGTTTAAAGGTCTCAGCTCTGGAACGTTTAAATAGTATCTGAGTTTCGGCAGTTCATGTTCAGTTTTGGTATCCAACATTTCCATCTTTTACTTTGTCCTCACTTTCAGACATGCTTTCTTTTCTCTTGTCCCGTGCTTCCCGAGCATCTTTCACAAACTACTGCCCTTTATGAATTTTCACATGGGTGCAAATGCTGTTCTATAACAAGAAAAGATTCAGCTTTTTAAATGCAATACTATCTTTGGCCAGAAACAACGGAGTTTCAAAATGTGATGGAAATATATTGTTTTTCAGAAAAGTTTCCTAACTCAGGCTTTCTTTAATGCAACGTGTTCCAAAGTCTCTGTTAAATCATAGTACAAATATGGAATCAATTCTGTTTTAATAAGAATGTCTCTTGCCTGTATCCTATTGTAAGGTATTTTTATCAGTGTAATAATTTCACCTTATTGGCAGGACAGGATAAAATTAAAGTCAAAACAGATAAACTTGCAAAGTCTGGGAAACAGTTAACTCTAAGTGTTACAGCAGTGTCTGAAAACTGCTAATAGAAATGGCATAACAGCAAATGCAATACTATATTCAACCGGCTGTAGTTTTTACATTTGTATTAGGAATGTAAGCTCTGTGAAGCATTTTTGGACACCTACAACATAGCATGCTTCACACTTTACTGAGGAAAATCCAATAAGCTAACCAGAACTGGACAGGAATTGTCTGCCTTTGAAATGTAAATGTAACTTGCTGAGATTATATTTAGTGTTTTGCAAAAATACTCATACCTGAAAACAGTGAAAGTCCAGTTACAGTACTCAGAGCTTAAATTCAGCGTTTGCCATTCAGTCTACCATTCAGTTTTGATTCCCCAAAGGTATTTTAAAGTCTGAATTGTCCAGATCTAGACTTCTCAAACAGAAATAGAAAAAGGAGGTGGTTTCCATCAATTTAATGAAAAAATAATTTAGGAAAATTAAGATCAGCGATCAAAATTGATTAATTTGTAATAATGGCACTTATTAATAAAAGCTAGCAAAAAAACATTCCAAAATCTACATTTTTTATTATTAAATCAATATTTTATTTAAAATGTGACATGAAGTAAGTGAAATAGACTACAGCTCTTGCTATTAATTTTCAGAAAACTTGATTATCGGTTTTGAAGAAGAGAACAGTGTGAATTTTTTAATTACCAGATGGATTTGTGTATGCCCTCTGGACTTTCTCAGATCTGTTTGTTTCCAAGTTCTAATTATGACTTTCCTTTCAGTGATACCACGAACAGTAATTTTACATGTGGAGATAAAATCATGCTATGGTTGCTATGTCACTTGTCTGACTTTACTCTTACAGTAGGTGTGAGTACTGGGCACATATTTTTGCAGAGGCAACATTTCTCATACTTTGTATATATGCTGTGATCCATGCTTTTTCAGAGGCTGTGTGTATGCGTAGAAGTAAAATACCTATCCACTGTTCAAACTTGTAATAGTAATGAAATATAAGGCTCAGAACTGCAGCAAGGTTTTGCAAGTGAGGTAAGTGCAAAGGCATGTGGTAGAATAAATATCTATGGTGAACCATGATAAGCACAACGTCTTGAGTACTTAATCTGAAAAATGCTTGGCACCTCTTAAATAACTACATGTTTTTTTGTGGGGAAGTTTGTGCAATAGTTACATGCAGTAGCCTAACATTTCCTTGTCTATTAACACACACCATGAAGTCCATAACTGAAGCAGCAGCAGCAGCGCTGGTGTTGCTGGCTCAGTGGTGCATGCAAACTGCAGTACAGCCTCGTCTTTGGTAGCCGTTACATGTTGATGGCTTTTAACTGGGAAAAACTAGGAGGGATTTAATCTCACTAGCCTGTTTTATGGTGGAAAATAGTCCAAGAGAGCAAGTTTTTCTATCAAAATGTTGTCAAGATATTTTGCTCATCTTGGGTTAGCTCTGGGGAGCACGTGCAAGCCGACTTTCATTCCTGGTCTTAAACGATATGAGATCTGTCTAGCTCATGTTGGTAAAAGAGCTCTTGTAACTGTGACTGGAGCGGCTGGGAAAAATGGACTTGACCGGGTATCCTGCTACAGGAGGGTGGCCCATGCTCTTGTTGAGCTGTGCAGGTCTGCTCCTTTTATCTGTTTCTTCACATTTTTTCATAAATGGTAATGTTGTGGTATTACATGGGTTGGAGTGTTTTGTTTGAATACTGCACCTGCACTGTTTTCATCAGCTGGACTACATTGTTTCTGTGGTGTAAGCAGATAGGACCATAGCTGTATTGTGGTTGCCCCTTCCTTTGTACTGCTGAATTTTTGGAAATTTTGAGGCAGTTTTCTTACTTTTGCAGTAATCGTCTCCTGTCAGATTATAAAAATAAGATGAGAATCTCTCATGCGAGTATGACGAAGGTAGACTAGAACCTGTCACGTTTTGAGGGACTGTTTTTGTTATTGCAGGACTATGTATCTTTTGTCGTGTGAAAATGTTTTATATAGAGAGATGAGAAAAAATCAGGTCTAATCCAGAAAAAGAAGTAGACCATAAATTGCACCTGATAGCCAGCAATGCTTCAAACAATGAGTAAGACCAGAAACATCCTACTGCCTTGCTTGGGGAAGATAAAGAGCAGAACTGTAGGAATTGCTGCATCTTTCTCCTCAAGAGTTTTTTTCCTTCATCCTGAAGCACTGGATGTATACTAGATTCCTAAGGAAATTAGTCTACCTCACTGTTGGTTGTAAATTATGTTCATAATAAGTAATTACATTTTTATAAGAGTTTTCTGATACCAGATCTGTCCCTCTGCATTGTCTGTTTGATCTTTTGGCTGACTTCTTATCCTATCTTGCAAGCAATTATAGGGAAACAACTCACAAGGAGGGAAAATAATAGGTAAATTATGGAAAAAAAAAGAGAACATTAAACAGATATATTTAAGTATATTCCTCAACAGTGCTTACATGATGATGAAAACATCAGTCTAAGAGCTTGTTTTTCTTTGAATAGAGTTCTTTTTGTTGCTTTAAACTTAATCTTGAGTCACCTTAAGCTTGCGAGAGCAAGTAAAAAAACCAGTCAGTGACAGAATTTCTCATAGAAGTGTTCATTTCCTTTCCATTTCAACATTGATTTTGCTAAGTAAAAGTTAGTAATACGTGCCAGTCTCCTTCTTGGATAAAAGAAGATGAAAACCAGAACAGTATGATAGTATCTCTGAATAAATACAGAATATCTACAGAGTATTTTTCATTTTTTGCAAATACGTTGATGATTGTATACTGGAGCTAATGTTCTAACTGGACTCCTGATACTGAAGTTAGTTGGCTATGTCCCTGTACTGCTTCAAATCTAGGACACAACTGGTGCTTCCAGATCCGTTGACCAGTTGTCCCAAGTGGCCTTGAGGTTCCTCTTGATTCTCTGCAGCCTCCTTGATGGGTTATTGCAGGGAGATTGAACTAGATGACCTTTAAAGGTCAATGAAGGAAGGAGAGGCAGAGACAATGTCTGATGAACTGACAGTAACCAACATTCCCTGTCCTCCTGCACCACTGGTAGGAAGGAGGTAGAGAAATCAGGAGTAAAGCTGAGCCCACAAAGAAGGGAGGAGTTGGGAGAAGGTAGTTTTTATTTGTTATTTCCCTATTCTTACTCGATTGGTAATATATTAAATTCATTTCCCTAAATCCAGTCTATTTTGCTTATGATGGTAGTTGGTGAGTGGTTTTTCACTGTCCCTAATTTGACTCATCAGCCTTTTGTTATATTGTCTCTCCCCTGTCCAACTGAGAAGAGGAAGTGATAGAGCAGCTGTCTTGGGTACCTGCCATCCAGGCAGGCTCAACCCCTCCACAGACAGTGTCCAAGAGTGCCAAGACCTAGTGGGCTGTTAATGGAAAATGTCCTTTCCTTATAATCAATATTCAAGAAGAGATAGTGCAAATTAAAAGTTCAGGCAAAGTAAAGAAAGAGTATTTCATACTCTCAAAACTTTTCTGCAAGTTTAAATTTTCTGGCTGTGATTTGCTTTACCTAAATACATGTTTAGAAGGAAGCTTATTCATTAATTCTGAGGAAATAAGGTTTCTGACATGAAAGGACACATTAATATAGTATTAAAAAAAAAAAAGATACTGTTGTCTGAGTTAATAAAATCAGACTAGAAAAAAGACTAAGATTTTTCACAGTGAACTGTGTAAGTAAGAACTTACTTGGAAAAGTAATCAGTAATCCACAATATAAAATCTTTGAATAATATTGTATTTCTCTTAAAAAGGAGAAGGAAAATACTAAGGAAAATACTTCAAAGGTCTACAGTGGTAAGCAGGAAGGCAAAGTAATTTACTCTAGTGCTTCCTGTTAGCCATTAAAAGAACTTATACACATTTCATTAAAAGACAGATGAAAAATGTATTTTTCTGATGTTACCAGCAGCTGCAATTTTGTATTTGACAAAGAAGAGAGATGAAAAAAAAGAAAATCAGTTAAGCATGCCAAGAAGCAATAGAAAATTGAAATGTCAAACTGTTTTTTATAAACAGGATCAACGCTGTACAAATTGTTCAGGCTCTTAATGAATTGCTTTTACTTGTATGGTGACTGGAAATGAATGAGTTGGAAGCCTTTTATGGTTATATATGGAAGTTCTTCTCTACCCTCTAGAACCACAATTTTAGAACAAGCCATCTTTGTGTACCTGTGTGTAAAATCTGCAGCAGGGCAGAATACTCCAGAGGAGCTGTGTGGACAAATCCTTTGGCAGCCGAATTTTTTGTCATCTGTGCAGGAATCAGCCTCAATATCAGTCAGTTGATGCAGCCATAGACAAATGCTCTTCAAATTCCAGTGCTGTTGTGACTTACTATACAATTAACTGTGCGCTGGTTTTGGGAAAACCATCCTAATGTACCTTTGCTGATCATTGCTTTGTCATCCCTACAATAAGTCAACTACAGACATTTTTTCAGTGCAGCAGTGAACCAGTTGAGTGGCCCAAGCTGTCTGAAAAAATTTTTATTCCCAAAATCATTGAGTCAGTCCATAAGACAGACTATGAAAGAGGGGAGTGGAAAAAGAATCAGCCTTGTCACAGAGATGTGAGTTTTTGCCTTGCCTTGTTTCCACAAAGCATGATAAGAATGCAGGCAAAATGTTTTCATATATCACCAAAATAACAGAAGATAAAATATAATCAAAATAAGATTTTAAGTTGTGTTATGATGTGATTTAAGTAATCCTTCTAGTAAAAAAGATCTTTTCATAAGAATTAAGGTAAAGTAATGAATACATAAGTAAAGTAAAGTAATGAATACCAGTAAAGTAATGAATACATAAGGAGGAGCTTTTCATGGATGGTTATTTTCTAAAACATAATCATGCAGAAATGAATGAAACACAAATGGATTTTTGCAACAGAAATAGCACCACTCTCATTTGCATTAATAAGGTAGTAGTTCAGCTTTTTTTCTGCTAGGGACTTGTTGGGAAATTATTTTTATTTATGTTCTAGCAAGTATAATGAGGAAACTGTGTATTTTTCTTTCTCTTTTTGATTTTCAATTTTGGGTTGTTTAAAAAAAAAAAAAACCACAAAACCGAACCACAGCAAACAAACAAAAGCACAACAAAACACTAAAAACAAAGAAACAAACAAACAAAAATGGGGGGGAAAGAAGGAAGAAAAGAGAGGAAAAATATATTTGATTCCTTTGTGATATATAACACAGCATGTTTTGGCATTTTTAAGTCCATTAGTAATGCTCACATTTTCAGCTTCTGAGAAACTCTGATAATTAAATACTAGTTAGTGAAAAACTGACCTACGAAAAAATGAAAGTAACAATCAACAGAACAATAAATTTGGTGGAATTTTGATAAACATTTATAATATCAATAATTACTGAACAGGCTGGGAAAGAGACTCATCTGATAAAGATTTACCGTTCCCATAAGTTTTGACAAAACCCTTAGTGGTTCACTAAAAGAAATGTAATGAATTTCTCCTCCAACAGCTTATGTAGAATGTTTCCTACATGTACCTGCAATGACATAGTAACTGATTCATGACATTGGTTACGAGTCTGTACAAGAAAGCTTGTATAAACCAGTAGGCCAAATTTTGATGTTGCATTTATTTTCATAATCCATCATAATTTTTTCATAATAAATCCCTATTTGTTATAAATTTATTTAAAATATTATTGCAAACTCAGTCATAATATGTTACTGATAAATTATATCACAGACAGATTTCTTTAAAACTTTTCAGTAATCACTGCTCCTGAGGAAATATGGAAATACAGCTATGATAATTCATAATTTGTAATTTATGTGTTTGAAATCTCTGTAAACAACTTTATGTGATCCTGAATACTTCAGAGACTGATTTTTTTCCCTGTCATGACCTGATTTTTAAATACAAGACTAGTATCTCAGGAGCATGTCTGACTTGCAGACTTTTAGGTAGACACTGCTTTGAGAGCTTCGAGAGCAGTTGTACTGTTTGAGAGCTGTTTCAACTTGAGTTTTCCAAAACTTGGAAAAGACTCATAGATACTGAAATAATCCTTATTTTATGATATTGCTAGGCATAGTTCTAGTTAGTAAAATATTTAGTTACAATATGTTGAGTAGATTATTATGCATAGATGTGCATGAAAAGGATACCATATCCTAGTGGCAGGAAGAGATGAGAAAATCATTTTAGAAAAATGTGTCTACATCTGAAAACCAACAGCTAACACTGACTTTGTCCTTTGTCTTGTTAGACATCTTAAAACGCATATTTTACATTTTGTTTTATTGTCATTTAGGTTTGAACTTGTCATTGCGATATACAGGCCAACTATGCCAGTGCCCAGTGCAAAAATACAGAAAATGAAAGAATTTTTTCCAAGAAGTTTATAATTTGATCTTTGAGTGGAAGCTTTATATGCTGGAAGTGCAAGCAGACAGCTTTGTCAAAGCGCTGTAAGATTTTAGGAAAAAAGATCCATGTTAGAAATTACTAGGAGTAGGAAGGTATGGTATTGGCGTTCTGTTTGACAGGAAATTTTGTGTAAGCACCTGCGCACTGTTCTTGAAGCACAAAGACACATCGGTGCCCTGAATCCCACCAGAACTACCACTTTTCAGCTGTAGGGACAGCTCAATAAAGCACTCAATAAATGTGTAGTTCTGCCCGTGATCTGCTGTTTGTGTCATGTGTATGCTAGTCTGGGCCTGGGAACCTTGTCCTGCAGCTGTGCTGTCAGCAATGCATGTTCATGGTACTGGGCTGGTGTGGCAAGTTTGGTGGGGGGGAACAGGGGAGGGGCTGCTGCGGTGGCTTCTGTGGGAAGGTGTCCCCCATGTTACAAAGAGTCAGTTGCAGCTGTCTCGAACACAGACCCGCTGCTGACCAAGGCTGAGCCTGTCAGCGATGTTGGTAGGACCTGTGGGATAACATAGTTCAGAAAGTGTAAAAAAAGCTGCACAACAGCAGCTGGGAGAGGGAAGTGAGAATATGTGAGAGAAATCAACCCTGTGGGCACCAAGGTGAGTGAAGGAGGGAGAGAAGTTGTTTCAGTCATCAGAACAGAGATTTCCCTGCAGCCCATAGTGAGGCAGGCTGTCCCACTGCAGCCCATGGAGGGCCATGGTGGAACAGGTGGATGCCTGGAGGCTGTGACTCCATGGGAAACCCGTGTGGCAGCTCATTCCTGGCAGTACCAGTGACCCCATGGAGAAAGGATTTGCTGGCAGGACTTGTGACTTCATAGGGGACCTATGCTGGAGCAGTTTGTGAAGAACTGCACCCCATGGGAAGAACTCACATTTTTCCAAGTAGTTTATCATTTGGTGTACTCTCAGGTCAATTCCGATCACATGCACACCTAAGAGTAGACTACTAAAAGTGTTTTCTATTATTTCCAGCTTTTAGAGACTTTCATGGAGAAGTTCGTGGAGGAATGTTGCCCATGGGAGGGACCCCACTCTAGAGTGGGGGAAGAGTGTGTGGAGTAATCCTTCTGTGAAGGAAGGAGAGGCAGAGACATCGTGCGATGAACTGACTGTAATCAACATTCCCTGTCTTCCTGCACCACTGACAGGGAGGAGATAGAGAAATTCAGAGTGAAACTGAGCCCAAGAAGAAGGGAGAAGGTGTTTTTATATTTGTCCTTATTTTTCATTGTCTTACTCTGATCTTTGATTGGCAATAATTTAAATTAATTTTCCCAAGTTAGGTCTGTTTTACTTGGGATGGTAATTGCTGAATGGTCTCCCTCCGTCCTTATCTCGACCCATGAACCTTTTGTTGTATTTTCTCTCCCCTGTCCAGCTAAGGAGGGGGAGTGATAGAGGGGCATTTTGGGCATGTGGCAACCAGCTAAAGTAAACCCACCACACCACAATGGAACCTATGGACCTATGGCTCTCTCTCGCTATTCTTTCACTACCTATCATCAATTTTTCAGTTCCACTGAATCTAAGATAAAGAAGAGCTTCTGAGTCTCTCTTGAGAAATAGAAGTTGAATAATAGTTAAGAAAAAAATTAATACAAAGTGAAAATATGATTGAGATCTCACATGCAGTTGTAATGTTCCAAAAGTAAATTATGTAAAAAAAAAAAAAAAATAAAATCAATTTTGGCAGTCTGGATTCTACACAATATTTTTGTTAGACCAGATATGATTTTTTGTAAATCCTATATACTTCCATCAGGAATGAGAGAGAAATCATTAAAATCAAACCTTAATACTGACAGCCATTTTCTGATTTTCAGATAGAATTTATACTGGAACTGTTTTCTTAAGATATTACATGAACAGAATCAAAGAAGAATTTTCTTCACATTTTGATTTCACATAGTATGCTTTTCAATTTATTTTATTTTATGTTGAAAGGACTAAATTTGTCAGAAAACTTTCAGTATATGTATGGCTTGGTTAAGAAATTATATACTCTGTACTCTCTTATTTGTGGTGCAATGACAAAGGCTTTTCAAAACTAGAGCTACCTCTTCCCTCTCTAAATAAAAATGATCTGAGGTCAAATTTACTTAAATTTTTTCAGCATAGGGCTCACTGACCATCACCAGGTGATATATAAGTTAAGCAAATAGCTTGGAGTATTTTACCTCTGTAGGGAACTCTCACAAATTGCGCTGAATGTAAGCAAACAAAACACATGATTTTTGGTTGCAATCAGGTGGTTGCTATTTAATAGAGCAGATACTACAGTACAAATTAGGTTTATAAACAGTGTTATAATTAGCTAACCATTGTAGACCTAATCTTCCTCACAGCTCTGTTTTTCTGAAGACTGAGACGAAATTACAGCATGAGCCCTGGAAAATTAATTCCTGGGCAAATTGGACCCACCTAAAGGCAGGCAGCTGTGGTGTGCAAAGGGGTGATGAGGAAAAGTGAAGGGAAGAGGTGATTAGAACACATTTTCCCTGCCCTATTTCTCAAGGAGGAAATGAGAAAGAGTTCACTCAGCTATTGGGTGAACAGAGTAACTCGTGCAACAGAAACGTGGGATTTACTTGTTCACTTTGCTCTCTAGTTTCTTGCTATGGGTACAATTCATTGCAGTAACTTGTTTATCACTTACCATATGTTTCATGTGATGTACAACAGAGAAAAGTTTGTTTGGCCTCTTTTCTTTGGAGAATTTTTTTGTGATTTCTCTTTTTTTATTAATTGCTTCCTGAACCCAAGAGCTTAAAGTGACTTGAAATACCAAAACCCAAGAAATTTTGCTTACTCACTTTTCCTCATTTTTGCTTACTGTCAGAGAGTTTTTTTGCTGTCCAAACTGTACAGGTACTGCATTCATTTTGCATTAGAAGTTTTTTCGGCATGTTCAGTAGCAAGTATTTTGGGATAGTGTTACAATTTTAAAAATATTTTCTTTCCCCTAGCTATTATGGCATGTCCATGTTTATGTGCAAGAACATATTTAAATGTAGCTAACAGAATAGTAGAAAAACTAGAAAAAAAATGCTCCTTTGGTCAAACTTTCAAAATATGAGACGTCTTTCTGGGCACATAATTTTAGAATGATGCGTTAATAATTTATTTTAAAAAGACAAAGCTCCAACTTGATGAGCTACTCTTTCAAACATGAAAAATTTTAAAACATTTATAAGCATTTCTGTGTGTGCATGTCTGTACGTAACAGTGTTGTAGCAAACAACTGCAAGCTTATGCTGTTATTTCTTGCCCTTTTTAAGACATAAAATTTTATTGGGCAGTTATGACTTGAGTCTCTTTAATACCTGTCAAAGGTTAGTAAGCATCAGATGCTGGGACCTGGGGCATTGCTGAGAGTTATGTTTGTTGAGAGACTGCTGATTGGAACAAGTATGGCAGAGAGCAACAGGACGTTATTACCTACTACCTCCTCCAAAGGTCCAAACCTTAATTTACAGCACAGAAACAGTGTGGAAGAAACATTGTCAAAGTTATGCCGTAAAATTGCAGGGCTGAAAAGGGGGGAGCTTTGGAGAGGTTTTGTTTTTTTTTTTTTTTTACTTCTCATAATACCTGGAAGTCCTTTGGCTGAACAGGAAGTTTTTCTTTTGAACTTTTATGACTAACATAACCACAGGAAGCCTAAGAGCATTTCTGGGATTTCGAATAAAAGAAGTGCAGCATGAAATAGGCAACATTTCATAAAAGCCATAGAAGTGGTCCTGGGAGTAAATGAGAATTATAGAAGTACAGATGCATCTTATAGAACATGACAGTTAAAAGGGAATTGCATTGAAATATCATTTTAAATAGCTTAGGCAAAAATTAACCCTCTGAATAGACAAGACCAAAACCATCCCTAGAGCCACTGCCTAGATTATTGCACTGGGGGTAAATTGGACCCACTATACTAATGAAAGGATATGCAGCTTGAAAATGGCATGAAAAAAGATAAATTAGAAACAGCTGTCAGAAAGAATTTTTTTTTATTTTATAGAAATTATGCGTTTATGAAGTAAATACTGGGCAAGGCACTTGATGAAATATACAAAGGGACAAGAAGAGGGGAGAGAGAGAAAGAGATTGACATCTCTTACTAGCTTCTTCAGCTAAAAAAGATCTATGCAGGAGATGTCTAATGTCCCTAATATTTGGTTTTACTCACTGACACATTAAGGTATAAAATGGCAATATGGAAACATATTTAACCTGTCTCTCAAAATCTGTCTGTGTTTATGAGTCAAATTATCAAATAAAGGAATGGTTTGGGGCTGGAAGGGACCTTTAAAGACCATCTATTCCAACCCCCTGCAATGAACATGGGAGCATTCAGTTACATCTGGTTGCTCAGAGTCCTGCCCAAACCGACCCAGATTGTTTCCAGGTATAGGGAATCTATAATCTCCCAGAAAAACCTGTGCCAGTGTTTCACTACCCTCATCACTGAAAAACTAACTTCCTTATATCTAGCCTGAATGCTGCAATAAGGTCTCCCTTGAGTCTTTTGTCCCAGCTGAACAATATGAGAACATCCTATTCTCTCAGCCTTTCTTCATAGGAGAGGTGCTCCAGCCTTCTTACCACTTTTGTGTCCCTCCTCTGGATTTGCTCCAACAGGATGATGTCCTTCCTGTGCTGGGCATCCCAGAGCTGGACACAGCACGCCGGGTGGGGTCTCTTCAAAAGCAAAGTAGAGGGCAGAATCACCTCCCTGGGCCTGCTGGCCACACTGCTTTTGATGCAGCCCAGGGCAAAGTTTGGTTTCTGGGCTGCAAGCGCACATTGCCAGTTCATGTCCAGCCTCTCATCCCCCGGCATTTCCAAGTCCTTCTTGGCAGGGATGCTCTTGATTTTTTCATCCCCCAGATTATACTGATACTGGAGGTTACCCCATCACAATGCAGAACCTCCTCTGTGGTGTTGAGGCTTCACAGCACTCACATACCACATCCAGCATGTGACAGGTTATTAAGGTTATGGAAGTAATTTCATAGCCACTTTTTGTAACTCCAGCTTGAAAAAGGCTGAGCTCATGGAACTTCAGAGAAACTAACTGCTTCCATAGTATATTCAGACAAAGCAAGCCTCCAGTGCTGCAAGACTTGCTACAGGATTACTTCTAAGGAGTACTTACCAATTGCTAAAATAAATAATGTATCTGATACTGATACTTACTAAGAGAGGTCTTCAGATGGCCATCAGATATATTTGAGGCTGGGTACCCAACTGCCTCTGGTGAGAACGTGTGAAATGTTTTTTTCCAGGTAATGTTTCTGATTAGACTTAAAACAATTTTATAATTGCTGAATCCAAATCTTTTGCCATTTAAACCACGTTGTAATAATCTAGCAAAAGGATGAGCAATCAAGAAAAAAATGTCAGGTATCTAGTGTAGAGACAGAAACTTCAGTTTGAGGTATCAGTTCCAGGATTCTTTGCAGTGGCCATGACGAGTTATATAGTGCCATACGGATTCTGAGGTTCCTACATAGTGGAAGATCTGTCTGCATATAAGTTAGGAGCAAAAATCCCTGATAAACTGAAACCTGAAAAATTCCATGGTAGTTCAAATAACCCTTTAACAGAAGGAGAACATTGTATGAACTTAACAAGAGCTGCTTGCCAGCGTAGCTAGTCAGACTTGAACTGTTTGAAATCACTTCCAGGGCTGATTTTGAGTGCTAAATGACACATACCAGATAACCAAAAATGTAACTTAGCTGAACTGATTTTCATTAGACAAGAAAAATTTTTTGTCATTAAAACATTCAGTG
>VXAY01006469.1:233760-277359 GCA_013399855.1 Oxyruncus cristatus
TGTTTTCATCAACTCTGTGCTATCCTGTTTTTGGTGATACTGAAGAAAACAGGTCTCACTCACCTTGGAGAGGTGGTCCTCAGCTGGTCATTCTCACCTATGAAACTTCTGAAGGCCCCAAAGTCTGTTCCTTTTCCCTTGTTATTCTGTTCCTTTAATGGTTTAATTGCTCTAAAATGTATATCCATTAATTTTATCTCTGAAATCAGGACTTCTAAAAAATCAGAGAATTTTCTAAATAGTATATAATATAATAAAATTATTATATATTTTGACTGTATATATCAATTTTCAATATAGGCATGCCCTGTTACAATTATTTGGTTCAAAGATAATAAAAGTAGCTTTTTGGTTTTCCAGAAAGAGAAACTTTTGTTCTCAAAATTTATTCTTGTGTAACCATTCATCACTTTATTCGTTTTACCCAAAATTACCTCTTGAAAGAAAGGAATATGAAGTATTAATATTTCATTTTGTACTTTAATTTATGGTTGCATAATGCAAATACTCACGAGGAATGATGACTTCTATATTTTAGATGTAGTTGAAACCTAATGACAAAAGAGCTGAAAATATTACAAACACAATATTATTATTTGGTTTTGTGTTTTGCTTTTTGTGGTTTTACTGTTTTTTTTGTTGTTATTGTTGTCTTTGTTGCTTTTAATTCAGTTAATTGAGGGGGAGTTGTTTTGTTTTGAGCTTTTTAATGGAATTTGTTATGTAACAATGCATAAAAGTTGGAGGCTGATAAATGAATCCGTAGTCACACGTGTTTTTACCAAAATACTGCATGCTTCAGTTAAATGTCCAAAAAAGTGAAATTGCAATTCCACAACTAATCATGTAAAAATATAATTTAATTTTATAGTATTTGCACCTTGAAATCCACATGCTAATCTGTTACACAATAATATCTCATATTCACTGCTCTGCTGTAAATGTTGCTCAAGGTTTAAAGCCACAA
The DNA here is from genome assembly GCA_013399855.1 of Oxyruncus cristatus. Lineage (NCBI taxonomy): Eukaryota > Metazoa > Chordata > Aves > Passeriformes > Cotingidae > Oxyruncus > Oxyruncus cristatus. Next base: position 234,728 of record VXAY01006469.1, read on the forward strand.
ACAGCTGTGCCTCTCTGTTCTGTAATCACACACTGCACTTTGAAAATAGAGGTTAATGACCCTCTTTTAATGTGAAAACCCTGTAGTGTATGCAGTAAGTTTCAGCCTGTTGGCTTTTCTATGTTAAATAGTCCATGGCTGTGGATCAGGGTTGATTATAAACCTGTAGGCAAATTCAGCAGAAGTAGACAAATTTCACCAGTGTAAGTATAATCATTTATACAAATAGTGGGTTTGTTCCATTAAAACCATGAAACTGATACTCAGGTTTCCCACAATTTAAGTGTTCCTTAGCCACCTTGTACTACAATGAAAAAATTTCTTTGAGCTTTTGAAGATTAATTACTGCAGTTTTCCTCTAGATCAGGTACCTTATGTCAGTTATTCACCTGTAATGGTTTAAAAGGGAATTGCTTTTAAGTATGTTTTTAATGCCCACTTTTTCTGAAATTTTAAGGGCTCAACATAAAACTGCCATCTCGAGAGAAACAGTGAATATTATTATAAATGTTGCTGTTAAGCAAAATTTCACGTTCAGTTGGGCAAAATAATACAAAATTGCAATTATAAAGTTAGGGTGAAGATGAATTATGTTATTAGGTGTACAGTAGCAAAAAAATAAAAAACCCTGCTTCTTTAAAGGAAAATCAAAATGTTAGTTTCTTTAAAAAAGGTTAACTCTCTGGAGGAAAAAAAGGGGTTTTTTTACTCTCTTTGAGACAGAAATCTTAGCTCTTATGCACATTTATGAAAACTGCTTCTTAAGAACTGTTGTTATATTTGGTTACCTTTTGAAAATGAGGACATTCATATGGTGGGCTCTATGTGGAAAGCTTAATTAATAATTATGAAATGAATCATGTAGTAGAGGAGTGGGGTGGTAAGGTTTTAAAGGACTTAGCTAATAAATTTTTATTGAAAATAGCTACATTCAAATGACACATATTTCAAAATACTTGAGACAACAAATTTGAAATCTGCATAATAAAATTTCAGCTGTTTGTCTGTTTAAAGAGAGAGGCTTCCTAAAAGAGCTGGAAGAGCAAATCAGATTTTCCACTTCATAGAAAACTACAAGCCTGCAGTGTAGCTCCTAAGCTTGAAATGTGAAAGTTTGCAAGCATCTTGAAGAATCACAGAAAGGTGCTTCACATCAATATTCCACTGCAAAATCGCTGGGAAGTGGTGGAGAGCTCCTCCTAGGGTTTGGCCTCTGACAGCAGTTTCCCAAATGCCTTGCTGCCCTTTCCTGACCAAATATGCACTGTCAAGTCTGTAACAGGTTCTTCTCCAAAATTAAGCCAGGTCTTCAGGTGTCACTTTTCAGGAGTACACACAGATTTTAGTTATCAGGTAGACAGAGTTACACTACAGAAATTCCTAGGATTAATTCCAAGGATAAATTAATAAAATGTAGTATTCATTCCAACCCACCTGGGAAGTTAAGTCATTTTTATAAATTCATAAATTTTATTACACTACTTTATAAAAATAGTCTTTCTTCTGAACTAGATTTGCAGTTATTCACATATCCTGTTCTGGATCATATTGATTGTTGTCAGATATGCAATTCTCCAGGTTTATGAGCAATGTAGTGTTCATCTAAACCCCATTCAGATTTGTAAATTAACAAGACTTGTACTGTTTTAAATAGAAAAAATTCACTTTCAGCAGTGGATTTTTTATTCATAGTTTCTGTGTATATTTCATTATGGTAATTATTATCCTTATTTTGTTAGGCGTGTTTGTTTGTTTTTGATTTTAAAAATATATTCTCCTAACGTATAAAAAGAAATAGGTAAAGAGATACAATATAACTGTTATTGCTTCATAATTCAGAATGGTAGATATTTCTTAGATATTTTCATTTTAGATATGAAATTCCTATATAGCTGAAAAATCTTAGGGATACAGACATGTTTTGAAAGATCCACTGAATTTGTCTAATCTCAGAGTACAGGTCTGTTTACTAATGCACATAGCAAAAGTGAGATATGTTCAGAATTACAGAACTGTATGCATGTCACGGATGTAACACTAGTTTTTACCTTTATTTTGCAGAGAGACTTAAGTTGGATTTGCTACAGGGTATAGAATCCTTTCTGTTCCAAATGCCTGTTTTTAAAAACCCAGAAATAATTCTCTATTTCACAGAGTAATTATAATTTTCATTTTATAATTTGCTAACATCTCTAAAGGAATGTTGCTATAAAAAACTTTTTTTCATGTATTCTCAAGTGAATTCTGCAGAGATCTATTTCTAATGATAATCATATTTAATTTTCTATGAGATAAAATTGTAAAGAACATGTTAAGTGTTCGTGCTTGTAAGGATTGCTTCTGCTTGAGTTTTTTGTTTTGTTCTTTGTTTTTTTCATGAGCCTGAAATATATTGAAATTCATAATCAAGGAAGGAGAGAATTTAAGTAAAAGGGAAAGAACATTAAAATAGGGTTGTGAGCTATGGATAGGGAAACCATGGAGGCTGAGTGGAAACCAGGCATTATTAAAAGGAAAGGAAAGGGTGAAATCTTGTCTTATTTAGCTATGTGTAGTCACAGGTACAATGTAAGTTCAAGCAAAAGTCAGACAAACTTTTTAATATAGCCACTGAAGGAACTGTAACATCATAGTCAATTTTTCTTGAGAGTGGAGGAAAATCAGCATGTCATAAGAACGTTTAGCATTTTTTCATAGCAATAAATGAAGAGTTCTGTTGTGAAGAATAATGATATTCAATTTTGAAAACCTCAGCTTGGTTGACGGAGGCTTATGTACTGTGGCAGCCTTCAAAAGACCAAAAATGGTAAATATATATTCCCTATCATGCTATGTTCAAAATCCCCTTTCAGAAGACAGTGGACTTACAAAGTCTTAGTTTCAGATTCCTTTTAAATTAATTCTATTATTTTATAATTACTGACTTAACGATATCCAAATATCATAGAATCATAGAATGGTTTGAATTAGAAGGCACCCTAAAGATCATCTAGTTACAAACTTCCTGCCACTGGCAGTGACACCTTCCATTAGGAGCCCCATTCTCAGAGCCCCGTTTAAGATTACCTTGAACACTTGCAGAATTTGAGAAACTTTGAACAGTTATGCATTCAAACATGAGAAAACAGAGGCATTTATGAATATTTCTTATGTTGAAAGTAGGTAAGCACTGAAGAGAGATGCTCAGAGTGCCATGATGTGTCCATCCCTGTAAACATTCAATCTTCTTTGGGACAACTCAAAGCAACTTGGTCTAACTCTAAAGACTGCTCTGACATGGACTGTACTCCACATATTCATTTCAGTTTCAGGTTTGCGCTGACTGGTTATCTCAATGAGTGGTTGGAGGTAACTAAAATAATCTAATAAAAATCATCTTAGAAAGTTGCTGTGTATTTCAGCATCTCTCAACACGTGGCACTTCATTATTAGACAGATACTAATAATGTGTAGTTTAATTGTGAAATTCTCTCCAGAAGATATGTTTGGAATTGTTAATATACATTTTCTAAACCATGTGTTAAACCTGGTTTTACTCAGAAATTAATGTACTGTGAAAGGTAGGTATTAATGCATGTGTATGCTGTGGGCTATTTCAGATTTAGCAAGCTGGAGAAAGCTATATTAGAATTCTCTCATGTGTGCCATGGTTCTGGATGGATTGGTCTTAATTTTCTTGAATTAGTTGAAAATTGGCAAGAACATGAAGTGTATGTTTCTGTGAGTCCTAGTTTTGCTCATAAATTTGCAAACTGTGTTTCAGTCTTTCTGTGTTAATACTGAGTATTGTCTGAAGTCATGTTTAGCACCATTCTTTTTCCTGCTCTAAGGATATCTGCTCTAAGTAGATGAGTCTGTCCCTTGAGGCTGTTCACTGAATGCTTTCCACAGTTGATTCAGTCTTTCCACCACCACAGACATTCTTAATTGTGTCGCTTTGTGAATTGAAATGAAAACACTATGTTGCTGTATCATTTGTACCATATGTCGCTCTTGTTTATATCTGGAACAGAGAATACAACCATCAGAATTTTCATTGATTTCAGTTAATGACACTATCAATGGCATTACGGTTTAAATTTACCTTCCTTTCTGGAGTTTTCACATAATAATGCCTTTGAGCACAATCATTTTCATTCCTTAAAACACAAGAATGTGCTTTCTGTAGCTCCAATATTGATTGATATTGCCTGTGCACTGTATGTAGATGTTCTGGCCTATTGAATTCATTTAGTAGTATGCTGAGTTACTGACTGGATGTGATGATCTTTGAGAGACAAGCACCACGTAGAAAATAACTTGATTTTAAAAAATGCTTTTTTTATGGGTTATTGCCTAAAAAATACATTTCCTTTTTGAAGTATAGCTTTGTCATGTCAGTATAAAATATTTGAGCAAGATATTGTGGTCATTAAAAAAAAACAAAGAAGGAAAAAACCCAAACCTGAGCTTTGCCTCTGCCTAATTTGGAAACATGTGGAATACACAAAGTTGCATGTTAAACTCCAAGTCTATTTTTTTCAGTAGCAACTCAACATTTTTCAAAAGTGTTTCACACTTAGAATTACTTCACAAATATTACCTGTATATTCCAGTAGTACCATCAGGCATTGTTGTCTTGAATATCAGTATGCGATAAAGCAAGCCAGTGATTTAGCGTGTTCTTTTGACAGATGAAAATTGTTGCAATTACTGAAACAACAGCAGATATTGTAGAATAATTTTTCATGGAGGTATTCATTTACTTTGCGCTCTCATTTGCCTTGCAGAGAGAGAAAATCACAACTGCATAAGATAATCCCATAGTTAGCTCATAAAATGTTCAGGCTAAATGAAAGGTTGGGAATGGTGGTGATTAAATGACTATGAACAGCAGCTCAGGCACTTTTCATGTAGAGATGAATGCAAATAGGTGGAAATTATGTGGAATATGAGCACTTAATTGCTTTCCAAGTCCCGTACTGCAGTAACTTGATTGACATGAAACCTAATCTAGATTGCTTCCCTAATCTAGATTCTCTTTTCAGAGGTTACCTGGAAAATTTATCCAGAGAAGCACCTGAGGAAAATATTATCTTCCATTTTCTGTTGCTCCCATCTAGCTGGATAGCTTTCTAGTTATATATAATAATTATTATAATAAACCAGTTTATTAATGTAATAGAGTTATAATAGTTATAGTAACTATAATAGTAGTAGTATTGACTAGTTACCTAGTCAATATAGTTACTAGTTATTTATTAGTTGTCAGTAGATTCTGGGAAATAGTACTTGCTTTTTTATGTTGCTATATAACAAAAAGGCATTTACAAGAAAGACTACTCTTCCTTATGTCTTGCAAATATTCAACAAATTACCAGTTGAAGCAGTCAAGAAGAATAAAAAAGTGGAGTCAGTGATATGGGTGATTTGGGCTTGACTCTGTAATGAGACTACTGTTTCGTGCTGCTTGTTTTCATGGGGTAAATTGTAGTGATTGTGTTAAGACATGTCTGTGTGACAACTGGCATAACTGCTGATAAGTGCTCTGTCTTTTCTTTGATCCATTTTAGATTTTGGGCACTGTGTGGGTACTGCAGGTACAGCAGATAATGAGGACAGATTATGCATCCTGGGAGAAGAGCAAAAGGTGCTGCAGAGTGAGTGTGAATTGGGCATGTGAATGGAAATTTTGGAACAGACAGTGAACATTAAGCACTGTTGCACTGGCAGACTTGAAGAAAAAAGACACTTACAAAAAAAAAAAGAGAAAAAAAATACTTTTTGAGAATTTTTGACTTGTAGGAAGCTACCAAAAACTGTCGAGTATAGAGGAACCCTGGGGGTACATTCTGACAAAGGGAAATCTTGTTCAAAATCATTTTTATTTTGATCCAGTAGACCCAAATTGCCTGTTTTCAAATATTACCTTATTCCAGGGACTCTACTGAAACCTAACATTAAAAATTGAAAGACCTTTTGGTGTTTAATGCATATTCTGCTTAAGGAAGATGCTGACAAATCCACCTGAAAACTTCATGCCATTTCAGGTCCTGAGAAAGCATTTTGCCTTATAATTTCTCTGCTTAGTGACCTTAGGTAGCTGTCAAAATAATTTTGGGTAGTGCAGTATTAGGATAGAAATCAGGAGGGAACAAGTCTATTTTGGTATAAAATGTGTCTCTTTGTTTATAATAATTTTTTCATTAGAATTCTCCCATCACCTGTAGTGAGTCTGCAGTCATGCTTTCCCTTGCTCACTGGCTCATGCATCATTTTCTGCAAAAATGCATAGTTTCAGCAAAAGCAATGGGGGAAAATCTCATACTCAGCATAATTTGTAATTTGAAATCATGGTTGACTTCTAAATAGAAGACCAGGGTTAAGATCTAGTCAGAGGAGGGAAATGAACACTGCTTTTCTCACTATTAGAAGGATATTTTAATGTTTAAAAGCTACTTTCATCTCTTGCCTCTCTACCTTCTCTCTCTCTTCTATGTGCCTTCTCTGGATGCATTACAGAAGGAAAAAAAAGGCAAGTGGATCTGATCGGGTCAGTTTTTACTATGAAAATCTATGTTCACAGAGAAATTATTCACACAAGAATGCTTGTTTCTGAACCCCAGTCAACCACGAATGTCAGCAGGGCAGAGTGGTTGAGCCCTGCAAAGGTTTTTTGCATATCTACAAAACCCAAAATATGTAAGGTTACAAGCTGCAGCTTTGATTAACTAAAGACATCTTCAGTATTCAGTAGCCAACAAAAAATAGACACTTCATGATAATAAGTTATAATTTGTACTTGTGTTTTCTTATGGACATCTCTGTAATCAGTTTTAATTTGTGTCATATTAGATAGAACTAGATGAGCTTCAAATAATCTTTCAAAGGTAAATAAGTGGTTTTGTACCACTACCTGAAATCCTAATAACTTTTGGAAAACTTCAGATATGTCTAGGAACAAAACTATATTTAATTGTTTCCTTTTTCATTTTACCATTCTTCACTTTGACAGTGCAATGTTCTTTGCAGTTCAGTTTTACTGGAAGTGATTACTTTTCTTAAATATTTGGCATAGTCCAGCTGAAATTGCTTTGCATGGAATGTACATTGCAGAGATTATACTTTCAATTGGCTAATGCCTTATACTTACCTATAAAAGCAAAACTGAAGTCATGATGTGATATTTTCATTACTGTCTTGTGTGTTAGGAACTTTATTTTGGAATATGTAAACAGTTTTTCTTTTGAAGTATTCAGCAATGAGAATTCTTGTTCTGGATGTTAATTTTATGTTCCCTGAAAATTGTTTTGATTGCTTCACACCTACATTTTATGTCTACAATCAGATTAAATTCTGGCCTAAATACTTATGATGCAAATCAAAATAGAGGTTGATCTAAGCAGGCTTTTTCCCCATCTTCCAATATATTCTAGTTTCCCAACAGTTACAAATTCCCTTACCTCCTCCACATGCAGCTTTGCAGCATGTTTTTGAATATTCAAACTTTTCACTTTGCTGTGGACAGCATTCTATTTATACCTTGACAGTAATATTGATAGTAATATTGCATGCTACAATTCTTATACCATACTTGTGACTTAATGGTAGTAGTTCTATTCTGATCACCTCATTGTGTCGCTTTCCTGTCCTGGCTCATTGGAACTGAGTGCTGAGTTTTGGGAAAGACAGTGCTCAGATGAGCATCACTACAATCATTTGATGTCATAGCTAAGTGCTGGATGTATAATTACAAATCCAGTCTGCTCCCAGAAGGTCTTCTGGCAAAGGCGTCTGCCCAGTGCTGTTTATGTATGGTACCACCAGAAGCAGATGGGATAAATGGATGCTGCTGGGGCTAGTTCTGCAGCTCATCCTTGCTGCTGAATGCTCTCAAAATCCTAGATTTCTCTCCACAGACAATGTGTTGTCAAGTTCAACAGAAAATTTTGTTTGGAAATACTTTGTATTAGAAATTGCCATGAAAATACTGTGCAACATTTATAGGGTGTGGCATTAAAGTCTGTGGGGCCCAGGAACCTCTCAGGCTGTACTTACGTGCTGAACAGGAAGCTTATCTTGCAGTTTCCTTCAGAAGAAGTTGTGGGATGCATTTTTTACCTTTCTGAGATTTGGGGCATTATTGGAAAAACAGTGGATGGCTGTTAGCACATAAATAATTTAGCAGTTTTCTCACTGAAGGATCACTGGTAGAGATGGGAATAGGGCACAGGATTTCCCTTAGGAACCAGCTGGGTCAGGTAGAAAACTATTAACAGTGGTTTGGGGTGTTAATGATGATGAATTTAAGAGCAAGTCAGGTCACAGGAATGAATTAATTCTGGAGCACAGATGAACTTCAGATAGTCCACATTTCAAAGTTCTTATGGATAAGGCTATAAGAGGAAAAACTTCCAGAATTTTAATTACTAAGAAAATGGTTTAAAATAATTTGTTTTCAGATGAGAGATAGTTACAAGTGACATGTTACCTGACCTCCATGTGTCTAATGCAGACAGAGAAAGTGTGTGGTTTGTAGCCCAGAACATCTTTCAGAATCGTGGTATATCGTGCCACCATCTGTATAAAATGTAGGCACTTGAGGTAAGCACAAACCAACTTCAGCCCTGTGGCCGTGATCACAATTGGATAATAAATAAATTTCTAAATAAATAAAATTATCTGTTAAGAAAATTCCTATTATGAATATGTGAATGATTGAAGGTCAAATATGAAAAAAGTGTTGTTTGGGGTTTTTTTGTGCTATTGGTATGCTGATGGTCACAAAATGATAAAGTTTAAAGATGATTACAGACATGTTAGTATGCCCATATACTTTCTGGTAGCATAAATCTTATCTGATCTGCAAATTCTTATATTCAGACATCTTGTTGGCGCTTCAGCTTGTTGAAAAATATATTTTACAGAAATCTCATCACTAAAGTGAAAAGCATGGTGTGTAAACAGGAATACACTTACCAGAAAGTTTCAAGGTGACTAGTGCCTTTTTTGGTACTTGATCCAGGTAAGGGCTTAAGAAAATATAATCATTTTACTAATTTTTTGAAAAGTCAAACATTATTTTCATATTATCTGTTAAATGCATCAATATAAATGGTTAGTTGTGCATTCAGCCGGTTTTAATTAAATTAAATAGTAGATAAAGAGAGCATACCTCTTGAAAGTAGTGTGAAATGTTACAATTAATCTCTGCAGGTTAGTTGAAGCTGCAGAAGGTAAATTTAAGACACTGAAATTTTAAGTAGTGAAAGCATTTCTTAACTATACCCTGGGTTAGATATCAAAACACCTTTTTCAATCCTTTGCAACTGTTTGCATTTAGATATTCTATAAATAAATTATTAAATACATTATTTAGAAAGTTCTGGCCCACTATTTGATTTGTGCAGTGGGTACAAAATATGATGGCATTATGAATTTGAAATACACCTTAAAGTAGTTAATAATGTAAAGACATTAACATCTCATTAGTTTTTATGTTCAACCTAGAAATCCTTGCTAAAACCATCTTAAAATTAAAGGTGAACTCTCTTGTGCATTAGGATTTGAGTATCACTGTTTTATTTATTTTCTATAGTAATTAATGCTGTACCACCTGACATCAAGGCCAAATTGTGTTGTTACTGCTAATGAAATTTGCATTTTAGAAAAGAAACAGTGAAAAAAAACAAAACACCAAAACTTGGACACACTAATTTCAGATATTATTATACGTGTGAACTATATATAAATTCCATGTTCTGTAGGAATGTTACTTGGCCATAACAATATCTCTTTTTCTTTTCGTTATTTAAATTGAAGCATGGCATATATTTTTAAAAGAGGAAAACAAACTATTTAACCAGTTTTCTTACACAAATCTATTATTTCTTCAAAATAGAACTGAGCCATGAGAATTGCTATAAATCCATTTTACTGTAATGTTTCTGCTACAGAAAACTGCAGTGTTTTCAGCATCTATAATAGATCTTACATGCTTAAATAAAATAAGTTTCTCAGTGAAAATCATCTGCTGAGTCCATATAGGGTCGGGATTGACTGCAGAATTCTTCAGGACCTGCAGGAGGAAGCTAGTTGAGATTCGCAATGGTCTTCCAAAGATCCATGAGAATCCATAAGCAAGAGGAAAGCTATAACAGAAAACAGAGGTGAATTATTTGCTGTGTAACTGGTGAACGTTTTAATTTTGTAAGTCATTAGTGAGTAAACCTATAGGAAGAAGGTCCACATGTTTAATAGATAGAGAACATGCTCTACTATTTGAAACCTTGCTGGAACAGTCAACAGGCATTGAACAGAGGATTGAGCAGCCATGCAGAAAGCACAATTAGTATGATTAAGAAATTGATGAGAGGAGAGTTAACTGATATTACAAGTGCTAACAATGTGGATAGCTGTCAAAATAAAAAGGAAAATTTCCACTTGTTAAGAGAAGTTTAGTAAATTTTTAGCATTACCTAGGTTTACAATTTGTGTAACTGGACCAGTCCATTCTGAGGTTATCACCTCCCTTATGTGTGAAAAGTTCATATGTATCATTTGTCAATGAAGAGAAAGATACCTAGGTTTAGAGTAAGTCATAATCCTAATATTAGAATGTTAGAATCATAAATGCCCATGTAAGTATTAAAGTCCAGAGAGATTAAAAGAATAGGCCCATTTGTCCATGGATGTTTTATAATAGCGTCACTCTCTAGGAAAAGGTCAGAAATTTTGAAGTGTCTTTTAGTCACTCAAAATAGTCGTGGGACAGTAGCAGCACGTATCAACATGTTGACAAGGTTTCAAGAGTATCAATGTACATTTCAATGGAGAGAACATTTGCATTTTTCCAAAAGTAAATTAGAAAGCATCATGTGGCAACAATATATTCCACTTCTCTTAAACAATGCCTTGACAGAAATATTTAAGTAAATACCAGAAGAAAGAAAATGACAAATCACTACTCATTGTTAATGCTGTGAATTTTTCAGATGGTCATTTTCCCAAGTAAAAGCATGTACTATACTAAAATGATCCACCCTAACTATGAGGTGCAGCAGCCTTTCACATAGTTGCTGTATTACAGGGCTTGTTTGAAAGGTGCAAGTCAGCCTGAAGTACCCAACATGGAACAGAACAGATTCAGGAGTAAGAAAGATTAAGTGATGTGGTTAGTACATATTTTACATCTGTATCTTCCATCAAAACCCATCCATTTATCACTTGTAAGGTATGACAGAAACAAAAAAGAAAAATCTCTTGTAAGAGCATTAAATCACGTGGCGATTACTTAAGCAGATTTTTTTAATTAGATTTTTTTGTGTACCCAGGTATTTTAGTAGGTACTGAAAGGTACCCAACATTTTTATGAATAAGTTATTTCTGAATAAAACCTAGATTTTAAGTTTATTAAGAATATGCCACCTTAGGGCCTTTTAAACATAGTTTTTGTAATTGCTGGAAAATAAAATGAGAAAATCAGATTTTATTAATCATGATTTTCCTTCTACTTCCATCTCAGTTAACAGGCCCTTATTTCAAAATCCTATTAAACAAAGGGGGTTTATGTGTTTAATCTTGTAATCTTCTGAGACAGAACTTTGTGGTACTGTCTTAATCAAGATCAAGAGCATATTGATTCTCCTTCAAAAGCTTTTATGTTACTTTTTTCTGGTTGCCTATTTTTTTAAGGGAAAAAAATTATCTGAGATACCATCATTCAACTTAGTTTTGTACTGCTACTATCGGACAGTTGCAATAAAAATTAAAATATTAGTAATTGCTTCTACATGTATATTTACTAAAGAATTACTATCTGAACAGCAAAATTTCAATTATTTCAAGTATTTCAATTAAACCAATTAAAACTTCTAAAGCACAAACCACATTTTAGTTGCATCCTTTTCAGAGTGTTCAGCTAACTCTTAATGAGTTTGTGGTTTTTTAACTTTCCTATTTATGGAAGCTTTTCGTGGGGTAAAGGAAGGAGGATAATACATGGAAAGAATTATTCATCTCTAATCTGTACTGTAGGAAATCCTTGCATACCAGATAATTCCCTTTTTGAACAAGTGTATAGTTTGACTTCAGCCCACAGGCAAGATAGAAGGTTCGTGTTTTGGTTGCTATCTGTAGCTCTACTGCTGTTTTTCTATTAAAATTAGAAACGTGAAATGTAGCTAATACAGTACTTGTCTTAGAGTCCAAGTCATCAAAAAAGAAAAAGAAAGGTGGCAGTTTTACTTTTCCTCAATTATCACCATCTGAGATGGCATTGTTTCAAGTAATGGAAACCAGCAGGACCAAAGGATCTGTTTGTATCCATCCTTTTAATTACAACTCTGTGAGGAAACCCAGTGTACTTTCACTCAAGTGAAAGTAAAACATGGACTGTATGTTTGTATGGCCAAAATGAAAACCTGAAATCTGTCGTTCCTTTCAGTATTTATATATTCTATCTGACACAAATCCAATTATTTTTCATTCACTCAAAAATAAAGCATGGGACAGATGTGCTAGATTTACAAATTGCTGGAGAAGGAGATGGTGTTTATAGAGTGCCTTTCTTTTGCTCTCTGTTGCTAGAGATAAGGGAAATCCAAATTGACTTGCTTCCTCTGCCTGAGGTATTTTGAACTCACATCTTCCCCATCTCTGAAGCATGGTCTCTGTTTCTCTTTGTAGCAATATGGCTTCAGCTGCTCATGGCTTCTTTGAGAGTTTGGTGGAGGAAGGTGCTGCAAGACAGGAAGGAGTGAGTGCTGGGATGGGGGTTAGATTTTGGAAAAAACAGTAAGCAAGAGGACAGAGTACCCTTTTTTCATCTACTGTACCCTATGCCTGAAGGATGGAGTGAACTATTTTTGCAACCTCCACAAGTGCAGTTTGTCCAGCAGTTATATATGTGCTGCCAAGGGCACTCCCTGTTTTGGGACATCACATCTAAAGCCACCCCATTACCCACAGTTCTCCATCAAGTCTCCTCCAGACCCCAGGCTGCTTCTGCGAACAGGATCACCACCCAGGTCAAGCTTTGTACCAGCTTTCCTACTCTCTCAGTGGCCACAAACAGCAAACAAAAACCTCACAGAATTCTGTCTTCCTGTCCTTTCTTCACAGGTCCCACATCACAAGCTGACTTCTCGCAAGCTACAAAGAAGATGTGAAATCTTCTCTTTAACTTCCCTCCCCAACCCTTTAAGCAAAGCCATATTCTCTTGATAAGTGTAGTTACCTGACACTCGTTGAAGCAACAAAGGCAGCTAAGTGTCTTTTCACCTGCTCTCTCCTGGAATAAGTTTAGACATTCCCTAAAATAACCTAGAATTTGGTTCTCAAAGTAAAATACTTTCACAGTTATCCTGAGACTTTTAATAGAAGACTGCAGGAGGATGTAGCTAGCAATTTACTGCTCAGCACACACTCTGTGTTGGTGGGAGGAGTGGTAAGACTTCACTCAAAGTGGAGTCTGGTGGTGTTGTGGAAAAAGGCTTTTCAGAATCGAGCTGTCAGCTTGTCATTTGTCCATTATATATTTTGCAGGTTTTGATAGAGTATGTGAAGATTTTGTTACATCATCACTGAGCTTTCAGCTGATTGCTGACTTACAGTTGTGATTTTTGCAGTGATTTATATACTTACATGGAAGAGCTTCCTACATTTCTTCCTGTTTTTCTGTTTCCTTGTTTTCTGTTTGGAAAATCACTGTGGCACAGGTCAAACAGTTTACAAAAGTAAATGAAACATCCTTACTTTTAGTGATACTTACACATTGATGCCTTTTTTTTTAATCAAGGTAATGAATTTTACTTAATTCATTACCTTGAGTATTAAGTAATAATGAATATTAAGTAATAATGAATATTACTTAAACTATTAAGTAATAATGAATATTACTTATTAAGCATAAAGTATGTACTTTTAATTATTGATACAAATGATTCAGTTTATTATCCTAGTTCATTTTACCAGGAGGTATTTGTGGCTACAAAATACAAGATTTGTGGCTACAAAATAAAAGCAACCTTTTCCAATTTTATTCACTTAAAAGTTTGTGTACTGTTCATACGTAAAGGCTCTTTTAGGCATTTAGAGGCACTTAGATACCTTTAAGAACGGGAAGTGATACTAAGAAATAATATATTTTTCAATATTAATTGTAGAAGAAAATTTCATCAGGACAAAGTTAGACCTTCTCTTGTTTAGTTTGCAGGAGAAAACAAAACCATTTTATTGTTCATTACTATTTTAATCATGTAAGAATTTCTAGTAAATACTTTACCTCTCCATTATGCTGTCCAAACACAATTATTTACACACACAAAAAAAAACCCAAAAAACCCACACCCATCAGTCTTTATCAGGCTCTGCTCACTAAAGGTCTAAAATCCTGTCTTAACTCTACAAAGAAAATAAAGTTGATCAATAAAAGAATTTATGTTTTAATGATTTAATTTTCTTTAATTTTACAGTATTGCATTCTTTGTTTTCTTTTATCTGGCTTACTGCACCATCAGGGCAACTGAGAATCTGCTGTATAAATTCCTTTATCTGCTTTTGTTGTTGTGACCAAATTGCTGCTTTTCATCAAGTGCATTTAATTTGTTCCATTGTCATATATGGTACAGTGGGCAACTTTCCTTTTCCTGAAGGCTGCCCTGACTTAAGTAAATTGGTCTTTTGAACTGCTGATGTGTGTTCAGTGCCTTAGAGCGTCACTACTGTCTGTCTTTCCCTTCTTTTTGCATGTTTTAATATTAAAAGGAAAGGAGGAATACAGTGATAGAGTACAATAATGAGAAGTCAAAGATAATCTACTTGCCAGGGCTATTTTTTTTCACTCTTTCTGATACATAGGTGGCAGTTTATCACCCTCCAGATTCTTCCAGGCTCTGACAGAGATGGTCCATAGAGCTTCTTCAGCCTCCTGTCTTTTTGGATTTTATTTCTTATTTTGCAACTCACTCTTGCACGCTCTATTCCATGGAACCATAGAATTGATTAGGTTTAAAAAGACCAAGAAAAGTGATACTGGAGAATATATGTTCTGCTAATTTTGACTAGTTCAGCAAGAGCACAGAATTTCTGGTTGCACTGGTTATACAAAACAAAGCCAAGTGCCTTTTCTGTATATCGTGAAAGATAGAAAGTCCATCCTAATTGAAAAAGAAATAACAGTTGTTTTGTCCTTTTGCCTCATGCTGAGGGGGAAATGCTTGAAGAGATGTTTCAAATATGCAGTGGAGCATCTGTGGCTTATCTGCAGATGTGCAAACTCTTCTGTTTTGAACTGTGACTTGGGAAACAGCACTGAAGAGGATCTCAGCCAACTCAGCACACAGTAGATTCAGAGCTTCAAATGTAATTCCAACCCACGCATAATCATGATTTTTTACAGGAGGCTTTCTTATATATCTGACTAACTGATTTAGATAAACAGATCCAGAGATTTTATTCTTGTTTTCAACTTAGGAGCAGTCCACAAAAATGACTAGTCCCTTTGCTGAACAGCTCAGAGACTGCTGGGCAACAGATTGAGGTATTTTATGACCAGACAAACAGTGTATTTGAGGCCAGTGCTTAATGGGCAAAGCACTGGATTGCACATTTTGATAGTAACCTTTTCCTGAATGTATTAGCAGGAGAGTTTAGTGTGCTGTATTTGATTTCTGAGCTGCTTTTGTTAGGTGAAATATCTTCTTTGTTAAGCAAATGTCAGATGAGCATGGGTACTTGTGTTGGAGCAAGGGCAGCCAATGGTTTCAATTAGCAAGACAGTCAGCACTGGCAAAGGTCTTAAAGTTTGCAAATGTTGGTATTAAAAGAAATAAAACACCCAAAATTACAAAAAAAAAAAAAGTCATTATGAGCCAAGCCTTTCAGCATATTGGATGGACATTATGAAAGGTTTAAGCCAGAGATGCTTTATGGCTTTGAATTTCTTTTATAATGAGGAAGTCATTATTTTCTTAAAATGATCTGAAGCTGAGATAGATCATTGCCTGTGTAACTGTCCCCTTTTCCTTGTTTACTATATTTTTCTCATGTGTCGGTTTTGATAGGAATGTCTCTGCCGATAATTACAAGAAATTAAGTTCCTTAAGGGCTAAGTGAAGGTAGAATTTGTTGCTGAGCTTATGCCTCAAGCAACTGGACTGTCCCATCCAGTTGTATATAACTGTATACATCATTAGAGCTGGATGGAAAAAAACAGTGGTCACTAAATGTCAAAACATACTGCTTCATTCAAGTCTAGACTTCTGGATATTCAGCCTAAAATGGTTGAATAAACCATTATTATCTCTCTGCCAGGAGACCCCTGGCAGATCTGAAACGTTGGAAGCTGAAATGTCAATCCTTCATTTTCTTTCCTTTTTCCAAAGATAACCCAAAATTTCAGCATTTTTTAAACATAGTGTTATATTACAACAACACTACAGAGTTCTGGAAGCTCATTTCTAGGATTGCTCAAAATAAATTAAAAGGCATAATTCTGAGTGTCTGGGAAGAATATTAATACTGATATTTCTGCCTTTTTGACATCAGTTGCATATGACTTGCATATAGCCATTTGGAGTGGTGGGTAGGAAAACTAATAAGTAGATTTTAGGAGAAGATGTACAGAAGCATCTCCTGTTTTGTATACAGGTATTTGCAGAAGCTGTTGAAACAAAAGTTGACCCCTTAAAGGGAAAGTGCTTTAAATCATTATATATTTGCAAAAGTTACTGTATTTATTTTTATAATTTTGAAAGCACATACATTCTAGTAGAGTAATCAAAAATCAAAATGCTTGCCAAGGTTAATCCCAGAAAGTACATAGTGCTTTCCATAAGACGATTCTTTCATACATCTTCAGTGTAAATGTCATCCAAGTTAATCTCTTTCATGCATATGAAGATACCAAGTAAGTTCCTGATTTTTTTTTCTTCACCTTCCAATCTAAGAATATATTCAGCTACATTTTTACAGTATTGGTCGTGGTTTCTATTCAGTTTCTCCTGATACCATAATTTCCTTGGGAACTCAAGAAAGTAGCAGGTTAAGTCTTAGTAATTTAATGTGTAGAAGCTTCAGTATTTTTCTTTCACAATGCGAGAAGTCTCAAGCAGTTGATGTGACCCTTTCTAGTCTGCCTTGTGATGGAAAAGAGCTGCAGTTGGTGGCTGGGAAGTCTTCCAATAAGCTGTTGAAGCATGAAGACTTGTAGTAAACACTGTCCCATTGGTACACGGTCTCAGGGCCTCTCTTGCACTTACAGGTTTCTGCCCAAGATTAAGCTGAGAGCTACTAAAAAATTTCTAGTAGCTAAAAATTCCTAGCAACAAAAACAGAACCTCCAGGGTCCAGCAACATCATAGAAACCCCTTTTCTTTTGTAAGGAAAAGAATTGAATATGTTGATTAACCAGAATAATAATGAATAGTAATAGTAATGAATCATTGCATTGTTAGCCTTTAGTCACATTGGCATGTTTAGGGAGTCCAGAATAATGTAGTTTCAGTGGTCTCCATATATGTGTGTTTGAAATTAATATTTTTTTTCTCATGTGATGAAATATTTGTGCCAAATGATAAAGGGAAAAGTAAAGCACATATTAATGAACATCATGTTGTTATCTAGAATTACAAAATATTTCATCCCTCAATAGGCAAACTGCAGAAAAGCTGCACCAAAGAATTTACAGATATTTTCTGATGACTTTTAAGTCCTTTTAGCTTGCAAAGTAGGCCTAATCCTACAAGGCTGCTCGATTGCTTGAATAATTTGAAATAAATGAAAGATCAGCAAATGTCAAAAAAACCCCGAAAGGGTGGAAATATTGATAGTTACATTGTCTTCTACATGACTCCTCTCAGCCTAGAGTTTTTTGGGATTTTTTTAATAAGCAAGTGGAGGGCTGCCAGCTCGCTTTTCATCTATCCTTCCTAGCTTCAGGCTGAATGAGAAAAGGTTACACCTGTCAACTGAAAGATGTACTCTGGGGAGAATGATTTTTCAAACCATTCACATGTCACTTTAAGATATGTAATTATACAAAACCTTCTAAATTCCAAAAATTTAAACATAATTTTTTTTAAAATAATGGCAGAAGCAAGTCCTTTAAGGCATTTAACTCTTCTGTGTGAACTTTCAGTTGTCCTCAGACTAATGTCCCTTCAGCTGACCAATGAAAGGTTTTTCCCTTTGTCATGTAGATTATGTCCTATACCAAAGTAAATTATTTTCATTGAGAGTAGGTTCACAGGGATTTGTATCCCTCAGGAATTGACTGCTGTAAAAGTAAGGCATAGGAAATCTGAATTCTTGCATAAAAAATACTGACATATATCGGGCATGGAATGTTGGTGCCTTTTCTAATCTGTCCATCTCTTTTACTTTCTGCCAAGAACTAGAGTGTAAGCAGGCAGTGATGGCAAGGTCCTCAGATTAAGCAAAGAGGCAATGCCACTGATAAGGAACTTTCCATCACTAGATTCTGGCTGTGAGTTTCTTTGGCAACTCATTGCAAATGCAAACCTACTTCACCCTTAATGTTTTTGTTTCAATATTTGCTTCCTAAGGTGTTGCCTGTGTTAAAATAGATAAATAAACTTTGTAACCAACTCCTCAACTGTGTTACCAGCTAATATTTCACTAATCATTAGAAATAAAAAGTTAGTTACATTAGGGACTTCGCTGGCTTTTGCATCTCTTTCTTTTACTAATCTTTGTTCTACCTCTATTTGACACAGATGTACATTCAAACTAATTAAGGAAATTTGCTTTGACTCAGCATGAAAAGGAGGGCAAAAATAAGGGCAGAAAAATGAAAATAGTATCATATATTAGCTAGCTCTTATGTTAAAAAAAAATGCAGTAAGAATGAACAGGTTGGTTCCCTAGACTGTATTGCTATAGAAGATTATCTTTGAGCA
The DNA here is from genome assembly GCA_013399855.1 of Oxyruncus cristatus. Classification (NCBI taxonomy): domain Eukaryota; kingdom Metazoa; phylum Chordata; class Aves; order Passeriformes; family Cotingidae; genus Oxyruncus; species Oxyruncus cristatus. Next base: position 253,627 of record VXAY01006469.1, read on the forward strand.
TCTCAGATACACAGTCCCATTTGGGAAAGTGGCAGGAGGCCTCAGGTCTAGCTAGCCGTCTACATTCCTGCAGAGAAGGATGCTGCAAGAAACAAGTTTTTGTTTACCGTTAACTAAGGTTTGTTTGTTTTGAGAGTGTAGTGAGCATTAAAACTATTTTTTTGGTGTTTGAGCTTGTAGGTTCAGTGTTTCAGGGTATTTATTTCTGAAAATAGGAAGCAGAAATATGTAGAGAGTGAAAAGGACAGGGAAATAAAATGTTGTTAACTTGTAACGTGTAGATTAGAATTATTGCTTGTAATCTCAAAAGAAATCTTCAGCCAAACCAGAAATGGACCCAAAAATTCTTTTATATATCAAGTGCTTCAAATTCAAGACTGGCTTTATGGTTTCATTATTGTGACCCACCCAGTCTAGTTCTGGGATTGGTTGCTGAGCTACTGCTCTTGGTGCAACTGTAGTGGCCACTTGAACTGTGGCTTTGGATGTGACCCTGCCAACCACAGTCTAACTGATTGCAGCCTTCTGGATATTGTCCATATGACAGATTGATAATCCATAATTTATGTATACTTGGATTTGCTTTTTAAACAAGTCTAAATCAGAAGACTATCTGTAAATGAATATTAGGACAAGCTATAGCTTGTTATTTTGAAATTAAATATAGAACTAAAATTTTATACTCTAGCGCACACACATAAAAAACCCAAAACCAAAACAAAACACAAACCCAAGACAAAAACAAAAAAAACCCCAAACCAACCAACAAACAAAAAGAAACACAAAAACAAACCTGATTTCATCTTCTTGATAATTTCTTACTTTTTCTATGCATGTTAGTCAAGTACAAGACAAAATGTAGTCCATAGCTAGTAAACATGTATCACAGAGACAAAATGAATTCAAAACACCATCTCAGAAATATTTGTGAGTACTCATCTCATGAAAGATACAATGTAGCTTGTCCAAAAAAAATGATGAGAAAAGAAATAGGCTTCCTAGGAAGGTGTTCACACTTGGCATAACCAATTCTACCTTAAAACATGCATAATGCCAAAACAGTTTTCCAACACCTAAGGGACCAAAAAGGCAAATGAAAAGAAAGTCATATCAACAAAAATGACCTGATAAAAATGTTTCTAAAATTTGAAAATGGTAAACAGAAATGTGTTGTTTCAGCCAAGAATATGTCTGAGCAATTTTAAAAATGCTAATTTATATGTTCTTTCTGTACATGCTGAGAAATAAGTTCTTATTTCTCTAGCTAAAATTTATGTATAGGTCTCTTAAGAGATGAGATACCTGTGACCAGTAAACAAGACTACCAGAATTTCCCAGGATACATCATCAGAACTTTTTCCAGTGCCATTCTTTGCCCTTTTAGCATTTTGTAGTTGGAACTTTGACATTTTCGACATTTTGACACTCATCATGGCAACCCCTAATGTGAGCTATTGACTCCCATGATGTTGAGATACCTGGCACCTGTCAGCTGGTAACTTTGGTTGCCTAGATATTCCCTGTGTTGAGAACTAGTGTGATCGACAAACAGATGTGATTTCGCATTGTAGGTCCCACAGATTACTTCTCTTAAATCTAAACTGTTTGGGACTTGATTGAGACAAGCACCAACCACACCAATTTGGCCAGCAGTTCATAAGTAAAGGCAGGAGATTTTGTGAGTTTCATATATTGATAAGCATGATGCTCCTGACATTTGTGGCATGCTTCTGTTAACATTGATTTCTCACTAAAAAAAAGTGATTCTACAGTAACTCTCAGAGCCAATATTCTGATGATCTTCATTGTATTGTGCAAACGGACAAAGATAACATCTACAAAGACACTATTTAAGCAGCATGAGTTCAGTTGGAAAATTATATTTAATGAATATTTTCATCATATAGTTTCAGACATACTTTACAGATGTCTATCCAGGATTGACTCTATAGGCTATATATAGGGAAAGCTCTGGAGATATCAAACCTGGCATGACAAAGAACTTTATAATGGTGTTAAGGTAGGGTTATTAGGAGAGGTTAGCAAGAATCTAATACATACTGTCAATGTATAAATGAGTTATAGTGTGTAAAGAAAAAAAGAAAACTTGTAAATTTAGATATTTTTCATGTCGTTTACAATCTCTTTTAAAGCTTTGAAGGAAAAATTTCCAGTAAGCAATTGGGAATTCTATTTTGTTCATTGGCAAGTAAATTATTTATGAATTGAAAGAGTAGGATGGGGCAATCACACATAAATAAGTTTTTTGAAGCTTCTGAGGAAAAAATAGGAATAATTGAAAAGTGTGGTGGTGGATTTGTTAACATTCTGTGCTGCTTAGATTTAGGTTGTTGAGTTTTTACAGAGAAAGATGCCTCCACAGGGCTGTATGAGTGAACACAAAAATCAGGGATCATGGTGGGGATTTCTTCAACAAAAGAAACTAGCAAAAAAGTCTTTACAAAAACATTCCCTTCATTTAGTAATTCTTACTTCTATTGAGGGAATTAACATTGTATAATTACTCTTATCTGAAAGGAGTAAAAACCTTAGGTTAATATAAATAAAATAGTCTATGTCTGAATCTAAATATTTCTGTATCTTTCAGGTGTAAGTAAGTAACTGAAAGAGATGTCATTACTATTTAAACAAAATCTAGAAAATATGGGCACTATGTTTAAGAAGATTTATTACTATGTGATTTTGTGTTTTTTCCTTGAGAACTTTTTTTGTACTCCTAAATTTGTGAGAACTGCACTCTGACTTCTGGTGTGCTTATGACAGTTAACAATACGTGTTGAAATTTTACTGTCTGGGCTAAAATAGCCCAAATAATGAAGCTTTTATTTAGGCTGGTCTTTCAGTGGCTCTTATCAGACTCTTAAAATGATGTGGAAATTATAGGGCTTAATATAAATCAAGTAAATCTCATTTTCTCAATTGAATGTAAAGTGCATTTCCTGATTGTTTTCTCCTTTTTCTTGATAAAAGACACTAGACCTAGCATAAAAAGCTGCATTAAAACTATTCCTTTCTGTGATCATTGGTAGTCATCACTGCACTCATCAGTTCAAAGTTGATAATGTCTTCTATATAATTTTCTTTGTATCTTCCAGTCATACCATTGCATATTTTGTTCATTAAATCCTGTAAATTAAACCTGAGTTTCTCTGCATCTGACAATGGTGTAACCATTATGCAGGTCTAAGGTGAGAATATGCTTCCCTTTAGTAGACTTTTCCCTTAGTATTTTCCATGCACAGAGTTCTGAATAGCGATTTGTCCAGCGACAATGTGGTCATGGCCATGATGAGGAGAATGTCAATCTAGAGGGGACTAGGTTCACTCTCAGTTTTTGAGAAGACAAAGAGAACAAAGCAGAATGGCATAGGTTTTTTTCAGGTAATACATGCAAAGAAGTAAAATATATTTTTATTATAGAAGAGTAGTTATCTGGATTTGAATGGGGAAAACAGCAACATTGGTTTCTCTGATTCTCTGGTTGTTGGGACTAAATACTGGCATGGTAGAAGGATGAGAATGAAACAATGATGCTGCCAAAGTAATGAAAGGGAGAAGAGATGAGTGAACAAAATTATCTCCTATAAATTGTCTGAACCCTAGGTAAGGTCAGGTTTTTTTCACTATGAGATTATTGACAAGATAATGAAGGGATTTTATAAATAGGAATTCAGTATAACAATCTGAACGTACAGCCTCTCTATTAAAATAGTAAAGACTATAGTCTTAAGACCTAGACAGTTCAGGATAGGAATCTGTGATTAGTAGGGACATTTTTATTTTTTTTCAATGACTGGCCTATTTCCTCTTTCTGCCTCCATTCTTCATGTGTAAATAAAGTCTGGCAATTATGGATTTTTGGGGGAGGTAGGAAGAGGAACTGCTTCTGTTTTTAATACAGGCTTGGCCACCTAATGAACTTTTCACTGAGCAATTTAATCATAATCTTTTAATTTGAACACATTCTTTATTAATGTAGAGAGGTGCGAAACATTTTCACAGTTTGTACTCTTTAACAGAGATATCATAAACAAAAAAGGACAGTCTTTTCTTCTTTGGTAGAACATTGATGAAATGAGGGTGGGTGTCATGTGGGAGTGAATCAAATTGTGTGGGTTGACGACTCAATGAAAGAGATGCTAGGGAAACTCAGATATACTTGATATACCCCTTACTGGTTTTGTGGGGAGTCATCCTGATTTTAGATAGAGTTCATTTTCTTCCTAGTAGCTGGAACAGTGCTGTGTTTTGGATTTAGTATGAGAATATTGTTTATTAGCACACTGATGTTTCAGTTGTTGCTTAGTAGTACTGACCCTAAACTCAGGACTTTTCAGTTTCCTCTTCTTTACCAGTGAGGATCTGCACAAGAAGATGATAGGGAGCATGACCAGGACAACTGATCTGAACTGACCAAAGGGATATTGTGTATCCCTGAACATCATGTCCAATATATAAACTGGGGGGAGTTGGGTGGAATTTGCCAGTCACAGCTTGAGGACAGGCTGGACATCAGGCAGGAGATGGTGAGCAACTGAATTGTGTATCACTTGTCTTTCTTGGATGTTATTTCCCCCTCTTTTTCACAGGCTCCCTTTTTTGCAGTTGTTGTTGTTGTTGTTATTTTCACTATTATAATAATTATAATATTTTAATTTTATTGGGGTTTATCTTTTTTTTCCCCAGTTCTCCTCCCCATCCCACTATGGACTGGGGAGTGAGTAAGTAACTGGGTGGTACTTAGTTGCTGATTGGGGTTAAAACACAACAGCAGGATATTAGATATGTTTATAAATTGCAACCCAGAGGAAAAGAAAAAATCATACTGCTTTTTGTGTCTACAGCTGCTCAGCATTGTATTGCACTATATTCAGAGTAAGTCTGAGGAACAACAGTTTTCTTGCAAAGACAAAATACTATTTGCGTTACCTCTTTTGCGAGTATTATTATTATAATTTTTACTGTTACATGTATGTTTGTTGTACCTTATTCATCCTGCTCCTGAGAATTCAGCTGCAGTCAAGGGCAACATTATCTTCTTTTTTGGTAATTTTTATGAAGTAATAACATACATGAATCATTAGCCCAAATATAATTGAAGCCTGAAACTGTGACAGCTGTAAAAGTGTTGTGTGTTTCTAGTGATATGAAGACTGTCCTCAGTTAAAAAGTAAGCTGCTAACAGATGTTTAGAATACTCATTTTTTTCATTAACAATGTGAGTCAAACCCCAAGTAGTTGACCAGGAAAAAATTTCCTACCGAGCCAGTATTATCACAAATTTATTATATCATGTTTGCTAGACTGTTGGGTTACACTGGGCTACAGTAACCATTCTGAGTGTTAACTAAGTTTCCTTTAATATTTGATATTTTTCTTAAGTGGTGGGGAAAAAAAATAAAAAGAGTTCACAACACATCAACTTCAGATTCCTTTTTTTCCTCTGACAGAGTGAAATTCTGTCTTATCCCTTGACAATATTTATCAGCTTAAAGCATTTGAGTCAATATGAGATAAGGGAAAATATGAACATCTAGATTCACAAAACTAAAGGCAAATAAGTGATTTTCCCTCTTCTGACAGATTTACACCTGTGAGTGTAAATCACCAAAACTGGAAGAGAAAGTTCTCAGTTTTTCCGCAGAAGGTGTGAATTTAATCATTTAACCCAAGTTAGTACCCTGTCTAAGTATTCTAAGGTCTCTGCTTTGGATGCTGCTGCTTTATCTTGCCTAAATAATACAGTTAGTAAAACTCAGCCAGTCAGGAAACCTCAGCATTAGACTGCAGCATTATTCTCTTTCACTGACTCTAAGATTACTTTAGAGTTTATACAAATTAAAGCAGTTTCACAGAACTGAATGTGAAAGACCCAAATCAGAATTTTATATAGTATCTTAGTGATTAGGCAATTACTTCTCAGGTAAGAAACTTCTGCTGAGTTCACTTACTATTTAATTTGTGAACAAGTATTAAAGTCCAAATTTCACAGATACTGTAAATAATGTGATTCCAAAGACACCATTGAAGTTAAACCCATTTACCCCAGCAGAGAACCAAGGCTTGTACCCATAATAATGTACAACTATAAAAGATCAAGTTCAAAGTATCATTTTTTTTAACTCCTGTTTTCATGAAAAAATGGAATGATCGTTCAATATTATGTTTTGTTTATTGTTAACTTTATCTATTTAAAGTAACATTTTTATAACTTTTCCCTTGTCTTCTTTTCTTTTTAACAGCACCTTCAGGCTTGAAGGAATACCTATATTTGGAGGCACGTCAGTTAATTTTTTGCATATTAGATTCATCATTGTGACTTCTTGCAGGCCAGATCTGAAAAGTAACCAGGAACCTGATCCTTAGTGGAGAACGGAAAAGCCCTTCAAGTGAGAGCACAACGGATCACTAGTGTAATCTGCATTGGCATTGAGTCATTTTTCTCAGATCTGACAGCTACAAGCTGAGTCCTGGCAAAAGCCACAGCCTTAAATTCCATTCAGTGGGAAAGAAGGATAAGAGAACTAAATGTCTTGCCCCGTTGCAGAGACTGCTGTCTCCAAGCCTGACACCAGAGTTCTGTGCTGAGCAACCAGAGTAACAAACAGTGAGGTTTTTTATGGGTACAGCCAGCATCCACAAATACTTCAATATGTAGCCAGAAGGAGAAATGAAGGACTTGTGATGTCAGAAAATGAATATATTTACTATAACAGAGGAATGTTGTTGTGGGGAAAGAAGACTTCTGTCATCCCATGTACATATTCAAAGCCATACAGGAACAAGGCATAAGTGAAGTTAAGTCACTTAAAAGGATGCTGTCTCCTGTCCTCCACCCAACTTTGAGGAAGTTCCGCTGTTAGAGATTGCATCGCAATGCACTTCTATTATTTGCACTGTCACTTCCATTCAGGGTAATGATGTGTGCCACCATTTGCACAGATGGCCCCAGGAGATTTTTGACCACAACAATCTACACTTTGCTGGGGCTCCAGAAGGAATTAAAAAGTTAGAACTGAAGAAAGACGTTTATGCTCTCTTTCACTATGGGGATCTCTTCACAGAAAGGACTACGGTCCTTTCTTAGGATTAAATAAATACATGCATATACATACATATATATATATGTATATATATGAAGAAGCATCAACATGATAAGGTGTATTTAAAAAGGGGATATAATCTTTTTTAATAGCATCCATTTTTTTAATCATATTAGCAGCCAAGAAATTTAGTCTATTGAATTATACATCTAAAATATTCCTATTGAACATTGACATTTTAGTCCCAGTTACTGTTAAAGAAGTCATTTGTAATATGTACTTGACATTAAATTTTTCTAGCCATTTGTCTATACTTCATGGAGAAATCTAACAGACAAGCAGCATTTTCAGTTTATTTTTCTAAATAAATATGTTGTTTGTATTATTTGCAGTCACTCATTTTGGCTGGTTTTCGTTATCTCCAAAAGTGATTTAAAGACAGAACCAAAACACAGAAATTGTTTGTTCTTGTTAAGCTGTAATGATTTGCTGAATGAAAGCTTTAATATAAATACTGTAATTTGTAAAATGATGAAGTATATTTATATAGGCAAATATGTATGGAAAACAAAAGGAGGTATTTTAACTCTTAATTTCAGAACATAGTTTATTTTAATAACCACAGGAAGAAATTAAATATATAATGGATAGGGGTTTTTATGGTCAGTGGGTTTTAGTAAGTGAAGATTTGGATGTTTAAGAATGAAATGAATGTAGTCTAATAATGGTGGTTTCCCAAATTATACAGAGACCTTTTGTCAGCTGTCTCATTTTATTCAAAAACTGGTTTAGTTATTTGGGGAGTTGGGGGTTTTTTTAGGGTGCGTGTGTGCTAGCATTTTTTTTGGTTTTTTGTTTGTATAAGCATACTCACAAGACCATGAAGTTGATATTATTTGGTAGTGATTTGAAAAGCTACAGAATAAGAGGTTGTTCCTTAGGTTGATCTACACTTTACAGTTAAGAACAGTCATTGTTATCCATCTAATGCAGTGGTTTGTTGTACAGTTATTGAACATTTCAATGCTAGAGCTGTTTTGAATAAAAACCTTTTTTTTTTCATTTTTTCTTAGTCCATTAGCCTGTGTGTAATTTTAAGAGAAAAGTAATGCATTTGGTTCCCAGTTCACTCAAATCATTCATCTTAGATCCATTCATATGTAGCTGATTTATAAAGCTGAAAAGGTTTTTCTTTTATTTTATTGCTTTATGGAACCTATTAAGTACTCACTAACAGAAGAAAATATCTTTCAAAAAAAAATAATCTGTGGGTTAACTTTGTAAAGGGCAAATATCTTACAAATGTGTTGCTCTGCTCTAATGTACTAACCAGTGTATGTGTGTATGTTTGTGTGTGTGTGTGCACGCATGCACACCCTTACCTGCTCATGAATGAAATGCCAGCTCTGCTGAAGTAAGTGCCACAAGTCCTGTTTCTGCACTGTATTTTTTGGTGAAAGACCTGAGCTCTGTCTTTGCTTGTGACTCTGAAGCCATAAACAGCTTTTGAAGTTTGTCAGGAAATCAGAAAATGAAATAATAAGTTTATATTAGACTCTGGCAAAACTTGGGATGATCTAATGATATGACTCTTTTCTTTTAAAGAAAGTGGTCAATTTCCACTGGTGCAATTGATAAATGAAACCTTTTTTGTATTTGTTAAAAAATGATGGCTGTGTTTTGTTCACACACAATTTAGCTTACGGTTCGCTTACAGTCGTGTTATTATGATGTCATATCGTGTCATTGGAATACCTTATTTGGACACACAACTTGCATGAGCTTGGTTTTGCTCCCTCTTCTGATAACCTATACTTTAAAATTGGAAATCTTGTTCTTTGAGACTAGTGTTCAGAGTTGTTTAAGGAAGGGGCAACGTTACTGAAACCATAAGAAAATTTCAGAAGGCTAATTTGAGCACTTCCATTATTACCTAATAATAACACTTGGAAAAGCTCTTTTTTTTGTGAACAAAATGCATTCATTTATATCTGAAAATAGCCCAATAAAAATCTAGTGAAATAATTTGTTACTACTTGCAAATATTTTTCTGAGTTCTAGATGAGCTTGTGTGTAAAATTTTTATTGCACAAACCCCAGCTGATACAACGCACAGTTTTCTTCAGAAAAATACATGAGATACCAAAAATAATGACCTGGTCCCAGGCGTGGTTTTATATAATGTGTGCAATGCAAAAATAATGCACATATACCAGCATGTAGGCCTAATTTAAGTGACAAATGTAGTTGGAAGATAACACTGCAAACCGTAGTTCTGATCAGTTACATGCTGATGCTTGGAGCTCTGCCTAACTGGGACTTCATGCTGGAAAGTAAATTTCGGTATATGTGCACATATATACACGTTATGTATCATGTTTCTTTCTACTACCAGTGACAGTGGGATAACTCCTGATTGCATGGGTTTTGTAGATTTAAATCAAATCTTTTAGGTAAGTATTCAATATTGGATGTAAATTGAGCTGATTCTATATACTCACCTGAGATAACCTCAACACAAGATTTCAGAAATTGTTAGCAAATAATTAGCACTGAAATGCTTTTTCATAAAGTTTAAAACCAGAGCAGACAATTAGATTATCTCATTAAACAACAAAAATTTTATTTTAGTTCTATTGTCTTAATCTAAGCATATTGACAAGACCAGCAGGATTTTTTCAACTAAAATGACGGTATGTTGACTGGTCCTTTTGTAGGTTTATGTGTGTTCTGTATATAAGAAGTGCCTGAAAGTATATTTCTGGATAATAGTGCATTGGTTCATTACCTGGCATATGAAAAGTCATCTGAATCAGCCAATAGGCTTGAAATGCTGAGATGTGCAAAACAAAATGCTGATAGTTCTGGATGTGTCTACAAGACATACTTTTAGCATTTGAATTTTTTTAAAAGACAAGGACCACCATCATTCAGGAGAAAAATATGGACGTGTTAAAATAGCTATTCTGTAAAATAGAAGCAAAAGATTACAAAAATCAGATGATCACCAGGATGTTATAAAAGTGTCCCTTTCCTGACCCAAACGATCACCCCAAGTGTCACACAGCAAGAATATCCCCAAGGGACAGATTTTTTTCCATGATCAATGATGTACTGGGTCTGCAGCAAGGCAATGATAATGTAAATAAGACCTGACCACAGGATAGATAAGTGGTAGGCTGCTGTCTGAGGAGGGATGGAAGAAGGACAGCTATTGCTCTGCTCTGGAGCTCCCACTGAAGGCTGTTACTGAGACTCGATCTAACAGAGAAAATTAGTTTGAACAGTGTGACTCATACATTACAGTAAGATTCCTTAGAGGACTGCTGAGACTAAATTAATGATTTTCACGGACAGGGTAGTTGAAGATCCCACACGAGAAGAAGTAAAAGCCAGGTGGATATGGTTCAAATTACTTCAGCTGAATCTCTCTAGATTCAATATCCTTGCAGGGCTGTAAAGAAGCCAAAAAATCTCCCCACAGTTGGGCTCAACTTCAGAAAGGACAATTATGAACAGGGACTCCGGTCAGGGAAAACCTGGAAGGAATACTGAGAGAGTTAAGTCATAGCAGATGGCACAGAGACTATTTAAGGTGTTGCATTGAAGGCAGGGAGCAAATACATCCTGCTTAGCAAGAAAGGATTGAGAAAGGGTAAAAGGGAAACGCATTACTGAGTAGCAGGGTGTCAGAGAATACTGAGGGCAAGAAGACATCCTTCAGATAGCTGAAGATTTTTAAACAAAATGTAAGGACTGTGAGATTATTAAGATGATAAATAAATAAATAAATGCCACAGCGAGGTTGATCAAAACACTTTCAAGATACACAAGAGATTTGTTGACTAAAACAGTTGCAAGAAACATAAGAGTTAAGAAATTCTATTTCTACAACAGAGCAGAGGGAAGTCTGGCAAAAAGTCTGTAGTGCCGAAAGATAATCAAGGAAAACAGAAGCATTTGGAAGAAGTTATAAGGAAAAAATTGTTTTAAGTTTTTAATTCTGCTTTTTCCCTGGAAGGGCTTTGGCAGATTCTTACACATGAACTTTTCCCTGTGGAGGAACTCATATGGCTTTGTCAGTATGAGGTGTTACAACACAAAATAGAGAGGTACACACCTAAAATTTTTAAAGGCACTCAGGGATGGAATAGTTAAAATGGTAACTGTGGTGTGAAATTAATTTTATAAAATTATTTTGATGGGTTTTGAGATGTGAGATTGCAACGATGTTCCAATTAATTCTAATTATAGACAATTAGATCAGTACTGGGCAAAACAGCTGAAACTGTAGTAATACTTCTTTGAAAAGAACTAAAAGGTATCGAACAGTGTCAGTATTACCAAACACTACAGGAAATTGCACAGTTAGCTAAGAGAAAACACAGAGAAAACTGCAGCTGGCTAAGAGGAAAGTTCCTGCATTCATTAAAAAAAAAATGTAAAATATGGCAGAAAATGGTGATTTTGGTCAGTTTTTGCAGCAGACAGAGGCCATGAGTGAAGTTTCGTGGGACATTTACAGGGATCCATGCATCTCAAAATATATTTGAACATGTGAATATACTGGAAAAGCAGTGTATAGTTATTTGGTAAATTTTCTGATCATACTAAGTTATTAAAGGTATTAAATGAGTGGTTTGAATGACTGGTTATTAAAATGTAAAATGGAATAAAGTGAAGATAAATGTAAACTGCTATGTATGAAAACAATTTTGTATTTTGCATATTTCACTTAGCTTGATATCTAGCAGTTAAATGTTTCTATGAAAGCGTAAGTATTGCACTCAGGATGTCAAAAAAAATGCAAGTGTGCAGTTGAAAAATTACTAGGAAAGTAAAAGAGAAAATAAGTGAATATCACTGTATCAATCAAGAGAAGTGCAGTAGGCCATGAAAGTTAACTTTTTAAACACTATGTCCTCATCTGAAAAAAAAATGTATTTAAATTGAAAAAGCTTCAGGGAATGAATTACAATGGTAGTGAAATGGTAGAATTAGATTCTGAGTAGTGACAGCAGGCAAAGATTCTTCTGCTAATCAGAAGTGTGAAAAAGAAGTAGAGCAGTAAGATCATGAATGGCAACAAGTGTTTAGTGGTAGGGGACATCAAACAAAGCTAGCCACTCAAGCTCAAAAACTGCACAACAGTGGTTATTTAAGCATCGTGGAGGGAAACTGTGGAACTCCGTCTCTCAACACACTGCATATGCCAAAAGTTTATGGAACTTTGCAGAGTCTGTCAGGAGCACAGCAAATACAGTAATTGAGAGCTGCCAAATGAAGTGATCCTGCTTTTGCCTCAACCACAACCCATTGGTGTCAGGGAGAGTGTCATGAAGATGAATTTCTACATGCACATTATTGATCACTGTCAAGTCTTTTTGTGGCCCAGATACACCATTTACATAAGCTGAAACGCTGGGTCAGAAAATTCACCTATGTATTAGATCATTAACCTGCTACATTGAGGTTTAGGTACTGAGATTTGTACATACCTATGTAGTAATTAAGAAGAGTAATGCCAGGCAGAGAGATACATTTTTCAGGAAGTAAAGCATCCCCAAGTAACAAAACCTGCTTAGTGCTGATTATGTATTTCTTTTAAGTAAATGCATGTGTGTGTTTATTTCCTTCCTTAACTTTGTCACTGAAATAAATATACCAATTAATACAGTTACATTGTAAGTTGTGAATGGAAACCATCTGGATCATCAGAATAAATAGCTTAGAATTTATTGAAGACCCACATTGATTTGGGATCCCTTTGAATTACCTGCATTTGAATAACTAGAGAGTTTTTACACACTTCCGCCAAACTGAAAGCAATTGGGCAAATGAGAAACCCATTATTTATAGTGAAAACTTTACTTTGACACTTTATTAGAGATATTAATACTTAAAATGTACCTTACCAGACGACCTGGTCAATAGAATTTAGATCTTTTTAAAATTGAATTGCTAGACCATATAAGATTATAAAAGAACCAAAATCTATATGTAATGTGCAATGTAACAGAATTTATTTGATTTAGCTTATTATTTTTTCCATTTAAAAAGATTTTGCAATGAATGGGTTGTGCAAAAATAATTGTATAATGAGATGTTTTTTGTAGAGAAAAAAATTTTAAGATGTTTTAGCTAGGAAAGTGAGTAAATTTCCATTTATTATAATTCAGTAAGCAAAATATTGATTATTATTTTATGTATCACTGTTATAGTTGTGGTACTACTGATGAAACAGGACAATACATTTGGTTTTAAAACTGTTTCATTCATCTATTTTTAGAACAAATGCGTGCTTTTTTTCCAGTTCCTCTACAGGTTTCTCCTTTCATATTGCTAAAAGAGACCTCTGTTTTGTTCATTCCTCTGTTTTCCAACTACAGTTGTCACAGTGACATTATATAACTAACTTCATTCGTCTGTTGGGAACTTTTTGTCTGTTAATCATATGCCCTGTCCTTTTCTCTGAGAACAGATATTTCAGAATGGACTTGTGTTAGCAGACTTTATTTTATGGAAAAGTAAATACTTGGTATTTGTCTGCAGAAACTAATTAAAGACACTGTCTTTGCTATAGGCTGTTTAAACTGTTTTTTAAGAAAAAGTTAATTTGAAATATCTTGAAAATGGATGGAAAGAAATTCCATCTGCTTGGTTATGGCTTTGTTCTGTTTGAACTAACAATGTGATGCTTTGAACAGAATGGATTGAACTGAACGAAATCATCACTACATAGCTAATCTGTTTCTACTTGCAAAATTTTTACTTTTCTGGCATTCTAGAGGACCCTCACTCACACTTAAACAGGTTTTTGATTAGGATTTAAAGTTTCCTTTTTTTTTATTCTATGTAAAGGAAAGAATAAACAAGGAATGAAAAAATGTAGAGTGTCAAAAGGGAGATCTTTGTAAAAGTAAAAATAAAATAAAAAAGTAAAACTTCAATCTGTTTTGGAAAGGTGCAGTCACAAGTTAACAGAAAATGCATTATAATACCCATAGCTAAAACACTCAAATTGTGACAGGGAGAAAATTAACAGAAAAGATTAAACTGAACACTGGTTTCCTGGAACTGAAGCCTTCAAAATATGAATTAATAAATGGTAAAATATAAATCATCATTTTGCCTTCAAACTCTCGAACTTTTGCAGTTAGGGCCGCTAAATCTAGGCAATGATGAAAGTACTGGTTAGAAGGGGCATCTGCTTAAAATCTATTCCGATTTCCCTTTGGAGGTAAGAACAAAGCTTTGTCTTCATACCCTTCACTGATGGTGCATCCTCATCTTGTGTGGATACACTGGTGTAATGCTTCATCATGACAAATTTTTCTGTATGTGCAACCTGATCTGTCCAACTTACAGTGTGCCTTGTATAGTCCCTTTTATATTGTTTGCTACTGCTGCAAGGAGTTTAGCTCTTCTTCTTCAAATATTGCCCTTAGCTTTAATTTTGCCAGACTAAAAACATCTCATGTCCCTCAACCTCTCCATGTCAGTCATAGTCTTTAAGTCCCCTGCAGTGTGTTCAGCAAAGTTCATCTAGGGCAGGGCAAGAGCATATTGTTGGCTATGTGACCAAGACTCTTCAGCCTGGGTGTTGCTCATCTAGTCACTCTTCACTGACCACAGCTTTTCTACCCTGGGTACAAAGCTTGGCCCTTCTGCCTGTTAAACTTAATGTGCTCCTCTAGGCAAAATCTGTGAATTTCCCCAGATTCTACTGACTTGAATTTTTATCATTCGTTATGGCAGGCATTCCTCTTAATATCATCTAGAAATTTGTCAAGTTTGCATTCTGTGTCATCATCCAGGTCCCCAGTGAAGGGACACCGGTGCTGATCCTGTGTGTCATCATGGGAATCGCTAAGAGTGGTGGAACATGATTTACTATTGGTAAATCTATCTGAATTGTTCCTAATTGCCTTGTCTTCCATGTGTTTGGAAATTAATTCCAATCAAATGCTATTTGTGAACTTTACAGTATAAGAAGTGATATTACCTGTTTCAGAGTTCCCTTGATCTCCCTTCCTTCTTAAAATGAACATGATATTTGCCTTTTTCCAGTTGTTGAGGACTTTTCTTGATAACCATAGTTTTTAATAGATGATAGTAACTGTGAGCTCACTCTAGCCAGCCCCTTCAGCACCTTGAGGTCAATTTGATCTGGTATCCTGTACTGCAGTCCTTCTTTAAATTGTCCCAGGATTCTTGGTCTCCTGTATACCAGCTGTCAAAACAAGACTGATACGTGCAGAAATTAAAAAGTAGGCTTTGACTGCAAAGACTGAGGTGAAAATGTCATTAAATAAATCAACTTTTTCCATAAAATCTGTCAGTCAATTTGCTCTCCCATTCAGCAGCATGTATATTCTTTAAATTTCTTTCTGATATTAGCATAGTTGTTGGAGTTCTTCTTGTTACCTTTTATGTCCCTAACTAGTTTTAGCTCTAATCGGGTTTTGGTCTTTGTGATTTTTATCTTTAACAGCATGAGCAATACTTTCATACTCTCCCTTTGTTTTCTGTCCTAGTTTTCACTTCCTGTATGATTTCCAGCATTTAAGTTCTCTGCCTGGTGAGAAATTGGCTTTTGGTTGAAATTCCTGGTCTGCCTGCATGAAGGGGTGCTTTTGTCCTGAGGTGCAACTAATTTTTCTGTAAAAGTCAGCTAGCTATTCTGGGTGCCCCTTGTAGGAGACTCCAAGGGGATTACTCCAGTAATACTGTAAATAGGTCAAAATCTGCCGGCTTGAAGTCTGGAGTCCAAGTCCGTATTTTATCTTCTGTGCCTGTCTCCAGATGTTGATCACAGTCTTTTCCTGGTCACTGCAACCCAAATTGGCATCAGTGATCCCACTCACAACTGATTCTTCCTTGTTGAGAACCTGGTCAAACAGAGTATTCCCCTGGTTGGGGCCTTTAGAATTCGCATGAGGAATTTGTAAGCAGCACCCTCTAGACACTTCCACAATGATAAAGAATTTTGTTGCCTTTTCAGCAGGTGTCCATGTGGTTAAAATCCCTCACATGGATCAACAGCTCTGATCAGGAGATTCCTCTTAATTGTCAGTAGACAGCCTCAGAGATGCCATCAAGTCAGACAGAGATCTCTATCACAATATCATCCATGTTGCATCCTCTTTGACCTAGACCTGGAGAGTCTTCACAGACAGCACCTTGGTTTCACATCAGATTTCTCCTCAGCCAGGGATTTCCTTCATATAACACACATCTCTGCTTTGTCTTTACTGTCTACCTTCCCCCAGCAGTCTTGTGGAACAGTTTTGTGAAGACAACCAATTCACTCTACTGGAAGCATCAGTGCTGTGGAACTGAAGAGGACAAGAATTAAATGCCATATGTCTCACAGTCTTCAGCTGTAGAGGTCTTGATGCATCCAGTAATCTGACAGAAAAGATTTATGCATGGTTGGTCAAGCACAGAGGCAGGAATCTAACCTAGATAACCTTTCTATAAATGTGAGAGAAGTTGTCAAATGGAATAGGAAGCTGGGAATTTGAATATGACTAGCTTAGTAATCAACTGGGAGCAAGTAACAGGGCAAAAGAAGGTTGGTGAGTTCCCAAGAGTAAATGTGAAAGTTATGCTTCAAATGTACTAGTCACTCTTTCAGAGAGCTGTGTCCTGCTCATTATGATGCAAATGAATATTACCGAAGAGGCTACACACAGCCAGATTAAATACTTGGTTGCCAGAGTATTCAAATATAAAAATTATGTTCAAAACACTAGAGAAAGGCTCAAAGAGTGTGAAACTTACCTGTTATGCTGAATGAAGCTTTGATACCAAACTAGTCTGTCATGCAGGCAAGCATAGAAATTATTTGAATACGTTATTTGAATTTGCTTTTATTTTAATAATTTGTGCTCAACCCATATGCATGAAAATACAAGATTATTTGTGTGGACAAAATCAACATCAAGGGCAGAAAAAAGTTAAATTGCTTGGGGCTTGACTTCCTCTTAATTTGGACACATAGCAGGTTGAAAATATTTATGTCCTGCCACAGGTATAAAGATGATTTATTCTCACTTTAGTTCTACTTTCTGTTGACAACATAACGCTAAAGGATTTACTTAAATTAAAATAAGATCTTCTCTCGTTGCGACTGTTGTTTTATCCTAGTCAACAGCAAATTGAGTCACTAAAGTCTGTTTGGCTACTTGAGGGATAGGTCCTGAATTAAAAACGAACCAGGATCAGTTTTTCCTGGGAAAATCTAGGTAAGACTTGAGTGGGAAAAGAGCTGAGAACAAATTATGTTTCTTTCCCATTGATTGAGATCTATTATATGACAATTAGAGTTATCTTCTGGATAAACATCTTTCCACTGGCATGCAGCATGAGCAGATGGGAAGCTGATTGAGATTAGACACTTTAAATTAAATGAAGCTACTTAAGGTGAATCCTCTTTATTCAAGATCACTGAGACAAATTTTGACCAATGATTCATGGTCATGTTTAAAAAAATTTAGTAATTTAGGGCTAGATTCATGGACCATAAACATTAAAACTAACAGATATGCTGCTTTTTACCAGGACTTTTCTAAGACAGAAAACCTCCCAATTTTTGGTCTTGTCATATTTCCCATAATCAGAAACCATGCTCATACTAGAAAGGAAAAGTTTACTTTACTCAGCTAAATAAAAGATAACAACTTCACAGCTTTTCATATTCATTAGATTCAAACAAATATTACTAGATTATCATCTCTACTTGCCTGCATTAATGTTTGATAGGTCTTCTTTTTAAAACGTACCCTAGCAACTAGTATTTTTTTTGGGGGGGGGATAATATTGATAAAGCAGAGACATGTATTTACTCAGAATATGTAATTTAAATGTGAACATTTCTAAGAAAAAAGATGTCTTCGAAATCTTTTCAGACTCCCATTAGTATCAGATGGGCATTGGTATAATCCTTGAGGGATGATATTTTAGTTGTGATTGCAACAGAAAATGCAATTTAATGATGTCTCTGAGGACAAAAAGATTAGGGCTGCAGGCAAACAAATATAAAGAACATAGGGATTTTCAAATACATGAACTGCAGTGGTAATACATTCTGGTTTTCTACCCTCTGGACTCATGTCTCTGATAAAAGTATACTTATTACACAGATACAGAAGGATAAAGACTATAGACATCTCCTGCTGTTTCTCCTGCTGTTTCTCCTGCTGTGTTTTCATATACTACTTTGTCTTCATAGAAACAACCAGGGGTATGTCTTGTGGGTTTTACAACTATTATCAGTTTCGAAATTTTACCTGTTAGGGATTTAAATATTACGATTGTTTTTTTAAAAACTGATGTCTGAAATCTCTGTTGATTTGGTGATACAAATATTTCCATGATGTTTGATTTTTCCTGAAATCTGAAGAACACTTGGAACAGCTAATTCAAGTGGTCAGCTTTAACTGCTTAAATTCTTGTCTGTTATTTTTAGTTTGGCATTAATCAAATCTCAGGTTATTTTTTGCATTTATCTATTTTTTAATACAGTTTTCCTTTTTCGAACCAAAATTAGCTTTGTTTGCTCACCTAAGATAGCATAAGGCAAGTTTTTGTTACACTGGTATAAGTCTTTTTATACAGATATGTAGATACGAATGTATTTTGTGTTTGTTGCACAAAAATACCATTCTAATGTTTGAAATGTTCAGATATTATATTACTTAGCACCACAAAGATTGGGTGCACTGAGCTGGCATGTTTAGATGGGGGTTTTTTTTAGTTTTGGATGAAGCAGTTTTGACATTTATCTTCTTTGTCATTGTGCCAAGGGCAATTCATTTTTTTTAATATCTTGCTGAAGAATGGAATGACAACAACTATTGGAATCAAGTATTAGACATGATCAAACTGTGCTAAAGAGTTTAAGGCAATATTAATGAATCAATAATAGTTTTGAGTACAAAAATTAGGATAACTTTCCTTTAGAATATATATGACAAATTTTTGTGTATTTCCAATATTAAATATAGAAATGATGCTAAGGACTTTTCTTGAATGTTCATGAGACTGTAGTTCCAGAAATAAATACTTCTCAGAGAGTGCTTATATAAATCATGATCATCTGAAGGCAGAATATGTTTACTGACAGTTAGAATTGAGCATGTCAGTCTAACTGTGAAGCACTGAATCCCTGGATATTTGCTCCTTGGAATCCATAATAGTTATTTGTTTGATTAGACTGCTTTTTGGATAAATGAGGTTAGTGAGCTAATAATATAAACAAACCACTCAGAAGGAGACAGTTTTCAGTCCTGCTAAAGCACTGCTGGAATACTGTAAATGGCAAATGAAATAGATATAAAAATTTATTTTTTGAATACAAAAAAATTTACTTCCACTGTGAATGACAACATGCTCGTTTCATGTTAAGTATGGTGTCATCCTTTAAAACATGCACAGGGACTGACAATTTATTTGCTTGACTGGCTGTTACTTAACTCTATAACCCCTCAACTGAGTGTTATGTTGTTATGTTGCTTTGAAGCCTGTGCTGTTATATACTAGTCAATAGATATGGTAACAAGACCCTGTTTTAACTGAATGCTGTAGGATCCCACGGAAAGAAGTGTCTGCTGAACTGGATTAGACTTCCTTAGAAGACGACCTCTTCCAACCACCCCCCCACTCACCTCCATGTTTTCAGAGTCTTAGTTTCCGAACTGTGTCCAAAGGTCTCATCTGAGCCTTCAAAGAGCCCAGGAGTATAATAGCAATTCAGTCTCAAAGTATCAGCACTGTTTCTTGGGTCCTTCATTATAACTGTCATTGTGTCTTCCCAAAAAAAAAGTTCCACTGGAGCTTCTGAGAAGTAACTGCAAACCATGTCATCTAAGTCCACAGCAAGTGCAGTGGTATTCATCTGACTTTTTGTAAAGAGTGATCCACTGGAGTGCATGCCTCATACGATAGGCATCACTGCAGGCTACTACACAGTTGCTACTACACAGTTCTTTTCCTGAAGAGGCAATATGGGTGATTCTGACCACATATTCACAGAATGTTTTGATGAGAAAAGAAATAAATGAAAGAAATAAAAGGAAAGAAAGAAGGAAGGAAAGAAAGGAAAGAAAGGTAAGAAAGAAAGAAAGAAAGGAAAAGACTGACTTTGCCCTTGACAATTAAATGTAACTCTGACATAATTACTACAACACCTGGACTAAGACTGAAGACTGAATGTATTGCCAAAGATTGTAGTTTCTTGCACTTCCAAGTTAAAGAATCAGATGAGAAAGTGAAACTAGTGACAGCTAACAATTATACATACAGAAAGGACGTCTTGAATAGCACTTTTGGTACCTTTTCAGAGTCTAATAAAGTTCAAATACCCAAATAAGCCTCATATTCCATATAAAAAGAATTCCTATGCCTCTAGGTCCACATCCACTTTGTCCAGAGCATATTTTCTTATGCCTCATATACTGGAATCCAAGAACCTTAGAGAAACCCATAAATCATTTGGGAGAAACAAAGCTCTAGGCAAAGGCAAATTATTTAACAGTATTTCAGAATGATAAATATGAGAACATTATTGAAAATGACATATATAGTAACTAGGGTCTTCCCTAGACATAGAAAGAAACCTCTCAGGTTGAGTCTGAGAAATAATGTATATCTTAATGGATGAATGCAGGGTAAAATGAAGCCAAAAATTTAAAAGTTCATGGCTTCAAGTAGTGTGGATATAAAGGCTTTGACTCAATGCACACAGGTATGTTCATAAAAGAAACTAAAGGGAAGAGTGGTAACAGAATCCAGAAACAGAACAGGAAGACTGTCTTTGGCAGCACTGATGTCTGGATAAGTGGGAAAAGTAATTAAGTTAATAAATTTCTATTAGAATGCTAATGAAAAGACAGACAAGGAAGGCAAGCCTGTTTGCACAAGCAGAACTTTCCTTGAATTCCAGTCCCACCAGAAAAAAACCCTGATGGCACCATCACATGTGTTTCTGATTGAAAAGCTCTTTGAAACCCCAGTGCTTATTTACAAACGTGAGTTCTTTCCCTATGTTAATGGTTTTTGCTCAATTTAGTTTAATATTAGATCTAAATATATATATCTGGTTTCACACTGCATGTAGAATGTAGGAAGCAGACTGTTGGTTTAAACCCAGTATGGCTACATGTATACTGAAAGCAAAATATATTTAATTTTATTTATGAAGATGGCTGTGCCATTATTGTATGGAAATAAATTAGTACTAATTGCTTTCTCATATCCAGCTTTCCTACAATGACAGCTAGATACCAGATTTTATTATTCTTGTGACTTGCTATTCTGGTAATATAACTCTAAAGATGTTGTTTTACATGCCAAATGAGGGTGGACTACCAGGGGAATAGCAAGCATCATTACTGGTTTTGTGAGACAGTTACAATTTCTTAACCTGCAAAATGTAGCACATAACCACTACCAAAACTAAATAAAACAAAACAAAACAAAAAAAAAAATCAACCCCAACAAAAACCCACAAACAAAAAAAAAAAAAAACAAACAAAAAACAAAACAGCATTTTAAACCATCCTACAACGTAGAAGATGGCTATCCAGAAAGTACTTACACCATCTGTCTTGATTATAGAAGCTTAAATAAGATAAACTCTGCATCTTGGGTAACTAAATATAAAAGGAGAATAAGGAAGTACTGGACTGAAGAAAAATCCTTTTGCTTTAACTCAGTTGTATTTATACTATTGAATCTTACTTTACTTTATTCTTTTAAAAGTGCCCAATATTTTATCAGAGCTGTAAAAGTAATTTAACTTCAGCTGTTTCAGATGCACACAAAAGCCTTTCAGCAATACAGCATCACTAAGTAGTTCATCACTCTATGTGTATCCACTGCAAGAAACCACATATATTTGGGGTTACAGATAGCAGTTTAAAATTGACAGAATGCTATACTCTGGTTTGTTGAGCATCAGGCCCTTTATGTAAATGAGAACATATCTTACTGTTCCAGAGCGTGTGGATCTACCATCAAAATAAAGCCATGGCACATGAAAACATTTGGAGACTAATTTTATCAAGATTAATTTTATTTAGTCAACTTGGAATATGGACTAAAATACCAAGATTCTTTCCTGGTGTAGGTTTTGACAAATGTAATAGTTGCTATCAGTTATTTTACAAATTTACTCTATTTTGAGAATTTAGACTTTTTTGCATATTTACAAATTGCCCACCAACACAAAAATTATTTTCCTCCATTCTCTTTTATTCTATCTAATGACTTCATTGTAAAGAAGAGACTTTTTTTTTTTTTTTCCAGCTCTAGTTGGGTAAAAAATGTTTTCAAAGTAATAATATTTGAGTCTAGGTTTATTTTTGAACTTTAGTCAAGATGCATTTTGCTCAGCTTCATCAAGATAGCAGCTACTATCTGCAAAGTTACAGCATGTAGTACGCCTACTACTCATTTGGGCATATGAATCAGGCTGGGAATTTAATTTACAGGCTATGTAGAAATGAGTTCTTGTTTGTCTGTCTGTCCTTGAATGAATGTTGGCTATCTTGAAGCTCTGTTTTTGTCTCTGTAAGATTCTGAAAGTCACTCTGATTTTAACTTTTTTTTTTTAAAAAAAACAAAACTAATGTATCCTGTCAGTAAGGAACAGCTAGAAAACCATGCATAGATAGAATGTGAGAGAAAAAAACCTTTACTCTTTTGCATCAGTGATATTTCTAAAGTCACTGGGAGATTTGGAAGCAGGAGTCACTCCACTAGAGCCCCAGATAATCCCCCATCTTGGTGGTTGAAGGTATGCATATTTTATTTTGCCCAATTATTACAAGTGACTTCAACAATTCTCAATAGTATGAATCTCAGACAGGTGTTTTTCTTTCTGGCAGAAAGCAAAAAGACTTTAATCAAAATGTCTTCAGTGAACTGATTGTCAGTGATATTTTGATGACGGGGGTACTAAAACAATCCGCTTCTGTATTGAATAAAGTAAGCAAGAAAAGACTTATTCAGAGAAGGATCTGTACTGACTACCTGCAAGTTGCAGATAACTATTGGCAAAGAGCTCTGAAATCTCATGCAACTCTTGTCTCAGTCAAATGTGTGCCTTATGGATGCTTTAAAGGGTGTTTTTCTTTTTTCTTTTTTTAACAAAGTGGTTTTGAGCAGTCTGACATTGACATTAATAATGAAATTATATTGAATACCCTTGCAAGGTATTTTTTGAAAGCCCTACTGCATGAACCTAGGACATCATCATCCTTTTGTTAAAAAGTGTATATTTCAGGCTAAAAACCCATTGTGTTCTTATGTTAATCTTTTGGTGTAATAACAATGGTTATCTTTTCTTGGGCCCTTAATTTCACTAACAGATTATTAATAGAACTGCACTATCATTTCCCTCTACAGAGAACAAAATTGAAAGCATAATGTATTGGTAACTTTGTGGTAAGTGTACAGTAGACCTATAATAAAATCTGTCATCTCAGTCTGCAGCCAAGATACTTTGTATTACCACTGTAAGAAGAAAAAAGACAGAGACAGTTTCTGTGGTGTGAGAGCATGGAAGTTATGTGTCTTGGTTAAGAACAGTGTATTGTTTTTCAAATATCATCTCAAAGACATGATCCATAGTAAAAACTGCATCCTGCAATCCTCCAAAGAA
>VXAY01006470.1:0-25931 GCA_013399855.1 Oxyruncus cristatus
ACCCCCGGAGGCGTTGGGGGGGTGCCCGGCGCACGGAGCTCCAGGCGGCTGGAAGCGCAATCCCAAGTTTCCTGTTAACCCCTTTGTAGCGCTCCGGGGGGCTAGGGGGAAGGGGGGAGGCTGGAGCAGCGCCCCCGGGCTCCGGGGGGGTCCCTCGGCGTGGTGGGGGTCCCCCCTTTGCTGCCCCGAGGCGCGGGGTGAGGCCACCCGGGAGCCATCCCAGCTCACCCCGCGTATCCTTCCCGAGGGAAATGGGCTCTTTTGTTGCCTCAAAACCCTCTTTTTTTAGCCAGATTTGCGTCGCGGGGCCCCCAGGTGGGCTCGGTTGGGTTTCTTCTGGGTTCAGCAGGATCCAGCACCCCCTTTCCCGGCAGCTCCCGGGGCTCCCAGCAGCTCCACTGGCCCCTGGTGGGGGGGGGGAATAAATCCACCCCCCCAGTGAGAAGCTGGAATTTTGGCCAGACTCCGGGCTGTA
Organism: Oxyruncus cristatus; assembly: GCA_013399855.1. Lineage (NCBI taxonomy): Eukaryota > Metazoa > Chordata > Aves > Passeriformes > Cotingidae > Oxyruncus > Oxyruncus cristatus. The sequence goes on from VXAY01006470.1 coordinate 476, forward strand.
CCTGTTCTGCCAGGGCTGAGCAGACGCCTGTCACCCAGCTCTGCGCCTCTTTGTTTTTCTAAGTAGCTTAGGAGGAGAAAACAGGAGTCAAAAGGAGTGTCCCCTTGTTAAGTGCCTGCCAGTTAAACCCATAAACATCTGCTTATTATAAGGTGTAATTTCCTTGGCTACCAGTGCTTTAAGCCCAGTTTTGACCAGGATGCTTTTTGGTAATGACCTTATGCAAATACCTTCTGTGAAGTTAATTCAAATTCTCCTTGGCTCCCTTCTTTAATTGAATTTATTTGTATGTTTTTGTTCCCCAGTACTACGAAATGTCGTACGGTTTGAACATTGAAATGCACAAACAGGTGAGTAATTTCAAGGGGGGAAGTTGGGGTTGATTGATCTCCTGTTGCCCTTTTCCTCAACCTGCGGTAAAATGGGCCCTGATTGCACTAAATAGGGAGTAAGTGCTGAAGGCAGGGATGTGACTCCAGGTGGGAATCCCGTGGCCTGGCAGTTGAATTGGGAACTGCAGGTTGTTGGCAGGTTGGCGGGGTGTTTTGTCTATGTTGCTGAGAAATTCGGGTTTTAAGCAGAGTGTTTATGCAAAGGGGTGAGAACAGCCTTGCCTTCCGTGCTGGGATGTCTGGGATATCGGTACCTGGAATAGCACGTTCCCAAAACTGGGAAAACACTGATATGTGCTGCGTTTGCCTCTGGTTGTGTTGTTGGTACAACAGGACTGTTTCTAAGGTCATACCCTGATCTTCTCCATGCTGTAGCGTGAGACCGAGGAGGGAATTATCTCCAGGGCTCTGATAGCTTACGGTGTGTTGCTCAATGTCACGGATTTGTCTTTGCATCTGGGAAATGAAGCAATGTTTGGGGTTGGTGGTTTTTTTTTTTCCCTTCCAGTCTCCTCTAATATGTAACTTGCCTGAAGGAAAAAATAGAGAAGGCCCCAGCAGAATGTGGTGTGGTACCTTGATAAGATTATCGTTAAAGAGCCTAAAGGCTGCGCACATGATGGTAAAACTTAAAGGAATAAAGTTATTATTGAGATTAGACCTGATTATTTGTGCTGCTGCTGCTTACTGGTTTTAGAAGGAGTTCTAATTAAGAACTTAAGGCAGATAGAAGTTGACATCAACTTTGCCGCTCGCAAATCAGCCCCATTCAACTCCAAAGTGGTTTTGCTTAATAGCAGCATCTCCCTCCTCTAAGGAAGCGTCGTTGTTGGGAGCTGATGAAATGCAAAGCAGTGTCTCTGAATCTGCCTCTCTGTTCTTCCCTTTGCCTTTCTGCGGCGCAGTCACAGGGCAGCGAAAATAATTCCTGCTTAGTCTTCAGTTTTTTAAAAATATCTTCTCCCGTGCAGATAATCCCGACTCCTCGCCCGCTCTCCATGGCTCTGCCTGCACCCAGGCGGGGCAGGGCGGCCCGGGGGGAGCCCTGGGGGGCTGCGAGGAGCCGGGACCCCCGTGCTGGGGGAGGCCTCGGGCAGGGTTAGGCCTGGGGAGGTCGGAAATCCCCCAGAACGCAGGAGGTGCGTGTAGGCCCGTGGTGGCCTCCCGCGAGGAGGGGACAGTTGTGTGTCCAGAGGGACACGGACCCTGCGGCCGCTTCAGCGACACCCGAGGGGCTGGAGTGCTGCCTGAGGGATGGAATGACGCTGGAGGCACTGGAGTAAGGTGAACACTGGTTCTTCGGGAAGTGCCTCTTCCCACCTGGTTGCCCGGTGTTGAGTGGCTCTGCTCTGAGCAATGCTGGGAGATGCTGGAATATTGCTCAGAGGTGTTGAGTTTGTTGTCTCAATGGAAGCTTTGGAAGCAGTTACTGTTCCTGAGATGTGCAGTGTGTTTTTCCACCAGTCCATGGGTGCAACCCAAGGGACCAGCGAGGTCCAGCACCCTTGGGAGGTGTGGATGGATCACCCCATCCTCGGCTCTGCTGCCTGTGCCCACATAGGGCGTCTCCCCTTGATGCGTCTGTGGTGGTTTGGGGGTGACTGAGGACCCCCGGCATTCCCAGGGGTGGTTTGGTGCCCTGGGAGTCGCTGGGTGCTGTTGGCAGCCCGGGAGGCCCAGCACTGTCAATGTGCTTCGCTGGGAGCTTTGCGGGCGAGCGGATAAATCCTGTCGGGATGGTTCCAGCCTGTGCCGAGCATCCCTGCCTGCTCCCGGTGACATATGCTGCGTGCCGAGCGCCGGGCTCAGTGAAGTTTGGGAGGCGAAGCCGCCTCGTTATTTAATTGACAGCGATGTGCGCGGGGCTGGAGGGAAACAAAGCCCGGCGAGCTGCTCCCAGCGCGCATCCAGGCGAAAATGGGGCGAGGGGGAGCGGCGGGATGGGAGAGCTGGGCCGCAGCGGGGGCCGGCCGAGGGTTTTCCCCCTCTTTCGGGCCGCAGCATCCCCCTGCAAGGCATCCGTGCTGCAGCATCCCCCCGCAAGGCATCCCGCTAATTGCGGCGTGGTCCTGCCTGCATCTGGTTGAGGGTGGCTGGTCCTGAACAAACAAGTTTATCAGCTGACCTGTTTAGCGGTTGACTTGTGTTTATCTGCACACAATCAAGTAGACTGAAGTGCTTGAATTATTCATGCAGTGTCCTGCCCTCCAGACTTGACTGCTTGTGATTACATCTGCTCCAGACAAACATTGATGGATACTTCATCTTTAAGCAAAAGGGGATTGTCTGTCTGTGGGCTTATATAACAGATTATCTCTTCTACGCTGAATATTAAGTGTGTGCATATGTGGCTGCGTGTGGGGTTGTTGTGTTCCCCCCCCCCCTTTCTTCTCGTTTTGTTTCTTGTTAAGTAAAAAATGTACTTTCATAAACAACTCCATATGCAAGGAAATATTTAGGAAGTGACTTGGTTGCAGTGAATCGCTCCTTACATCAGTCTTCCTGCTGAACTAAGCTCCCTTACCCGGGCTCAGCTTTCCTAAACCCGAGTCCAATCATGAGTTTTCTTTTGAAACCCCGGCAAAACTTTTTTTTTTTTTTTTTCCCCCTTCTTCTTCTTAGGGGCTAATTGATTTTTCCAAAAGAAACTTTGCTTCCCCTGTTGGCTTTGCATTGTTTCTGTGCAGATCTCCGTGGATAATCGCCGACTGCAATAACCATTCCAAAAGAAAAACTAATTTTGCGTGGGGAAACGGGACACCTCGGAGGACAGAACCTTTGTGCTGGGTTTTATTTCTTTTTATGGCTGAGAACCCTCCACATAAGCACTTCTTGTTTTCGTGCTTAAACACTTAATGCTTGGAACAAACCTAAACCCCCCCTGACACTTCCAGGGAAGAGAGGCAGGGTTTTTTTTATTCTCTAGAATATTCTAGGAACACAATATACTTTCTGTCATGCTCGTTAGCAAGGAGTGCCAGGTAATAATTTGCTAAATACTTCAGAAGCCAAGTAATTTGTTAGCTCTGCTCTCAGGTCTCCTGAGGTAGAAGGGAGTATTGTCAGAGCTTCACCTCTCCCTCCCCTCGGCTTTGCAGGTGGATTTTGGGGGTGCCGGGTGCCTTTTGGGGGTCTGAGTGGGCTTTGCTCCCCCCCCATCCCGGTTGCTGGTGGTAATTCCGTAATGAGGGGTTGTGTCCTGCCCCTCCACCCCCCCTCCCTGATTTAATTCTCATCAGCCTGGCTCTCCACTTTGCTAATAACGATAGCAGCCACAAATAGCTTTCAACATGCCATTGACAGCCCGGTTGGAGAGAGCACTTGAAATAGTGGTAGACAGCTGAAAGTACCCATAATTGTGCGCCAGAGTGAGAACCACACTGCTCAAGGGCCTTATTTTCATGTGCTTAAAGAGACAATATCCTGGTTTCAACAAATGCTGCTGGTGCTTCACGGCTGGTGTGATTTACTCCTCCTCTCCCACCGCCCTCTGCCAGGGAGGAGGGTTGGGGGGGGCTGTGCAGCAGGTGAGGGTGTCCTGGAGTGCCTGAAAGGGCTGGGGGGTCCAGACCCTTCTTGGAAACAATGTTGGGGGGATATGTGGAGGGATCTGTGGTTTGGGAGCCAAGGAGAAGCTGGGGGCTCGTGGGTGGGGGTGTTGTGTGAGCTGTGGGGTGGTGCTGGTGCCGTGTTCCTGCATCCCGTGGATCGTCGCCTTTGGCAGCCCCACCAGCCCCACTGCTCCAGGGTTTTAGGCATTCGGTGTGTGTGTATGTTTATACGTGTGTGTGTTTGTATATTTGCACTTCCCCAGGGCAGTGGGCACGGCCCCAAGGCTGCCAGAGCTCCAGGAGTGTTTGGACAACGCTCTGAGGGACAGGGTGGGATTGTTGGGGTGTCTGTGCAGGGCCAGAAGCTGGACTGGATATTCTTATGGGTCCCTTCCAGCTCACAATATTCCGTGATATAGATATGTATGTTTTGGTGTGTTGCAATGTTTTGGGGTGTTTTCCAAGAGGAGGAAGGGCAGTGCTGTCTGTTCATCCCTTCTCTTCATTCTTCATCCTGATACATAAATCCATGAGCAGGGGCAGGTGGAACTGGGGCTGCTGTGGCCCAAAAATCTGTTCTGATGCTCTGTCTGCCATGGCCTGGTGTTCACTGCTGTGATTCCCTTCCCTACAGAGGTTTGGGGTGTTTTGTGCAGGATGTGTTGGGGTGCTTTGTGCGGGGTCTTCAGGTCTCAGAGTGGTGGTTTTGGGGCTGTTTTATGAGGCACCTCCATCCTCCCAAGGACTGGGAGCTCAGGAGGGGTTTGGATCCCATCCTGTGCCATGAGGGAATGCTGGGACCATCCTGGGGGTGCATCCCCAGGGTTGGGGCATCCCTGCAGCTCCTGTTTTCCTCCTCAGCTACGTCCAAGGCTGATGTATTTTGGCTCCACCACCCAGAGCAGTATCCGTGGGGTATCACGCAGGACCCCCCAGGTTCCAGCCTGGAATTCTGCACTCCTGTGCTCTGGGTCATTTTTAAGGCAGGTCCTTTCAGCCCTGCTCTGCCTCTCCTGTGACTGACGGGCCGCAGGGTTATTTTTAAACTTCCCTCTGCCACATCCAGGTGTAAAGACGAGCGACCGTGGAGCTGGAGCCGCTGGGCAGAGCCAGCCCCGAGCTATTTAACACCATGCCAGCCTGGTCCTGCTCCCAGAGCCCCATCCTGGCTCCCGGCGGGCTGCCAGGAGCAGCTCCCTGTGCCCTCCAGTGCTTTGGGTGCTGGTGGTGGCTCTGGCCATTTTAAGAGCAGGGTGACAGGACCCGCGGCCAAACGGTCCCTCTCTTGATTTATCACCAGTGCAGATGTCTTCTCTGGTTTCCCTCTCCGTGCTGGTGAAACGCCACCCAAGAAGTGTTTCTGCTCAGGCAGGAGGTCAGATTCTTGGCAGGGGGTGATGGGGGTTAGTTGGGATTTCAGGTTCTCCAGCTTCTTGCCCTTTTTAACGACCATCAGCATCCCTGTGCCCAGGTGAGTGTCCCTGAAGGTGCTCCCACAGACCCCAGGAGAGGCACCCAGCACCCACTGGGAGCCTCCCATGGGGGTTTGGGTGGGTGGTGCCTCTCCTGGGCACTACCCAGGGTGTTTTCTCCCCGCTTCTTTGCAGCTGTGGTCCAGGGAAGATGCAGGGCATCAAAAGGGGATGCAGAGCCTGGGATTGCCATGGCAACGTGCCGTAGGGAATGGAGGTTTTTCTTGGCAGGAGCAGCTCGGGGGGGCTCAGGGGGCTCCGTCACTCCGGGCAAGGTGATGAATGAGCCCTGTTATGAGGAAGGTGTCAGGCATGAAGCCCTTCCCTGTTCCCGACGTGCCGGAGGATCCCCTTTCGCTCCCGATTAAACTTTTAATGGGGACAACCAGAGTTTAATATTCTGTGGAATGGGAAAAGTTAAAGTGAACAAATATTTAAAGACTATTGAATCTCATGTTCACAGGAAACCTCACGGTTGTAAACATAATATTTTGGACATCTAATATCTTTCTGCTCACTGAGTCCCACGTGGGAAGTCTCTCTCTTTGCGGAAAATCTTTGTTTGAAGTTTGGGCAGACCTGGATTTAAACGTGGAGGAGATGGGTTGTTGTGAGTCTGGACCATGTGATTCCCGGGGAAAACCCAACACCTTCCCTTCCTCCTCCCTGCAGTCAGCCTGTTTGGGTGCTGTATTTTTCCTGTTACACCCACCCCACCTCTGCGACGCAGCCGAGGGGGGCTCGTGCTGGCACCGCTGTTCCCACCTCAAATGAGGATGGAATTTGTTCTAGAACTCGGGAGCTGGCAGGGAAGAGCTCCCAGGAGCAGCGGCCGGGCTTGTCACATCCAGAATCCGATGGGCTTCAGCTGAAGGAATAAATATTTAATGGAGCTGCAGTCTATATATAATCTAATCGATGCCTCAGTGCCAAAAAGCCTTGAAAGAGCTTTTGCTGTGGCTGGGCAGCGCGTGGTGGGAGCGCTGGGGTGGCCGGTGGCACACGCGGTGCCAGCCTGACCCCTTTGGACATGCTGCCGTGACTGGGCTGGATTTGGGCAGTTTTAGCTTCCAGCCTAATTTTTGGGGTGCAGGGTGGTCCTGGGGTGATGTGTGAGTGCCGGGTGGTTAAACACTTGTGCTGGCCAGAGCCTGTTCCTCGGGGCAGGGATATGGCGCTGTCACGATAGGGAAGTGCCACTGCAGTGACAGGGGAATGGCTTCCCGCTGCCAGAGGGCAGGTCAGATGGGATATTGGGAAGGAATTCTTGGCTGGGAGGGTGGGGAGGCCCTGGCCCAGGTTGCCCAGAGAAGCTGTGGCTGCCCCTGGATCCCTGGAAGTGTCCAAGGCCAGGTTGGACGGGGCTTGGAGCAAGCTGGGTTATGGGAGGTGTCCCTGCCCAGGGCAGGGGGTGGAACAGGAAAATGTTTAAACTCCCTTCCCACCCAAACCATTCCAGGATTCCATGAGCCCCAGCTGCCTTCTGATCTGTGCATCCTCACGTTGGGGTCCGTGATAATCCTGGTGACTGGTGTAGCTGTAGCTGGGGGTACCTGAGTCCAACCCCTGGTCACTTCCCGGTGCTCCTGCCTTGGCACGGTGTGCCAGCACGTTCTCCTGCCCTCTGGAATTGCTAATTAAAGCATCAGGTGTAACCCAATCACTGGGGTGCTTTCGGAGAAGACGATGGCCAGAAATATCCCTGTGGCTCAGCAGCTGAAAGCAGCAATGGGCAGGTGTGTGTGGACCTCTTGGAGCAGGACCCCGAGTTCTGGTGTCTGTGGGGTTGGTCCCTCCGTGGGGGTGGCTCCAGGCTGGGAGGGTTTTCCTGATGTCTCCTTGCTTATGGTCATCCTGGGAACGTTGGTTGTGCTTGTTGGGTTGGTCTTGTAGTCCCAGCAGTGTGACCTGGCCATCACCCAGCTCCTCCCAGCAAGGGCTTTTTCTGTTGGGCTTTTTCTCCCAAACGATGATATTTGGGGATTTTCCTTGCGGTACTTGAGAGCGGGTGGTGCCCAGAGCTCTTCTCTGGCTTGGATGGGCTTCAAAATCCAAGGTGCTGTAGGACTCATCCTCGGGGCCGAGCTGTGGGATCAGGAAGGCGAAGCCTTGGGATGGCAGGGATGGATCTGGGGGGCACACAGGGCTCTCTGAGGGGCAGTGACTGCTGGCTGCCTGGGGAAGAGGCCCCTTGCCAAGAGGGAGGCTGGAGCGAGCCCCAGTTAATCACTTGTGTTATTGATAACGAGCTGCTCAGGGCTGTCGGAAGGAATTTCTGGGTGTTTGATTCCCTGCCAGCGCTCGGCCCGGCCATTGTTGTGGCGCTGGATCCTCGGCTGCTCCGGCCTGTTTGACTTGGAGCCGGAGCTGTTTTCACAGCTGCCCCGGCGGAGCAGCCAAGTTAACCCCTGGGAGCCGAGGGATCCCCGAGTTAACCCCTGGGAGCCGAGGGATCCCCGAGTTAACCCCTGGGAGCCGAGGGATCCCCGAGTTAACCCCTGGGAGCCGAGGGATCCCCGAGTTAACCCCTGGGAGCCGAGGGATCCCCGAGTTAACCCCTGGGAGCCGAGGGATCCCCGAGTTAACCCCTGGGAGCCGAGGGATCCCCGAGTTAACCCCTGGGGGCCGGGGGATCCCCGAGTTAACCCCTGGGAGCCGAGGGATCCTGGCTGGAGCAGGGGAGCCTGGCAGGAGCGTCCATGGAATATGTGGGAGGGTGGCACCTCCCAGCACCAGGCTGGGGACATCCCCCCAGGAAAACAGCATTCCCAGTGCCTGGCTATGTTTTCATGAGGCCAGGGAAGTCCAGGGTGGTGCAGCACTGCTGGGGCTGGTCTGTGACGCTCATCCCATGATGGGAAGGGGCCTGAAGTGTCCCAGGGCAGCAGGGATGTGTCCCTGTGCCGCCTTGTACTTGAAGGTGCTTTTGTTGGGAGCTGCTGCTTCCACTTGGAGGGGTGGGAGGGGATGGGATTGGGATATGTGGGAAGGGACAGGGAGGGGATGCACAGCCCTGCTTCAGGAAGCCTCGTGCCGTCCGTGGGAGGCTGTTTGGTGCTGACTTGGGTTTTCTTCTTCCTTTTTTTCAGACAGAAATTGCTAAAAGACTGAATACAATTTTAGCCCAGATCATGCCTTTTCTGTCACAAGAGGTAAGGAAGTTTTCCCACCCTGGGTGGGGAGATGCTGCTTCTCCCGGGGGGGGTTTCCCCAGGCGGGCAGTGCTGAGCCCCTCAGGGGTCCCTGGGGGTGTGGGGCTGAGTGAGAGACGGGGTTCAGATCCTCCATGTGCGTTGTAAAACCCTTGGGAAGGGAGAGAGCTGGGCCCTGTGAAGGGGTTTGGGTGTCTGCACTGAGGCAAACAGGCTCTGAGGGGCTTCTCCACCCTCTTGCACCCTGTGGAGCTGGGAGGTGCTCCCGGGCATGAGCGAAATAGAGCCCAAAAGAGGGGGTGAGCATCTCTGGAGGGGGGTCCTGCCCCTGGGCTGGTGCCCTCATGCCCAGCTCTGACCTGGCCCTGCCCCTCTGTCCCTGCAGCACCAACAGCAAGTGGCACAGGCTGTTGAACGTGCCAAGCAAGTGACAATGACGGAGTTGAATGCTATCATCGGGGTACGTGGACTTCCCAATCTGCCTCTCACCGTGTGTATACCCCTTTTATTCCTATCATTTACCATAACCAGAGGCAAACCTGCGCTCAGGAGGGATAAAGCAGGGCGGCTCACACCCCCCCAGCCATCCCATGGCCCCCCCAAATGACCAAAACTCTCCCAGTCTGACACTGAGTGAAACAGAGAGTGGAATCTCCACCTCCTGCTGCCTCCCGCGTGCTGGCGCGGCTCCGGGAGCCTCCAGCAACCAAATTGGATGTTCTCCGTGGCCTGGGCAGTGTGTGGGGTGCAGAGCAGGACCCACCAGGCCCCCTGAGCCCAGGCTTGTCTCTGCTGGGCTGTTGGTGTGGAATGTGCTGTGCCCTTGGCGGAGTTGTTGTCCCATGCATTGACTTACCCGCTCCCGCTGACCGAGCTCTCTCTCGCAGACCTGGCGGGGGCTGATCTGAGGATTAACCATTTTTATTGTTTCTTTAATTGATGTCACCATCTCAGTCCTGCAGCAAACCTGCTCCTCACCCCGGGATATCGGTGTCCCTATCCAGCATCCTGGGCAGGTGGCTCCACAGCTCCTCTGGATTTAGGTCTTTATTTTCCATAAAATGCTCATTTTTAATGCCTTTTTTTTTTTTTGATAACTATTTGCACTTCTTAAGCTACAAGGATCTTTATAATTCTCTGCGTTTAACCTGCTCTCCTCTGCCTTTTTCTGTGTTTTGTGGGTAGCACCAAAGGTAGGATTGTGCTCGGGCTCCTGCAGTCTTTGGGGATGAGGAAAGGTTCGGTAGCAGATGGATCCCTGGTGGTGGGGTTGGTGGCTCTCGGGAAGCGGCCCAGGTATGGGAGCTGAGTTTTGGGGTGGCAGGCAGCACCCTGGAGTGGCCTGGCCTTCTTCCTGCTCTCACGGTCGCCAGGAGTGCTGGGAGGTGAGCAGAGACAGGGAGGAGGGAGCCCATGGCTTTGATGAGCTGCTTGGAGCCGCAGGCAGGAGCCCCCGGCAGCTGGAGGCAGATATTGGAATTCAATTAAGGTGAATGAGCAGGGCCCGTGACCCCCATTTCCGAGGTAATTGCTTCCTTGGATCAGAGCGAGTGCCTCCTGTCATTAAGCAGCCAGCCCAGCCGTTTAATCGCTTTCCTGACGAACTTTCAGCAGGAATTATGGGCATCTCCTCCCGCCGTGGCTCGCTGGGGAGGGCCACGGTGCTGGCAGGAGGCTGGTGGGCAATTCTACATCCTTCCATGGCTTGTAGCGGAGGGCAGAGCTCATCCTGGAGCTGTGGAGCTGGTTTGGGTGCTGGCTCTGTGCTCAGGTGCCCCCCAAGGCACAAAACCCCGACAGTTTTTGGGTTTTTCCTCCTGTCTGTGCACACACCAGTTTGTTATTGTAGGGCTGCTGCTGGCAGGAGGGTGGTGAGTGATTCCATGTCTTGTAGAGGAGGTTCCAGGCTCATCCCAGAGATTTGGAGGTGGTTTGGGTGGCGGGTCTGTGCTGCTGCACCTGCTCTGGTGCCCCTGAGACACCAAACCCTGAGGATCTGGGGTTCTTTTTTCCCCCCTCGGTGCACACAAGGGTTTGTTATTGTAGGGCTGCTCATGTGGACACATCCCTTGTGTTTGTTTGCTCTCCTCGGGTGGGTGAGGGCAGCACTGGGGTGTGCACAGCCCCACCCCTGTGGGGATCCCGTGTCCCTGGGGATGGGTGGCTCTACTGTCCCAACCCTCCCACCAAGGGAAGCCCTCAACAAACTGCCCCAGTACTTGGTGCAGGTGCTGCCTCACACAAAAACCCACCAAACCAGGAAAACCTTTCTTTTGCCCCTTTTGAGGTCAAGAACTGTTAATTTTATGCATCTAGGCCATTGTCTCACAGTTCCTCTGCTTCAGGCTTGTGTGAAATTGAGCCCTTGATTTGGTTATAGCTCTGGAAATGATTAGACTACTTTACTAAATTTAACGCAAGTGGTGAACTTAAGTGGTGAACCATTAAATCGGTGAACAAAGGCATGAAGCATGATGTACATAATCCAATTAAAGCCACTCCACGGACCAGATATTCCTTGCCAGCTTTCCCCTAAATTTATAACCTCTTCATATCTTCCCCATCTCTGGCTGGCACGTACTGAGGGACCCCAGAAGGAAGGAGACCTCTCGGTGTCTGTGCATCCCCATCGGCTCCCGCTGTCACCACGGCTTGGGTTGGCAGGGTCTTTATCCACTGCCAGCTGCTCTGCTGGGATATGGGGGGACATGGGTCTGTTTTGGGATCCTGCCAGCAGATGAGGAGCCCCAGAGCAGCGTCCTGAGCAGGTCTTGAGCTTGTGGTTCAACTGGGGAGGTGGTGGGAGCGTCCCTGGTTCCGAAAGGCTGCTCCAAGTGCTTGTGCTGTGTCACTTGTTGAGCAGGACCTTGATCCCTGTCCTGTCCCTGCCATCAACACTCAGCTGTAGGTGCTGGGGAGTTTCTGGGAGCCCGGAGAGCTCCTGCAGCCCGCCCATCCCTGGGATATTTGCAGCAAGCCCTCAGACAGTGTGTTTTAAAAACAACCTTTTCCAGGGTTGGAATAAGGGCCAGGGAGGGAAGTTGAGCTTTTCAGCAGAGGACATGCCGAGCGAGCACCATCCCTGTGCCATGGAGTCCCATGGAGCCTCCAGGATGTTATTCCTGAGGGATGTGCATCGACTGCTCCATGGGCTGACGCAGAAACACGGCCGTGGAGTCGCAGGCGGGTTTTATCCCACTCCATGGAGCCTCCAGGATGTTATTCCCGAGGATCAGACACAGTGGAGTGGTGTGGACGGGAAGGACGGCGGAGGGAGCTGTGAGCAGAGCCTGGGGATCCTCCAGCACCACCCTGGGATGTGCACTGGGCTCATTGGCTCATCCTCTTCCCCTTGCCCTGGGAATGATCCAGCTGGGACGTGGCTCCTTCAGCAGCACCAGGATGGAACTCTGCAGCCCCGAGGTGGGATCTTGGCTGCTCCATGGAGCTGCAGTGCTGGATGGAGGGACGAGGCTTCCAACCACTGAGGACTTCCCACATGGATTCTGCTCACCGGTTCCTGCTGCCAAAGGGAGGAAAACACCTTTCAGTGTTACTTTGGGCCCCGGTGGGATGTTGTGTCCTGACCTTGGTTTCCATGCCCTCCCCCCGGAGTGGGGCTGCTGTGAGGGGCTGTTCCTGCAGCTCATGGAGCCCTTGGATGGATTTATTTGTTGACAGCCTAAAGAAAAGGCAGAAAAACCGGTTTCCTGCTGTGCTGGAGGGTGAGGCTCCGGGTGCTGAGTCTCCTGCTCTGGGTGCTGCTGGGGCACTGTGGTGGAACTGTGTTGTCCCCTGGGGCTGTGCTGGGGCTGTGATCCCCATCATCATCCCGGCAATGGAGTGTTGCTGCCTGGATTTCCATGAGACCACATCTGTTTTTTGGGGCTCCTGGGATGAGTTAAGCTGTGCAGATGTTTAAGGTGGAGGTTGGAGATTGCCGAGGATAAAACATTGGATCTCGGTGTATTCCGGCCCTGCAGGGATGGGCACCACTGGAGAGCCTGCAGGAGAAGAACGTGCTGTGCTGGAAAACCATCTGGGACCATTCTCGGGGTGATGTTCACATACAATGGCCAGACCTGCCTCTTGCTTCAGTGGGTGGAAGTCACGTGGAATTGAGATTGTGAGGAGCCTCCTTTATTTCAGGAAGATAAAAGGATCTGTTGCACTTGCTTTGGTGTTGGAGGGATGATCTTGGCACGTGTGTGTGGCAGGAGATGGCTTACTGAGGGATTCAGCCCTCGTGGTGCTCCCTCACCCCACCAGCTCTCCTTGTTGGAGGACACTACTGGAATGGTGATCCTGAGGATGCTTCCTGTCCTTGCCCTGCAGATGGAGCAGCCTGGGAGAAGCTTCCAGCTCCTGCTTTTTGAGGGCACAGTGATTTATCTTTTCCTGTACCAGAGGCCTAATTGCCTTCCCCATTTGGCTTCTGCCCCAGCCGGGACCTCGGCGCTGCCTGGAAGAAGCTGTTTGGAGGTAATGCGGCTCCTGCCTTCAGCTCCTGCCTTCAGCTCCGACCTTGGATCTCATCCTGGCCAGGGATTTCCCTCTCCATCACACAAGGCTTAGAATCCAGCCCTGGGAAGGGGTGGGTGACCCACCCAGCTGCCGTGCACCCAGCGAGGGGCTGCTCCGTCCTGCTGTGCCCGGAGTGTGACAACCAGGCCCACCTTCTGCTGCCCCAGGACAGGTCCCTCTGTGGGGAGTGGGCGGGAGCTGTTCCCGTGAAAACTTGGCCTTGGTGTGGGAAAACTTACCACAGACTCCTGGGATGGTTTGGCTTGGAAAAGACCTTAAAGCTTATCCAGTTCCACCCCCTGCCCTGGGCAGGAACACCCACCGTAGCCCAGGTTGCTCCAAGCCCCGTCCAACCTGGCCTTGGCCACTTCCAGGGATGTGGGGCACCTGGGTGTGCCTTCTTCCAGTTCTGCTGGAAATTTCTGCCACGGAACTATTGGAATCATGGAGTCCTCCATACCAGGGGATGTTGCTGGTGCATTCCTGGTGGTGTCCCTTGGGCTGGGCCAGGTGGCAGCAGGTCCTGCTGTTTGTCTGTGCCCTTTGGGTGCCCTGGGCAGGACACAGGGCAGTGCTTGGTGACACGGAGGAGAAATCCTGATCAGGGTGGTCGTGGGGATCTGGAGGGGGCTGGGAGGCTCCATTGCAGCTCAGGTGTCCCCTCCCAGCCCCTGATTCCTGCTGCTGCCCAAGTGTGGCTTCACTGGGAGCTACTGGGGTGCTGCTTGAGGGGGCTGTGGGTGCAGGCAGGAGGGTCCCAGACAGGAGTGCCAGCTCCAAGATCCTCCTGGCTGGACCAGGGGTGTCCTGGGAGTGGAGGAGCTGCAGGAGGGGTGGCTTGGGGACTCTTGGAAGCAGCTCCTCAGATTTCAGCAGGTTTTCTTCCAAGTTTGTATTTGAAATAGAATCGCTGGAGACATGTTTGGTTTTCCTTTCCTCTCCCCAGAGCTGTAGTTCAGCTTTTTGCAGCTGAAATGGAGCAGGGAATCAGTCCCCATGGCTGGATGAGTGCGTGCTGAGATGGCTGGGACTCAGGGCTCCCAAAAAAAACCCTGGGAGCAGCTGGGAGCCTTCCCAGCTGGGCTGCAGCTCCCTGTGTGTGTGCCAGGGAATGTGGGGGTGATGCCCAGCGCTGTGGGGGACCTGGGGGGTCCCTCCATGATTTATCCAGTGCAGGGGACAGCCAGTGATGTCGGAAGGGGTCGGGAGCACAGGATGGTGGGATGGGACCGGGGTACCATGAGGGGCATTTTCTTCTCCCTTTCAAACACCCCAAAGGTGGTCCTGACTAAATCAGCAAAACTTGCTTCCCTGAGGTGTCTGGGAGGATCCTGGCTGCTGGAAGTTTCTCTCTCTGGCTGGTTTAGCCTCTGCAGCCTGGCCCGGGCCACTCTCTGCCTCCTGGGTGGGATTCCTGTATTTCTTTTTTGCTTTTACCTGCTGTGAGCCCCAAACTAACCAGCTCTGCAGCAATGGCGTGCTGCTGTGACTGAGGAGCGATCCCGGGGTGGCTGTGCCACGTGTGCAGTCCTGATGTGTGCATCCTGCCTGGGCACCCTCTGTCCCTCCTGCTAACGGGGCTTCTCCTTCCAGGCGTCCCAGCGGGGCAGCTCCGGGGGCATCACCTCGGGACACCGGGAATGTCCCTTCCCGGCACCGCTCGGTGCCCCCAGTCCCCCCAGTCCCTGCCCCTCCCCGCCTCACTGGTGCTTTCATTGCAGCAGCAGCAGCTCCAGGCCCAGCACCTCTCCCACGCCGCCCACGGGCCCCCTGTCCAGCTGCCGCCGCATCCCTCGGGGCTCCAGCCGCCGGGAATTCCGCCGGTCACCGGCACCAGCTCGGGGCTGCTGGCCCTCGGAGCCCTGGGCAGCCAGGCCCACCTTGCTGTCAAGGATGAGAAGAACCACCATGACCTGGACCACAGAGGTGAGAGCGACGGGCCAGGGGGCTGCTCCTCTCTGCATCCACTGGTGCTGGAACTCATGGGATCCTGGAATGGTGTGGGTGGGAAGGGAGCTTAAAATCCAGTTCCACCCCCTGCCATGGGCAGGGACACCTTCCACCAGCCCAGATTGCTTCAAGCCCTGTCCAACCTGGCCTTGGACACTTCCAGGGATCCAGGGGCAGCCACAGCTGCTCTGGGCAACCTGGGCCAGGGCCTCCCCACCCTCACAGCCAACAATTTCTTCCCAATATCCCAATGGCCATCTAACCCTGTCCTCTGGCAGTGGGAAGCCATTCCCTGTGTCCTGTCCCTCCCTGCCTTGTCCCCAGTCCCCCTCCAGCTCTCCTGGAGCCCTTTCAGGCCCTGCAAGGGGCTCTCAGCTCTCCCTGGAGCCTTCTCTTCTCCAGGGGAACCCCCCCAGCTCTCCCAGCCTGGCTCCATGTCAGAGGGGCTCCAGCCCTGGCAGTAGCTCCGGGACCTCCTCTGGATCTGCTCCAGCAGCTCCACGTCCTTCTGATTTTAGAGGCAACACCCTGACACACAGCTCTGCTCCCACCTCCCCATCCCTCTGGACTGTGGGCTTCAGGACATGGGATTGTGCTTTTAGGGGTGCAGTTCTCCCTAAATGGTGTTCAGCCTTTGTGAAAGTCTCGCTGCAATTCCTGCCTCCTCATTCAGCAGCACCTTTATGGGAAAGCAGCCTTCCTCCTCCTTCTCCTCTGTTCACCCCCAAACTCAAGAGGTTTTTTCTAATTGTTAGTGATCAGACAGCTTTTTAGAAGATAAAACGATGTGTGATTCCGGGTGCAGAGGAGCAGTGTTCAGTATTTTCCTGGCAGATCGCCTTGTCCCCAAACTCGGAAGGATTTGGGATATTTCCCCCTCACTCCCATTTGCAGGGCAGGTACTGACAGCCTCTCTGAGCTGTTGGGCTCTGCTGGGGGATTGGGGGTGTTTTTCCTGCCTGAGAAAACAGTGAGACAGAATTATCCATAGCAGTTTATCCAGTTAACGTTCCTTTCCCTGCATGGATTCAGATTGCTGGGAGATCCCAGGGAAAGGGGCTGTCGGGCACAAATTAATGGCTGAACCACATTGTGGCTGCAGACAGGGCTGTCAAAGGTTGTGACTTTGGGGACAAGCACCAGAGGCTGCTGCCATTCCCTTTGGATTCAGGGCATTTCCAGCTGTATTGTGCCAGATAAATCCCATGGACAAAGGGAAGGGGGCAGGAGGAAGCAGGGGCTGGATGAACGGGGGGATTTTAAAGCCAGAGAGAGCCCAGATAGGGTTTGAGTTAAGATCATGAGGAGCTTCTTGGTTTATTTTCTGGTTTAAGACTTATTCTAACTTGCTTTATTTCTCTGTCTCCCCTTCATTTTGGCTGTGACCCCACCTCTGCCCCGGCGTCTCCTGACAGAGCGAGACTCAAGTGCAGTAAGTTCCATTGCCTCCTTTCCCCCCAGTTTTTGGTGGCTGTGTGGTTGTGTTTCCTTTATCCCTTCAAACCCTATTTTGTAGGTGGGAGCTCCAGGGCTGCCTTAGCACAGGTCTTGTTAAATAATGAAAACCAGGTAACACACAGCTCCCACCCTGCCTGGAAGAGCTGTGCTGGGATGAGTGGGGTCACCCGATTCTGAGATCTGGGTTAAATCTCTTTGCTTGTGGCAGAGCTTCATGGTTTGGTTTTGAGTGAGCCCAGTTGGCTCCAAAATCCTTTTAGTGACTGGGAAAGCTGTTTTACTCCTGGTCACTCTCCCATTATCTTGGCTCATCTCATCTGCTGGGATGATTGGGTTATTATACCATGTTGAGTCAGACTTGGAGGGTCAAGCAGTTCCCAAACCACCCGAATCCCTGGATTTTGGAGGGCACCGGTGCCTCTGTCCGTGTCCCTGGCAGCTCAGAGGCAGCGGGTGGGTTCTGGTTTCCCTGGAGCAGGGATGGGGAGGCAGTGAGGATACTGGGGGGGGGCTGCCCTCCCCATGCAGTGGGGCCCAACTGGACCTCCCCACCCTGGTGTACACAAGACCACTGGCTCAGGGAAATCAGACATCAGAAGGAATTTCTCCACAGGGTGTGACCCTTGGGAATGGTCCTGTGCAGGACCAGGAGTTGGACTCCACGATCCCTGTGGGTCCCTCCCAACTCAGCATATTCTGTGATTCGTGGAAAGGGCTGTCAGGCATTGGAACGGGAGCTGGTGGAGCCCCCAGCCCGGGAGGTGTCCAGGGAAGGCCTGGCCGTGGCACTCATTGCTCTGGGCTGGGGGTCAGGGTGGGGACCGGGCACAGGGTGGACTCGGTGATCCCGGAGGTCTTTTCCAACCCCAGCGATTCCGTGTGAAAAGCTGCCAGGACAAAGCCCGGCTGAGCCGCGGCTTTGCAGCGATTTCCTGCCATCCCCGAGCCCACAAATGGGCCTTTTGAGAGCCGGGGGCGGGCGGGAAGGAAAGTGCTGTTTAAGGGGGGAGAGGGGAATTGGGCATCATTAACCCGCTCCCCGGGCGGGCAGGGGGCCGTCGGAGGTGGGAAGGTTCCCGATCCATAAGCCCGGAGCCGGGGTGTTCCCGGGGGAGGTTTAATGCGCCGTAATCAGCGTTAGTCATTCATATTTTCCCCAGCCTTTGCCTGTGCAATAAAAAATATTTAGTTCCTTGGCGCCGGGCCAGCGGCGGCGCTGAATGGATCGATGCCTCTAAATGCTTGACATGATTCTCCGGGAGCTGCGAGGGTTTTCAGCATGACTGCCTGGGAAGAAAGAGCTCGGTGTTATCCAAAGCTGCTTACTGGGGACCGAGGAGAAACATGAACTGCTTTAGTTCTCCCTTTCAGCCGGGGAAGAAAGGCAGGCACAGCAGCTTAGGAAGCGCTGCTGCTTAGCGGGGCTGGCAGGGGCGGGAGGGACGGGCGTTCCTCCTGCTGCTCCCGGGGACTGAGGGGAAGGGAAGCTGGGATGTGGGGAAGGGGCTGTGCCGTGGGGGGATGTGGGATCAGGGCCGGGCATCCTCTGGCACTCGTGAGGGGGTTTTGTGCAGCCATTTTTGCTCCCAGCATTCAAAGGGCTTTCCTGGGAATGTCGGCGTCTCCTGGGCTTTGCTGCTTGAAGCAGGGACAGTGGCCCCCATAGGCTCTTGGCTCTGCTGCTCCTGGTCACGTGGGTTTTCTGGGATATTTTGTGGATGTCCTTTTGCTCAGCTGCCGGTGCCAGAGCCGGGATGCAGCAGTTCCTTTGTTCCTTCTGGATGAGGCCTCCCAGCTGTGCCAGTGCCATAGAAAGCACCCATGGGCTCTGGGGCTTTCCTGGGAATGCTGGATCTCCTGGGCTTCGCTGCTCAAAGCAAAGCCAGCCAGGAAGTCCCCCTGAGCAGGGCATCCCTGTGGACACTGGGCTCTGGTGCTCCTGGTCACATGGGGCATCCCTGTGGACATTGGGCTCTGGTGCTCCTGGTCACATGGGCTTTCCAGGATGTTTTTTGGATGCCCTCTGACTTGGCAGAGCTCAGCTGCTGATGTTGGGAATGGGATGCAGCGGTTCCTTTGCTCCTGCTGGATGAGGCCCCCCAGCTCTGCTGATGCCCATCCGTGGTGCCACCCCTTGTGCAAAGCCCCGTCCCTGCCCAGGGCTGGGGTGAAGCTCCTGTTCTCCCATGGGGAGCACAGGATGAGGGAGATGGGGCTGATTTTAGGAAGCACAGCTTTTCCCCACTCTGCACTCACCAGTTCCTACTGGTGGATCCCAGTGATGACTGGGAGCTACTGGAGTTTTCCACGTCTCCCTCCCAGGGTTTGCCTTTTTAACAACAACCACCTCCTCTGTTTTTCCTGCTGTGCTTTTGCAGTGGAGGGGTTCAGGTGTCCACAAGCAGCCTCACAGCATTCCCAGGGCTCACAGTGACGGTGGTGTCCGATCCTGTCACCTGGATCCTGTTCCCTGCTCCCTTGTGTGGTGGGAGCCACGGGGTCTCAGCCCACTGCTGGGACAGGGCTATATGTGGCACCTTCTAAGCTGCTGCTCACGAAGTCCTAATCCTTCTGTTTCCAACTTCAAAGCTTCTTGTGGCATTGCAGAATAATTCCGTGTCGCCCTCGGAGAGCCTGAGAGCCAGCGAGAAGCACCGGAGCTCCACGGATTACAGCATCGACTCCAAGAAGCGGAAAGCGGAGGAGAAGGACAGCATGAGCCGATATGTGAGTGACAGGGGACTCCGGGAGCCCCAGGGACGCGAGCAGGCAGGACCTGGGGTGGGAGACAGCGGGTTTGGATAACGTTTTCCAGGTATGGTGCGGGTCCTAGAACCATGGAATCATTTAGGGTGGAAAAGCCCTCTGAGACCATCATGTCCAACTGTCCCCCAGCACTGCCAAAGCCACCACTAACAGTGTCCCCAAGTGCCACATCCACCTGGCTTTTAAATCCCTCCAGCGATGGGGACTCCACCCCTGCCCCGGGCAGTCTGTTCCAATGCCTGACCACCCTTTCAGGGAAGAAATTTTCCCTAATATCCCCCCTAAGTGTCCTGGTGCTGTGGAGGATTGGTCCAGCTCCTCAGGGGGGTGCCCCCACCCCTGTTTTTGGGGCTCTCTGCGGGGTGTGACTCACTCTGTGTTCCAGGACAGCGATGGTGACAAGAGCGATGACCTGGTGGTCGACGTCTCCAACGAGGTGAGTCCTTGTGGGGGATGTGCCCCTCTGCCCGTGGCACTGTGGGGTTTGGGGGTAATGCTGGAGGGAGCCCACCCTGCCACAGGGGATTCCAAGGCTTTCTCGTGTCCCACAGGATCCCGCCACCCCCCGGGTCAGCCCGGCCCACTCCCCGCCGGAGAACGGGCTGGACAAAGCCCGCGGGCTGAAGAAGGGGGACGCTCCCAACAGCCCGGCCTCGGTCGCCTCCTCCAGCAGCACTCCCTCCTCCAAGACTAAGGACCTGGGCCACGTACGTCCTGCGCCCTGCGGGGGGTCGCTGGGGGTGCGG
Organism: Oxyruncus cristatus; assembly: GCA_013399855.1. Taxonomy (NCBI): domain Eukaryota; kingdom Metazoa; phylum Chordata; class Aves; order Passeriformes; family Cotingidae; genus Oxyruncus; species Oxyruncus cristatus. The sequence continues at coordinate 20,487 of VXAY01006470.1, forward strand.
GTGCTGGAGCCTCATCCCTCCTTTCCCATCCCTTCTCCACCAGAACGACAAGTCATCGACGCCCGGGCTCAAGTCGAACACTCCGACGCCGCGCAACGACGCGCCCACCCCGGGCACCAGCAGCACCCCGGGGCTGCGGCCCATGCCCGGCAAGCCCACCGGCATGGACCCCCTGGGTGGGTACCGGCCTGGGGCCGCTGCTGGCCCCGGCACAGCCCCGGCTCAGCCCTGCCCGTGGGAAACGGCAGCCGGGGGGAGGTCAGGGTTATGGGGGGCCTAGTCCAGGTCTGGCTGGGGTGGTCCCCGTGTCAGAGGTGGGGTGAGGAGGGAGGCCCAGCCATTGCAGCTCTGGGATGAGCAGGGCTGGGATGAGAGGACATCTGGACATGAGATGGGATTAGCTCAGTTGGTCAGAGCAGGGTGCTGGTAATGGGAAGATTGTGGCTTCAATCCCCTGCGGGCCATTCACTTAAGAGTTAGACCTGATGATCCTTGTGTGTCCCTTCCAAGTCAGAACATGCTGTGATCTGTGACGTGGCTTCGAGCTGTGCCAGGGAGGGCCCGGGTTGAAAACCAGCAGAATTTCTTCATTGGCAGGGGCTGCCCAGGGAGGTGGTGGAGTCCCCGTCCCTGGAGGTGTTCAGGGAGTGACTGGATGTGGCACTCGGTGCTCTGGGCTGGGGGACAAGGCAGCGGTGGGTCACAGGGTGGACTGGGTGACCTCAGGGGTCTCTCCCAACCTGGATGAGCCACGCCCTGACCGCGTGCCCGTCCCCCCCGCAGCCTCGGCCCTGCGCACGCCCATCTCCATCGCGGGCTCCTACGCCGCCCCCTTCGCCATGATGGGGCACCACGAGATGAACGGGTCCCTCACCAGCCCCGGCGCCTACGCGGGGCTGCACAACCTCCCCCCGCAGATGAGCGCAGCCGCCGCCGCCGCCGCCGCCTACGGCCGGTCGCCAATGGTGAGCTTTGGAGCTGTACGTAGCACTTTTAGCTCCTTTTCTCACTGGTGGGGAGGGCTGGGGAGGGTTTGGGGGGACTCCCCTAGGTCAGCTGGGAAAGCGAGGCTCCTCCTCCTCGAAACAAGCCGTGTTTTATGTCAGCTGCCGTTAAAGGGGGCTGGGGGTGGAGATGCCTCCCCATGGGGGAATGTGCATGTGCTGCTGCATTGGGGTTCCTCCTTCCAGGTACTCAGCCCCCTTCCCATTACTCTCACTAAATTCCTGATCCCACGTTTTAAGGCAAAACAAATCAAAACAAGAAGTAAAACACTCCCATTAATGCAGAGATGGGGTTTTCTGCAGCCAGAGTGCTGAGCACGACTTGGCTGCTCCTGCCCTTGGGGATCTGGGGACAGCACGGGGAGTTGGGAGCATGTGCCACCCTGCTCCTTGCAGACCCAAAACCTTTGGCTAATTCCTCAGTTTTCCATTTTCTACCAGGGGAATAATAGCAATTAGCTCTCGAGCAGCAAGGGAAAAGAGGGAGCTGCTCAGTGTCCCGTGGGCTGGTGGATGGGAAGGTGTTTGGTGTGCCCCGCTCGTGTCCGGCCTCACCCGTGTCTGCGTGTCTCTTGGCAGGTCGGTTTTGACCCACACCCACCCATGCGAGCCCCCGGCCTGCCCTCCAGCCTGGCCTCCATCCCCGGAGGGAAACCGTAAGACCTTTTTGGTTTTTTATGGATTGGGAGGGGATCCGTGTGGGTGGGAGGGAGACGAGTCCTTCACATCGGGCTGGATTCAGCCAAGCCCCGCTCCGGGCACGGCGTGGCAGCCGGACCGCAGAGCCACCCCCCGTTAACCCTGCATCCCTGGGCTGACCCCCTTTGCCCCCCGTGGCAGAGCCTACTCGTTCCACGTGAGCGCCGACGGGCAGATGCAGCCGGTGCCGTTCCCGCACGACGCGCTGGCGGGGCCCGGCATCCCGCGGCACGCGCGGCAGATCAACACGCTGAGCCACGGCGAGGTGGTGTGCGCCGTCACCATCAGCAACCCCACCCGCCACGTCTACACCGGCGGCAAGGGCTGCGTCAAGATCTGGGACATCAGCCAGCCCGGCAGCAAGAGCCCCATCTCCCAGCTCGACTGCCTGGTAAGGGGCCGGGGGGGCTGCGGTGCCGGTGAGACGTGCTGGGGTCCTGCTGGTCCCAGGCCCGTGTGTCCCTTCCCTCCCCCACCTCGAATGCCATTAATCATCTTTTCCCCATTGACATCAGCATCTCTTCCCGATGTTGCCATCTATTTTTGCTCTTTTCCCCCTGTTACCATCCCTTTCCTCTTCCCTGTTACCATCTGTACCCCCATTACCATCTTTTTCCTCTTCTCCCCCCATCTCCTCTTCCCATCACATCTTTGCCCCCTTAATGTCTCTTTTCCTGTTTCCCCCTTCAATATTTTTTTTTCCTCTTCCCCTGTCATCCTCCCTTTCCTCTTCTCCCCGTCACCATCTTTTTCCTCTTTTCTTGTTGCCCTCCCTTTTCCTCTTCCCCATTAACGCCTCGTCCCCGTGGCCCCCGTGACCGTGCCCGTTCCCCCCCAGAACAGGGATAACTACATCCGCTCCTGCAAGCTGCTCCCGGACGGCCGCACGCTGATCGTGGGGGGCGAGGCCAGCACTCTCACCATCTGGGACCTGGCGTCGCCCACGCCCCGCATCAAGGCCGAGCTCACCTCCTCGGCCCCCGCCTGCTACGCCCTGGCCATCAGCCCCGACGCCAAAGTCTGCTTCTCCTGCTGCAGCGACGGCAACATCGCCGTGTGGGACCTGCACAACCAGACCCTCGTCAGGTGAGCGGGGTCTGCTCGGGGTCGGGGCCTTCCTGGGTGTGCTCTGCTGGGAGGAGCTCCGAGATCCCGGCATGGTTTGGGTTGGAAGGGACCTTAAAGCTCATCTCGTTCCACTCCCCTGCCGTGGGCAGGGACACCTTCCACCAGCCCACGTTGCTCCAAGCCCCGTCCAACCTGGCCTTGGACACTCCCGGGGATCCAGGGGCAGCCACAGTTTCTGTGGAATGACAGCAGGAACGTTCCCTTGATACTGCACCATCCATCTTGTGGTGCTCATCTTTAGGCAAGCCCGGTACACTTCTCCATGCTGCTGCTCCTCATCTAAGGATGCTCCTGCGTGGATTTCCAGGCGTGTTTGGTGTGGATAAGCCTCACAAATGATGTCTGAGCACCTTGAACCGACTTCCATGCCTTTCTTAGCGTACCCCTTGCAGATTTCCTTGTTTTTCCTGGTTCAAAGGCAATTCCAAGGCCACACAGACGGCGCCAGCTGCATAGACATCTCACATGATGGTACGAAGTTGTGGACGGGGGGCCTGGACAACACGGTGCGTTCCTGGGACCTGCGGGAAGGGCGGCAGCTCCAGCAGCACGACTTCACCTCCCAGGTAACGGGCTGGGCGCGGCCTGGCCCCGCTGTGCAGGGCCCCCACGGAGGGGTTTATCCCTCCACGGAAAGCAGGGCAGCTTGTTTGGCAGCTGGATCGCGCAGGGCTGTGGCAGGGGGCTTTTCCTGCTGGGAAAATGGCCCTGTTGGCCCTGAGGGTGGCTGTTCCTGCTGGGTTTGGTGAAACCAGGAGTGTCGGAGGCAGTAAGAGCCGTGGGGCTCCCTGGATCTGATTTCAGCTTCTCTGTCTTCATTTCTCCATCCCTGCACAGTCAGGCTGCCGTTAGGAAGGCAGCACTTCCCATGGGATGGCTGTGGATTTGACAGCATTCTGTGGGTGCCCTGTGGGTGGGGTGGCTGCAGGGATCAGGATCCTGCCTCCTCCAGCAGACCCTCCCAGAGCTCTGATCCGGAGGGGCAAAGCTGGGATCTCGATTCCGTTTGGCAAGTGCAGCAGCATGCAGGGGCCTGGAGCCATCCCGGCATTCACAGCTCATGTGGCCGCTCCAAACACATGGATGTGCCTCTCCAAACCTGCTGCACCAGCCTGGGGCTGCCCAGCAACCTCCACCCGTGCCATCAACCCCAGAATGGTTGGATTGGAGGGGACCTCAAAGCCCCTCTGGTTCCAGCCCTCCGCGGGGGCTGTGGGCAGAGCTGCGGGTGCAGCCCCCCCTGAGCATCCCCGTGTCCCCCTTCCCGCTGCAGATCTTCTCCCTGGGGTACTGCCCGACGGGCGAGTGGCTGGCGGTGGGCATGGAGAGCAGCAACGTGGAGGTGCTGCACCACACCAAGCCCGACAAGTACCAGCTGCACCTCCACGAGAGCTGTGTCCTCTCCCTCAAGTTCGCCTACTGCGGTAAGCGGCTCCTGCTGGAGCTCCATCCCTTCCGGGATGGGTGGGGAGCATGGAATGGCTGGGCTTGGGAGGGACCTCGATGATCATCCAGTGCCACCCCCTGCCATGGGCAGGGACACCTTCCACTAGCCCAGGTTGCTCCCAGCCCCGTCCAACCTGGCCTTGGACACTTCCAGGGATGGGAAACAGGGGTGCCCATGAGGAAGGGATGCATGGAACAGCGGTGGGGGGCTGAACAAGGATGTTTCCAGTAGGATCCGTCCCGTGGATGGGGCATTTGGGGTTTCTCTCCATAAAACCACCCCGGTTGTGGTCGCCAGTGGCCACGTGGCATCGTGGGAGGTGGGAAGCAGCACCTGCCCTGTGTGACTGCTGGGATGTGTCCCAATGGAGAGGGGCTGGAGAAGCCTCTCTGGGGAATCTCCAGATTTTCCCATTTCTCCAAAATGACCACTTTGAAACATCAAACAGCCCGTGGGACAGGACGAGGTTGGCCATGAGATATGTCTGTAGGGGTGGCAATGGCAGTGTTTGTTACTGACACCGTGTTTCCTGGGAACAGGTAAATGGTTTGTGAGCACTGGGAAAGACAACCTGCTCAACGCCTGGAGGACGCCCTACGGAGCCAGCATCTTCCAGGTAGGAGCCTTTTGGGAAGGGCAGGGAATGGGGTCCACACCCAGACTCCCTCTCTGCATCATACCTGGGGCTGCCAGCCCTGGAGAGAGGGAGGATCCTCTTGGGGTGGCCGGGTGGGTGCCCAGCCTGTGGGCAGCATGGAATGGTGCTTGGTGAGCCAGGGCAACCAAACTGATGGATGTTCTCCCCTCCTCCTCCTTGTCCCAGTCCAAGGAATCCTCGTCCGTCTTAAGTTGTGACATTTCAGCGGATGACAAGTACATCGTCACGGGCTCTGGTGACAAGAAGGCCACAGTCTACGAGGTCATCTACTAACCGTGGAGTGTCTGGGAGGGCTGGCAGCTCCCGGCGCCGCAGGACTCGGGAAGCAGCGGGGGGATGCCATGGGGTGGCCCAGGGACCGCGCCCGCTCCGAGGGGGCTCTGCCCGGCGTCCGCCACACACGGATTTATTTGGAGATCTGCAACTCTGGCACACGTTGGAGCCCTAAACGGATGTTCCTTTGGTTTTAGGGTCGTGGGGTTTCTTTTGATTTTTTTTTTCCTTTTTTT
>VXAY01006470.1:26808-40497 GCA_013399855.1 Oxyruncus cristatus
AAAAAAAAAAAAAAAAAAAAAAAAGGATTTTTTTTTTTGGGTTTTTTTTTTTTTTTTTTCCTTTTTTTTTTTTTTTTTTTTTTTTTTTTTTAATTTTTAAGAAGCAAAAAGTTTACTAACAAGTAGGGTTTGTGTGTGGTGGGGGGGGCCGGGGCTGGTTGTGGTCCTGTGGGCTTTATGGTCTTGTGTCTTCTGGTCTTTTGGAGCAACCCCCTCCCCTCACAGGCCTGTGTCAGCCTTTTGTACTAAAGGGTTAAAAAAAGGACAGAAAAAAAAAAAAAAAGGACAAAAAAAATTAAAAAAAAAAAAAGACCTAACGGGCAAATAAAAGTATTTGTGTAGCAGAAGTGCTCACCCTGTATTGTAGCATATGGAAGAGGATTTTTATACAACATTTTTATGGATTATTTTTTGCGATTTGAATCTGGTCCAAAATTAATAATGATTAGGGTTATGGGGAGAATGGTTTGGAGAGGGGGGAGAGGAGGATGGAGAGTTGGTACCTGGCATTGCATCCCTCTGAAGGGCCTCTGTCCCATCCCTGTCGCTGCTCCACGTGTGGACAGTTGAGCTGGGGTTGAAAGGAGGAGAGTTCTCATGGGAAATCATCATTTTTCCCATCAAAATAAGAGGTTTTTGAGATTTTTTTGCCCTTTTCAAAGTAAAAATAAGGGAAGGACCCAGGCAGGGGGTGCCCACTTGGTGTGTGTGGTATGTGGGATCAGTTTTGGGCACTGATGATTCAGCAAAGTTAAAATCAAGTTCTTTAAAGCTGCTTTTAGGGCAAGTGGGTTTAGGGTGGTTTGGCTCAGATTACTGACTCTGAAGGTGCCCCCGGTGCCAACAGGAGGGGTTCAGCGATGCCCCAGGTGTGTTTTGGGGCTCAGGTTGATCCTGGGGCTGGTCGGGATCTGTGGGGGCAGCTCTGCCCCTTCCCCTGTGCCCCCAACCCTGGGCACAGCATTCCCTCTCTGTGGCCTTGGGAGCATCCCCGTCTGCACAGATGGGACGTGTTGGAAAGGCCCGGGGGGCTCTGACCTGCTCCCAGGGCAACATCCTCCCGCAGTGGGGTCACCCCCAGCTTTGTGCCCCCAGAGTCACTGGTTTGCAGGTCAGTGCTTGGTTTTCCTCCCCAAAATAACAAGAATAAAATCCAGGAACTGCATGTACCGGAGCTGGCCGAGCGTTCCGGAGTCAGGCTCTCGACTTTACACCAAAGTATGTAGCAGAATCTGTACAGCTGTTAATAACTACCACTGTTTTTTGTAAAAAAGGGCGAAAAAGAGAAAAAAAAAAAAAAAAAGAATAAAAAGTAAATGTACTGAAGCTCAACCGAAAGCAAAGTGTGTCTAAACCCTCTGATCCCTGAAATCCTGCACTGAGGGGTTGGTAAAAGCAAGAGGTGTGGGGGGCTGGGGGGCACAGGGCCCTCCTCATCCATGGGATGGTGATGGAGGTTGGATGAGGAAGAGCCGAGCTCAGGACTGACGGAGAAGCCCCCTGGGTCCCCAGCCCTTGGCATCTCCCCCCTCCCGTGGTGCCAAGGGCTGGGCTCCACCTTGGGCACCCCCGGTCACCCTCGGACACCCCAAACCCCATCCTCGCCTTTTCCATCCCAAAAGCATCAGCAGCAGCTTTATTTCTGCTCCTGCCCGGACTTGGGGATGCAGGGAAAGGGCTGGGAACGGGGCACCCAGCACCCGGGGGGTGCCCAAGGGGCTGGGGCCGTGGGCTGTGTGCCCCGGCATTCCTGAGCTCCAGCCCGGGCACCCCTGACAGAGACAAAGCACTTTCCTTGAACGAGGACATCTGTAGGGTCCTGCGGGGGCTCCCGTGATGTATTGGACATGACAGGGCCTGCTGCGAGGGAGAAATAAAAAGCAGGAGCAGCACTCTGCCCGCTTGGCTTCCCGATAATGTGCAGCGGGAGAGGGTTAGGAGTGCATTTCAATCTGATTTTAAGCTGGATGGAACGAGGGGCTTACACAGGGGACCATTAAAAGATCAAAATTGCGAGCAATCCTTTGTTGGAAGATTTGGATTCCCGGCGCAGGGGAGCGGAAGGGCCCCGGCCCAGCCCCCCCCGCGCTGCCCCTTCAGCACCTGAGCGGCTCCAGCTTCGCCTTTCAACAGTTCCCAGCAAACTGTTGCCCTTTGCAGTTCATTTGGTTGGGCTCCAGCCTTCCCAAGTGCTGAGGGAGGAGGTGCTGCAGCCGTGCGTGCTCTCTCCAGTTCCCATTTACGCCCAGCAGCCGGACTGGAAAGCACTCCCAGCCCCCACACTGATTGTTTTAAAGTTATATATTCATAAGGGCTTTTTTAAATGTGCTTTTAGTCAGGCTTGGATGATGCTGTGACACATTGGGGTGCGATGGCAGAGACCTCATGCAGCAGCTGGAAAATCCAGTGGGAGTTACTGTGGGATCCCCCCAGGATCCAAAGGATGTGCGGGTTGGCCATGGCCTGGCGTCCTGGCAGACGGCACCTTTTGGGGGGCATTGCCCACTTTTTGTCAGTGGTTTCCTTCTGTGAGCATCACATTCCTGCAAGGAAGGGATCCTGTGGAGGTGGGCAAGGATTTGATCCTGGAAACCCCCTTTTGGGGTCACTCTGTAACCTTTATCCTTCCGGGTGTCCCTGTGGCCCTCACCGGGTACCTGCCACCCTTCCCGGTGCTCCCGCCGTTGCTCCCGGCTGCTTTCCCACAGTGAGGCCCGTCCTGGAGCCCGCGGTGAGGCCGAAGGGCACACGGGGAGGGTGCACTGGCTGGGTGCAGGTCACGACCCCATCACCCCTGAGCTGGGCACTGCTCCCCGCCCCATCCTGGCTTTTGGGGTGCAGCCGGTCCACGTTCCTTGGGGAAATGGTAATTCCCGGCTGGTGGGGGGCACGTGTGTCCCCTGCCCCGTGGTGACCCCCAGGAATGCCATCCCCAAGGAGCCCACCTGGACAAGCTGCTGGGAGATGGGCAGAGCTGTGCCACGTGTGCTGTGCCGTGCTGGGTGTTCTGTGCCGTGTCACGCCATGCTGTGCCATGCTGTGCCATGCTGGGTGTTCTGTGCCATGCTGTGCCATGCCATGCTGTGCCATGCCATGCTGTGCCGTGTCATGCCATGCTGTGCCATGCTGGGTGTTCTGTGCCATGCTGTGCCATGCTGTGCCGTGCCATGCTGTGTGTCCCGTACCGTGCCGTGCTGTGCCATGCCATGCTGTGCCATGCTGTGTGTCCCGTACTGTACCGTGCCGTGCCATGCCATGCTGTGCCATGCTGTGCCATGCTGTGCCATGCTGTGCTGTGCATCGTGGTGTTGGCGAGCAGTGGTGTTTCAGGGCATTTTGCTGATGCTGCAAGATCCTCACTGGGCTTAATGCAGTGGAATTGATTTCTGTTTCCCAGGCTATCATTCACCTCAGCAGGGGAGAATCAATGCCAATCAATCACATGTGATTTTGCATGCAATTAGATCCCAGTTTAACCTCTGCTGTCCTCTGCCCTCCCACCTCACACCCCCCTGCCGTGGACCACACAGTTTGGGGGAGGATTGATGGCCCAGGCTCCCCATATCACCCTTGCCTTGTTCTTGTGGGACTGAAGTGGTGCTTCCCTGTNGGTGTTCTGTGCCATGCTGTGCCGTGCCATGCCATGCTGTGCCATGCCATGCTGTGCCATGCTGGGTGTTCTGTGCCATGCTGTGCCGTGCCATGCCATGCTGTGCCATGCCAAGCCATGCCCACCCCAGCAGTGCAGCAGGCCACGCCGGGCTGTGTCCCGTGCACATCCCTGCACTTTGCCCACCGTTCCCCCTCCGCCTTCCCGCTCCGTTATCCCGGGCTCCGTGCCCGGCTCAGGGGGCACTTCACCCTGGGGGTGCACAGGGCATCACCCCCAGCGCGGGGCACCCCGGGAGCCCTTTCCCACCCCTTGCCATCCATCACCCTCCCGCTGCCGCGGCACCCAATCCGTTCCCGGGCTGGGAACAGCATCCCCGGGCTGGGAACAGATGGCAGGAGGAGGCTCGGGGACACCATCAGCTGTTGTTATCGCTGGCTGATGACACGGAGTGTAAATTCTGTTGGCACTACTCCCTTCGTCTGTTCTGCCTCTGCATCCCACCAGTTTTAATTACTGTAATTGAGTTATAATGAATGATTGTGCGCTGCCATTGTCTGTAATGTGGCGGGGAGGCTCCGGTGCCGAACACACTCCAGCTAACGACGAGCCCCTCCTCGTGCTTTGTTTATCTGGTTGAAGGGTGTCATCACTTCAAATGGCACAGATAAAACAGCAGCAGAGTGGCTGCCTTTAGATGTTTATCGTTTTTCTCTTCTCAGGCGCTGGTGCTTCACTGAATCCCAGTGGAAAACTGCAGAAACAGATAAAAACTAATTTGGCTTAATCCCTCTTGGAAAAAAACAAAAAAAACAAACAAAAAAAAACCAACAACCAGAGCCAACGCAAAAAGCAGAACACCACAACAGCAAAAAATCAAACCCTGTGGAGCTTTTTCACGCTGAACAAATCATTAGCAGGGTTGGCACAGGGTGCCTGTGGCAGGAGGGGGGCAGGAGCCTCTCCAGAGGGGGCTGGTGGCACTGGGGGCTTGGGCCAAGGGCCTGGAGGGACAGGACAAGGGGGAATGGCTTCCCACTGCCAGAGGGCAGGGTTAGATGGGATAGTGGGAAGGGATTCTTCGCTATGAGGGTGGAGAGGCCCTGGCACAGGTTGCCCAGAGAAGCTGTGGCTGCCCCTGGATCCCTGGAAGTGCCCCAGGCCTGGCTGGAGGGGGCTTGGAGCAACCTGGGCAGGTGGGAGGTGTCCCTGCCCATGGCAGGGGGTGGCACTGGATGGGATTTAAGGTCCCTTCCAACCCAAACCATTCCAGGATTCCATGACCCACCTACCAAAAATCCCACTGCTTCCCTGGATTCCTCTCCCTGTCAGTCACACCCCTGTCCCCAGGGCTGTGTTCCCACCAGCCCCTGATGCTCCAGGGTCTTGTCCCGTGACCAAACCTGCTCAGGGTGGGCTCCATTTGCTTTAAATCCTCCCCTCCCTGACCCACATGGGGGATGAGCCGCCCCACATCCTGCTGAGCCCAGAGCATCCCTGATCTCTGCCTGGGCAAAACCCCTCTGCCATTGCCCATCCAGGATTCAGGACTGGTGGGATAATTGTGGTGGGTTTTTTGGGGGGGGCCCTCCCTCAGACAGCCCTGTGTGTGCGTGTGCAGCAGCTCACACAGCCCCAATATCATCCGCCCCATCTCCCCCCCGAGGGGCTTCTGGGGGTTTCTGGCTTTTATGTGCAACAATAAAAACTTTCATTGTAGCAAAACATTGGCTGGTCAAAATTAGCCTCGTTAATTCCAGGGAATTGTTTCATCTCAGCTCAACAGTAATAATGAATCTTTTTTTTTTTTTTTTTACAAGATGAATTGGTGAACAGCCAACTTCCTCCGGGGTAATTCCTGTGTAGCGTTGATCCCGCTGGAATTTACCTTGGGAAAAAAAAAACCAAAAAAAAGAAGAAGGAGAAGAAGAAAAAAAATAAAAAGAGGGGGGGGGAATAAAAAGAAGAGAAAAAAAGGCAAGGTTTGAACGGATCAAATGCTGCTTTTCATAACAACATGTTATTTAGCTGAGCCATTTACTGACAGCGCACAGATGGAGCCGAGGCTTTTACACAACACGCTCCCACAACACTTCCCTCCCGAGCCAGCCCCAGCCGAAAACTGGGAGCACACGGGAGCGTTGCTATCCCCGTGGAAGCCAAGGGGCGCCGGGGCAGGGCTGCCGTGAGAAGGTCCCCCCGGCTCTGCCCTGCCCCGGCAATCACCGTCCAGCGCCGTGTTCGCGCTGGGATCCTGCGTCGCCCCGCGGGGCTGAGCCCCTCGGACACCCCTCCGGGTGCCCACGGCTCCAGGGCAGGGCCCAGCGTGTCCGAGGGCCTCAGCAGTTTTTGTTTGCCAGAAAAGAGAGGAAGCCTCCTCAAAGTGCCGCTGGGGCTGGAGGTGCCTTAGTGAGAGTTTTGAGATTTTTCTGCTTAAACGAGGCTTTTCCTGCATTTTCGGGCCAGGAGAGCATCCGGTGGCCACCTCACTCAAGATACTGGTGGCAGAGGTGGTGGCATGTCCCCTTTTCTTCCCCTTGGGGGGCCCTGCAAGGGGCTCTCAGCTCTCCCTGGAGCCTTCTCTTCTCCAGGGGACCCCCCCCAGCTCTCCCAGCCTGGCTCCAGAGCAGAGGGGCTCCAGCCCTGGGAACAGCTCCGGGGCCTCCTCTGGACTCGCTGCAACAGCTCCACGTCCTGCTGGACAAACACAAACCTCCTTAAAGCTGGGAGGGGGGAGTGTGAGATGGGATGGGGGACAGGGACACTGGAGACCCTGGAGGGATGTGGCAGCGTGGGCAGCACCTCGTGGGCAGCACCTCGTGCCACCCCGGGAGCTGCTCCATGGGCCTGGGCACACCTGGAACTGAGGGAGGCTGAGGAGAACAGGCTGGGACTGATTGATAATTGGGATTTCCTGGTGTGGTTTGACAGCACCTGCTGGGAGGTTAATTAACGGCTCATTTAAGCCCCAGAAGGACTAAAGCAGACTCTGCTGCCGGGTCTGGGTCACCCAACGCCTTCCCCGCGGCACCACGGGAGCTTTGCTGCGGGCAGGACACAGGGAAGAGCATTCCCAGTGGGAACAGGGAAACATGGTCACACGCAGACAGCTCAGGGGTGAGGTTTTTGGGAGAGTTCCACCTCCCTGGGAAGCCAGGAGCTCTTCTCCAGGCATCCAAGTGAATGCCCCAGCAGCTGGAAGTGCTTTATGGCAGCTGGGCTGCTCTCAAGGCTGCTGAAGCAGTTTAATTACATTTTGACACTAAGAGCTGTTTTATTATCCCAATTTTTGTTGTATAACCACAACATGCAATGGATTGCAGAGACATAATCCATTAATACTCACTTGCGAGGATTTGTAGCTCTGGACTTGTGGCCTTATACCTTCCTTGCAGATAAATATATTATCCCTTGGGATTGGGGCTGGAGGGGGCAGTGAGCCCACAGAGACGAGGCATTTGGGAATGCTCATTACTGTGACCCCAGAGTGGTGGGGACACATCCCTGCTGCTCCAGGTCCTCTTGGTGGGGGGGTCACTCGGCCTTGGGTGCCAGGAGGAGCTGAGGGGGCTGGACATGGGCACAGGGAGCTGCTGCTGATGGGTTCATGGTCCCATAACCAGCACTGGGGCCTCTCTCCTTTGCTCAGCCACTTATTTATGTGAAACAACAGCTTTAATCCCTCATCCCTCCGGCCAAGAGGGGTGAGGGGAAGGCGATGAATGGGCTGAGACATCGTCCGTGAGCTCAGTTCCTACCACAACACTTCTCTGATGGCTCAGGATGAGAAATGGATGGAAAGGTGCAAAATAGCAAAGCAGGGATGAGCTGATCTTTGTCACGAGGACTGTGCCAGCGTCATGGTGTCCCCTGGGTGCTCCAAGAGCAGGTTAGGGAGCCCCTGCATGGCATGGCATGGCACAGCACTCTGGTCCTGGGCATGCCCCAGGGCTGCTGGACACAGCAGGAAGCACCAGCTGCCTGCAGTTTGTTCTTCTGCAGGAGGTAAAATAGTAAAAGTCAGCTCATTTCTGGAAATGCAGTTCCCTGGAAAGATAAAGATGGAAGCCAGGGAGGTCGGGCTGCAGTGTGACAGCTCGGGGGTGGCTTGTGCCATGGCTGGTGGCTGTCCCACGGAGGGCTGGGGGCACACAGGGGGCTGGGGGGGCCCAGGGGGACCAGGCAGTGCTGGGGGTCCAAAGGCAGCAAAGCCCTCGCTGGGGTGGCTCAATCCCACCCACGACTTTGCTCTGTGCAGGATCCAAGAGCTCCAAACACTTGTGGGAACAACATCTGGGAAGTCCCTGCTCCCTCACAGGTCCCCCGTGCTGGGCTCCCACCCAGCCCAGCTGCCTCCCAGGATAAACTCTGGGAAGAGCTGAGAGCCCCTTCCAGGGCTCAAAGGGGCTCCAGGAGAGCTGGAGAGAGCCTGGAGGGACAGGACAAGGGGGAATGGCTTCCCACTGCCAGAGGGCAGGGTTAGATGGGATAGTGGGAAGGAATTCTTCCCTGTGAGGGTGGGGAGGCCCTGGTCCAGGTTGCCCAGAGAAGCTGTGGCTGTCCCTGGATCCCTGGAAGTGTCCAAGGCCAGGTTGGACGGGGCTTGGAGCACCCTGGGCTGGTGGGAGGTGTCCCTGCCCATGGCAGGGGGTGGCACTGGATGGGATTTAAGGTCCCTTCCCACCCAAACCATTCCAGGATTCCATGATCCCCCTGTGTGCTGCCTCTGCTCCCCCAGGGCCCATCCCCTGGGACACAGCCCCGGTGCTGCTCTGCGGCTCCATCCCATTGCCTGACTTCCCATAATCCCCACAAGCAGCTCAGAAATTCCTCAGAGCAGGAGCAGAGCTTTGCAGGCTAAGGGAGGACAGCAGGGATTAACCATATCCCAGCCTGGAGCAGCTCCCTGACCCTGGCACTGCCCAGACCCCCTGGCACATGCAGGGACCTCTCCCTGCTTTATCCAGCACTTTCCTAAATAAGTTGCTTTCCCCCTGCCACCCTTTCCTAACACTTAACCTCGTGATCCTCTCTCTTGGAGCACAGGCAGTTCTGGCACACACTGTGCAGACCACCCTGGGAAGCAAATCCCGGTAATTTATGGAGAGGCTCAGCTGAAAACATGCCAGGTGGGTGTTTTTTTCCCTTCCCCCTTTTTTACATTTTGTCCTGACTATAAATTTTTAACGGCGTTTAGAAAACATGAGCAAATCATCAGCGACATTTTTATAACCTTCCTAATGCTTGAAATTAGAGGTTCTCCCCAGAAGTGCATGTTGGGAGCTGGGTGCAGCAGCATTCCCGGTGCTGGTCAGGAGGAGAAGGAATATCCATGGGTGCCCAGGAGAACATCTGCCACCAAGACCCCATAAACAGACCAGTTTTGGGGGGACACATGGTCTGGGATTTGGCAGAGCAGCTCCAGCTGGAAAGAGCTGGTCCCTGCATGTCCCCACCCCCAAACATCCCCCAAATCCTCATTTCCAAGGTCCCCATGCGCCAGGAGCCTCCTGGCCATGCCCACAGATCTGGGATGGGAAGAGCATCAGCAACCCCAAGGATCCAGTACAAAACCTGCTGAGAGCTTTTGCCTGAAAATAAAAACCCAAGTGGGGATTCTCCTCCTGAAGGCACTGAAGTGTTTTGTTCCTGGAATTTCCAGAAGGGAATTTAGCTTTTCCTTTTACAAACAGTGGGATTTTTTTTATTTTTTCCAATTTTTTAAATTTAAAATCGTCCGAGCTTTTAAGGGTTAAACCAAAACTTAAATAGCCTGAAAGCACCAAGGTCAGACAACAGGTTTTAGGTGGCCCCTGGTGTGCTTTCGAAGCAGCTCAACCTGATCCAGGGTGGTTGGACCCACAACGGTCCCTCCTCCACGTCAGGAGGTCCTTCTTCCCTGTCCCCGTGTCTGGGGGGGGTTGGCTGGGTTAAAATGGTGTGAGCGGACTGTCCACCCCTTCATCCTCCAGGAAAGGCCCAGGGAAGGATGTCTGTTCTTCCCCCAGGCAGGCACACCCAGTGGTTCCCAGGCCTTGCATCCACGTGCTCCCTGCCTTGGCATTTTGGGGGTTCCCATCACACGATCACTTGGGGGATGGTACGAAACCCCTGGCTGGGACACTTATGATTATTCACCCAACGACCATAATCACCATAAGGGGATGTCACAAGAGCCTGACAAGGGCTGCTGCCCATAAATCCCCCCTGATTGGCATTAATTGCGCCGTCCTGCTCCGGCTCTCTATTAATTGAGTCCCGTATCAGCTGTTCCATTATTCCCGGGATCGATGGCAGCCTGACAGCCCCGTAATTACCTGGGGCGGCTTGTTTGCCCTTTCAAGCACTGCCACAACAGCAGCTTTCTCCAGCCCTCTGGACCCACCCAGCTCTTCAAAGGCTGATTGAAAATCAACATTAATGGCCCGACCGTTCCCCTTGGCCGATGGTTTGTGAAGTTCCTGGGCCGCAGCTGAGCCGGAGCCGCTGATTGCCACAGGCCCTGGGAGCGACTGTGGGCAAGGGAAGTTCTTCATCACCAGCCAGGGATCCCGGCCCTGGGCTTCCTCCTGCCCAACAGCACCAAAGCCCTCTGCCCTTCCTCATCCTGCAGGTCAGGAGTGCCAGGGCAGGAGGAGGCACTGCAGAGGTCGACCGGGGTGGTGGTGGATGCTCTGCGCTTGGATGTGTTCCAGGCCACGTTGGACAGGGCTTGGAGCAACCTGGGCTAGCAGGTGTCCCTGCCCATGGCAGGGGGTGGAACGAGGTGACTTTAGGGTCCCTTCCAACCCAAACCGTTCCAGGATTCCACAGGCAGCTCAGCTAACATCAGGGGCACTCAGGGTATTTCCCTTTGGGGATCTCCATCCTGGGGAAAACCCCCAGCGTGGCAGCACCGGAGGCTGTGAGGTGCCCCTTGGAGCCCACCCCAGTGTGACACCCCTGAGCTCTGCCAGGGCTCCCCCTCGGGCAGAGCAGTGGCCAGCTGCAATCCCTGCCGGCCTCCCAGCCGTGCTGTGTCCCCAGCAGGGGCTGGGGACAGGGGTGGCTGGCGGCACAGGGGCTGTGACAGCCCTGCCTTCCCCGTGGAGGATTCTGTGGCGGTTCAAAGCCGTCGGCGCCGTCACACCACAATCGCTCTTTGTGCGCCGGGCTGGCCGCGGCTCCTGGGGTCGTCGTGGCCCAGCGGTGTGAGCAAACAGCTGCTGGGGGGCACGGCACGCCCAGGAGAGGCTGGGAGCGCCCAGGGAGGGAGGAGAAACCTTGTCCTCGTCCTGCTGGGCACAAGGAACAGAAACACCAGCCGTGTCCTGCTGGGGACTGAGGAATGGGAACCCTGTCCTGATCCCGCTGGGCCAGGGGATCCTGGCAGGGTGATGCCACCTCCACACCAGGATAATGCTCAGCACCCACCAGGTCCCAGCCACGTCCTCTCCTCCTGCTGTTTTTGATGTCAACAAACCCTGTAGTGGAAGCAGCCCCTTCCCGAGCGTTCCCTGCCTGCTGCCGGTGGGTTTTCCATGGGCAGAGCCTGCGCCTGCGGTGACTCACGCAGCTCCCAGCACTTCCCATTTGTCTCCATTACCTGGAAGAAAGGCACAATGATCCTTGAAAAGGGCCCCTTGTTGGGCCACACCAGTGCTCCTTCCCAGGTTTCCTGCGCCTAATGAAGACAAATGAACGTTATCCTAACCTGTTCCAGCAATTCCCGGTTCCAACCAGCGCTGGGAGGATGGGCAGTAACCCTTCCCTGGTTGTGCAACTGCACTGGCACTGGAAGCGAGCTGGGTGTCCTGGGAGCATTCCCAGGGGAGTCCTGGCTCCATGAACTGGGCTTTGCTTTATTGCTTACATAAAACCATGGAATGGTTTGGGTGGGAAGGGATCCAGTCCCACCCCCTGCCATGGGCAGGGACACCTCCCACTAGCCCAGGTTGCTCCAAGCCCCGTCCAACCTGGCCTTGGACACTTCCAGGGATCCAGGGACAGCCACAGCTGCTCTGGGCAACCTGTGCCAGGGACTCCCCACCCTCACAGCCAGGAATTCCTTCCCATAATCCCATCTCTCCCTGCCCTCTGGCAGTGGAAAGCCATTCCCTGTGTCCTGTCCCTGCATCCCTTGTCCCCAGTCCCTCTCCAGCTCTCCTGGAGCCCCTTTAGGCCCTGCAAGGGGCTCTCAGCTCTCCCTGGAGCCTTCTCTTCTCCAGGGGAACCCCCCCAGCTCTCCCAGCCTGGCTCCAGAGCAGAGGGGCTCCAGCCCTGGGAACAGCTCCGGGGCCTCCTTATTTTCCACCACTCCTGAGCATCTCCAAACGCAGCCGGGACTGCAGGATCAGAGGCCAAATCCCAGTGTTTGCACCCAAGGCTGGGGGTGACATCCCAGGCTCAGGAGGGGACACAGGAGGGTTTCCTCCTCCTTTCTTTCATCTCCCCGCAGCAGCTCTTGGATCTACCGGGAAGGAACAAAGCCTGTGCTGCAGAGGAAAGGGAATATTGGTGCCAGGAAGCAGGTTTAGGGGAAAGAAGTGGAAGGATCCATGTGGGATCACGGCTGAGATGTGCCCCAGCTCCGGAGGGACAGGAGGGGACACACAGCGCCCTGTGCTCCCACCCCCTGGCAGTGGCTTTAAAGGAGCAACTGTGCTGGAACGTGGGGAAAACAAATCCCAGGAACGCTCTGAGAGCCAGAGAGCAAACCCAGCGCTCCAGGGAGGGCTTCGATTGCAGCAGGGTTTGGTGTGGGGCCATAGCAGAAAGGTTATCTCGGCTCCTGGGGGTTTATTTTGGATTTTTTTGGTACAGGATGAGCCGTTCTGTAACCTGACGTCGGGTGTTTAATTCCCGAAGCCGGGCTGAGCTGCAGGAATGTCAAGCGAGGCTAAGTGCTTGCCCCAGCGTCACTCCCAGACAAAAGCTGACACTTTCTGGCATTAAATAGCTGAGAGACAGTCAAGGACTCTTCAATGCGGCTGCAAATTGTGTGGCCAAGCTGGGAAACACAAGGCACAGACTCCTCGTGGCCTGCACACACCCGGAATCAGGGAAAACAACGGAGCACGGAGCAACATAACACCCCAAAATCCTATTTTTGACTTCTTGAAATGATGGGGAAAGCTCAGTCCTTGCCTTGCCTGCCTGGCAAACTCATCCCCCAGGCTCCAGGATCCTACATCCTCATTTTCCAGCTCGGTGTTGGGGGTGTTGGCAGGATGGAGGCATTTAATGCCCGGGTTTGCAGGCAGGGATCGGGCTGGAGAGCACCAGGTGCATCCGTGGTGTGGGAGGGGCACCCACGGAGGCTGGGGAGGGTGCTGGGGCTGCAGGGAGGATGTTGGGGCACCTTGGCAAGATGCTGGGGCCGCAGGGAGGATGTTGGGGTACCTGGAGAGAATGCCAGGGTACCTGGGGAGGATGCCAGGGCAGCTGGGGAAGATGCTGGCGCTGCTGGGAGGGTGCCAGGCCTACGACGGGAGGATGCCAGGACTGGAGAGGATGCCAAGGTACCCGGGGAAGATGCTGGGGCTGCAGGAGAGAGTGCCAGGGCTGCTGAGGAGGATGCCAGGATACCAGGGAAGATGGCAGGGCTATCAGGAGGGTACGAGGCTACCCAGAGAAGGCGCTGGGGCTGCCGAAGAAGATGTTGGGGTACCCCAGGGAGACGCCAGGGTTGCTGGTGCAGATGCCGGGGTGGCTGGGAGGATGCCAAGGCACCCAGGGAAGACGCTGGGGCTGCTGGGGAGGGTGCCAGGGCTCTTCGGGAGGGTGCTGGGGCTGCTGGGATGGATGCCGGGGCTGCCAGGAAAGCTGCCAGGACTGCCGGGGAGGATGCCGGGGCTGCGGCTTTGAGCCATCCATTGTGGCTGCAGAAATGTTTAGGAATCAGCCGTTTAATGAGAACAAAAGAAATTAATTGGTGGTTTAGGCCTAATGAGACCGCTGTGCAAATTAACAGTCCTCATCAGCAGAAACAAACAGACTCCTTAAACGAATCGCGGGCTGATAAATAGGGGGTCGGCGGGACCATCTGCGCGGCCTCCCCGGCACAGGCAGCGGGCGGGAGGAGGCTCCGGGAAGGGAAA
>VXAY01006470.1:52579-80108 GCA_013399855.1 Oxyruncus cristatus
GCCCTGCCAGTCCCCTCCCTACCTCCCTGAGCCCGGCCAGCCCCCTCCTTCCCTCCCTGAGCCCTGCCAGCCCCCTCCTTCCCTCCCTGAGCCCTGCCAGTCCCCTCCCTACCTCCCTGTGCCCGGCCAGCCTCCTCCTTCCCTCCAAATACCAAACTCTGTTGCAGAATTGAAGCCAAAGTCCTGCCCCGCTCCCTGGGGGAGAGAAGGGCCGGGGGGCGATGCTCTTGTGACCCCCCGACACCCCCCGTGGGGTTTCACAGCCTCTGGGCCGCTCAGGCCGTGGCTCAGGTTGACATGGATGTCCCTTGGCTCTGAAAGGCATCTGTGACCATCCCAAATACTGTCTGACTCCAGCAGTCGGACCTCTGGGACCTGCCAAGCCTTGCTGGAGCAGCCCAGGGATGCTTCCCAAAGCACCAGAGGCTGGTGGGTGCCCAGCCTGCATCCCAGAGCATTCCACACGGATCCTGGATCCAGCAGCAGTGCCTGGATGCCGTCTGTGACACGTCCATGACCACACTGCTTCCAGCCCTGTGCCTGGCCGGAGGAAGCCAAGAGCTGCATCACCTCCTCAACCCGAGCCAGGCCACAGTGGCAGGTCCTGCTGACACCCAGTGCCTTTGGAGAGGGACACAGAATGGCCAGGCCTGCATCACCCCATGGCATCCTGGAATCTGGAATGGTTTGGGTTGGGAAGGATCTTAAAAGAGCATCTTGTTCCAACCTCCTGCCATGGGCAGGGACACCTTCCTGCCCCCAACCAGAGCATCCCCCAGAGCTCCTGGAGCCCCTGGTCCAAACACCTCCTGGAATTCCTGGCCAAAACATCCCCTGGAGCACCTGGCCAGATCATCCCCTGGAGCTACTGGATTCCCTGGCCAAAGCATCCCCTGCATTTCCTGGAGCCCCTGGCCAGGGCATCATCTGGAGCTCCTGGATCCTCTTCCCAGAGCATCCCCTGGAGTTCCTGGAGCCCCATGCAGAGCAACCCCTGGAGCTGCCCAGCCCGTGGTGAGCAGGGCAGCAGCCCTGCCCCGAGCTCTCCCGCCACCGGCGAGGGCGAGGCAGCAGCGGCAGAGGAACCGAGCCCCTCTCCCACAATCCCCGGGCGCTGCGTCGGCAGATGGAGAGCCCAGGGCCGGCCCCGCCCGGGGCTGCCTTTGATGAGCTGTGCACATGTGAAACCCGAACATCTGCAGCGCCATGTGGTGCCAGGAGCGCCCCCCGCACCCCAACCCAGCTAAACACCATCAATTATTCATGACCGAGTTATTTGTGGTGCAAAGGGTCCATCAGCGACTTTGATTAAAAACCCGATGAGTAATGAATATGCAAAAGGCAGCGACTGCTCGGAGGAACAGATTTGTCAAATTGTCCATACTTCATCCCCGGCAAGGAGAACCTCCAGAGGTCCTGAAAGTGAAAAACTTCCCCCCAGATCCCAGCGTTGTGGGAAGGATGAAATCCCTCTGCCACACCAACGCTTCCCGTGCTTCCGAATGGGAAAATATTTGTGTGTGGAAGCCGAAGTGAGGGCAGTGAGGAGAGGGGCACGCACACGAGAGGAAATGTGATTTTAATTCACATTGTGGCTCCGCAGCCATTTAATTATTTTAATTAGGCTTAATTAGTGGTAAATTTACAATGATATGCTTGATACCTGGCATTAAATCTTTCATGCATAAATGTTTTGTTAAAATGAGAAAATAGGCACGTGGCATCCTGCCAGCAATTAGTGCTGAATGCGCTAATGAAAGATTACGGCTCTGCCGTGATTCCTGGTGACAGGAGCTAAGGGGGGGCCCCACCGGGAACAATCACCCGGCTCCGGCACCTGCAGCTCTGCCACTGCCACCAGCTCGGCGGAGGGGCATCCCCAGGGAACTGCTGGTGGCCCCACAGGTGGCCCAGGAGGGTGGTGGCCACAGGCTTCCACCCCAAGGCAGGTTGAGGGATCACCCAGCGCGTCCCCCTTCTTCCCAACCCTTGCACACTGGTCTCTCTCTGCCCCTCTCTCCATCTCCATCCCAAAATCTCTGCTGCCCCCCTCCCCTGGCCTTTCCGGGATCTTGGGAAGGAATTCCTGGCTGTGAGGGGGGGGAGGCCCTGGCACAGGTTGCCCACAGAAGCTGTGGCTGCCCCTGGATCCCTGAAAGTGTCCAAGGCCAGGTTGGACGGGGCTTGGAGCAACCTAGGCTAGTGGGAGGTGTCCCTGCCCATGGCAGGGGGTGGAACAAGATGGTCTGTAAGGTCCCTTCCCACCCAAACCATTCCAGGATTCTCTGATGGTTCTGTGGCTGCTAAAAATTCCTCGGGGGTGGGTGTGTGCATCCTGATTTCCTAGGAAAGCCTTGCATTTGGATCGTACTCCACAAACACCCCAACCCCAGTGTGGAACAAAGGAGCTGCTCAGGCTCTTCGGGAGAGGAGTTTGATCTGCATCTTCCCCCCAGATCAGGGTCTCCTGAATTTCTAAAACACCAGGGAAGGGCAGCTGGAGAACCACAAGGCTGCTCTGAGCCCCAGGACCAGGTAAGGAGAGGGATTAGGAAGGGAATTAAGTCTCTGCACAGAACCAGCTCACAGAGCGGTCCCAGATATGGTTGCCCAATGTTTCTGTTACAAACGTGCTAAAAATCCCAGGAAGATGAATTCCAGTGTTTCCCAACTACAGTTAAGTGCACCGGGAGGGTATTAACTCCCTCCCATCCCTATTGATCTTCCTGTCTCCCGCTACTACTGGAAACAATTAGAGGTCAATAAGCAACATGAGCTGAAATCCACAGCTGCCAGATAAACCATTTGGAAATATTTCCTTGCCCTTCTCCATCGGTGGGTCTGTCAATACCGCCATCAAACATTTTTTATGGAAAAGAAAGGATCTTAGAAAATCTATCTGTGCTGTCTCAGGGCCCGGGAGCAGAGCAGATGAATCCAGAGGCTGCTCACAGCCCTCGGAGCGAAACCCCGAGTACAAATGGCAGCGAGACTCTGCTCCAACAGCCCCATCCGTCCTGGAGCCGCACTAACGCGGTTACCCTCGCCGTGACCCCGCTGCTCGAGGAGAGATCCTTCTCCCAGTGCAGCCAAGGAGGAAGTCAGGGCACGGGAAGGTGGGAGGCAGGTTGGAAATGGCAGATGGGCAGCGAGTCCCTGCCCACGGATGGGGAGGGGGGAATGCAGAACCGCGGCGCTGCAGGAGGGGCTGGCGGTGGGACGCGGGTGTTGGGGGCTGGGATACTGGGACATCCCTGTGTGCTGCTGGGGGCATGGGGGCGTTCCATGTGGGATGCAGGTGTTGGAGTCCGTGCTGGAATCTGTGTGGGATGCACATGTTGGACGCACCGGCTGGATGCATGTGTTGGATACATGTATGGGGTACATGCACGGGATGCACATGGATGCACATGTTGGACACACGTGTTGGATGCGTCCACTGGGAACATGCACTGAATGCACATGTTGGATCCATGCACTGGGAACACGCACTGGATGCACACGGATAAACATACTGGACATGTGTTGGATACATCCATTGGGTTCGTGCACTGAACATGTTCATGCACACGTTGGATGCCAACCCTGGATCCGCGTTGGGTGCGCGGGGATACCCCAGGAGCAGAGGTGCAGGAACACCAGGGACCCAGCACAACGCCCTGGGATCTAATTCATCCCCTGCAGAGAGTTTTCCAACCCGAGGAGATGCAGCTCCAGCACTGAAACCCCGGGAAGGCTCCCAGACGTGACGGATTTACTGACGCAGGAGTCACTGCGGAGCCATCGAGCACGTTCAGCTCGATCCCGTCAGGAATCATTCACGGTACGTTTAGTGGCTCTGGGATGAATGGGCTGGAGCATCCAGCTGCCATTTATCTCCTGCTTTCCCTGCTTGTTAACTCCTCCTCCCTGAGCTTGACTGTCACCACATTCCCACCCTGATCCACCCGGCAGCCGTGCGGGATGGGAGAGCTGTGGGGATGGAGCTGGAGCTGCAGGGGAGGGCAGGGCTGGGGACAGGCAGCCCCCGCACCGTTCCCACTGCCAGAGGGACATCTCCGGACACGCAGGACCCTCTGGCTGCCAGCTGAGCCAGCACATGGGCAGGTCCTGGGAGGGGTGTCCCCGTGATCCCTCCTCCACTCCCACACCTCCATCTGCATCCTTGGAGCCACCCCTGACCTCCCACCCCAGCGCTTCTCCTTCCCAAGGGCTTTGGTGGCTGGTTCCTCAGGGCACTGGCTGGTGGGACAGCACCCCCTCCTGCCATCTCTCCAAGGCTCAGGAATGGCTGATGGTCCATTTGGAATCACAGGATCATGGGATGGTTTGGGTTAGGAGGGACCTTACAGACCACCTTGTTCCACCCCCAGCCATGGGCAGGGACACCTTCCACTAGCCCAGGTTGCTCCAAGCCCCATCCAACCTGGCCTTGGACACTTCCAGGGAAGGAGCAAGTTTGTCCCCATTTCCCTGCAAAGGGCTGAGCCAAACCTCCAAACATGGGCTCCAGGAGCCTCTGTTGAATCAGCCCCTTGAGCCTTTTCCCTGCCAGATTCCCTTCCAAATATCACCGAAATCCCCTCTGCACTCCATCCCCTCTGGGCTCCATCTCCTCTGCTCCTTCCTGACCCCCAAACCCACTGGCTGCAGGCGTTATGGGAGCTCTGACACTTCCCATCCCAGACCCGCTGTGTTGTGGGGTATCCCGCAGGTGAGCGGCATTCCAGAGTGATGGAATCAAAGGAAACCTCTTCCTAAATCACCCTTTCCCCCCCCACCAGAGCTGGGTTTGGCACTTCCACAAGTCCAGCCACATCCTCCCCATCCCATGCCTTGCTGCTGCTGGTGCATCTCCACAGTCTGAGCACGTCTCCCACAGCCCTGCTGTGGAGCCAGTGGCTCATTATGGGTTTTCTGTTCCCAGTCAACCCCTGGGCTCGGCTCCATCGATCCCTCACCCTCCCAATACCTGGAATTTGGGCAGGGAGGGAGCTGTGCATCTGTGCCCGCGTGCCACTGGGAACAATTTTGTCAACAGCACTTTAACATCCAAGTGATTCTCATCACAGCTGGTGCCAGGGGCGCTGGGAGCGGCAATAAAAAGGGGTTTATAAAATAAATTACCTCGGATTTGCATACAGTGTGGATAACAGCACACACAGGCACCGGAGACTCCTCCATCCAGGGCTGCTCTGACAGCAACAAGGACAACAGTAAATGCTGGAAAAGCTCTTCCCTGCTTATAGCCCATGGCAAACAGGGGCTGGAGCAGAAAACTGAGCATTCCTTCATTAGACACCGGTCTCAGAGTCCAGCCAGGTCCAGGGCAGGGAGCACAACAGCATCTTCCTCCTGGAGGTGAGGACACGGGGAGGGAGGACATGGCAGCCCACTCGCTCCACGTCTGCTCCCTGTCTGCTCCACGTTTGCTCCATGCTCACTCCGCACGCTCCACCAGTAGTCCCCAAACCCCTGTCAGCACCTCACCCCACCTCCATTATTCAGCAGTGAACCCACAGGCACCTTCAGGAGAGCAGAAGGCTCCAGGGAGACCTGAGAGCCCCTTCCAGGGCCTAAACAGTGACTTGGCAAGGTTGGAAAAGCTTCCTGGTGGGTTTCTTTGCCAAACAAGCACCAGGCACCCCCAAACCTCAGGGCTGGATCATCCCTGGTGCCCCAGACTGCAGAGCTCCAAGGGAACCTGCTCTTCCAGGCCACCAATATAATTTTCTTTCCCAAATCCTGATATATTGGAGTAGGAACAGCCTGCTGGAGGCTCATCCATCAGCTGCTGTTTCATTATTAAAGCCTGGGTGGGTATTTTGGAGGATTGGCTGTGGAAAAACCATGGCACATGTTCTGCCTCCAGGCTTTGGGATGCTTGGAGTGACTCGGCCACGTGAGGTGAAAACAAACAGAAAATATTCCTACCTGGGTGCTTTGGTTTGACACACTCCAATTGTCCTACTTCTGTTCCTCTTAAAGAAATCCTTGGCAGAGAGAAAAGTGCGCCTTGGAATCGTCCAAAGCTTCCCTGGATTAAAACAGGAAAGAGAAAAGACAATTCAGGGACTGGGGACATCACCAGCCTGGAGATAAAGCTGGAGCTGGCTTGGGAAAACCCCAGCTAACCCACCCCCAAAGGGTGCAGGAGCCCCTGGAGTGTGGATCTGTGGGAAGAAAACGAGGAGGATTTTGGATGCACACACTAAGACCCGAAGCTGGACACCTTGAAATGCCACAGCTCCCAGTGCCAGGCTGGAGCAGGATCCCGTGGAGCCGAGCTGGGCTGTGTGGGACACGGAGAGCCCTTCGGAGCGCCGAGAGCAAATGCCACCGGTCCGTGGGGAGGAGCCTGTTTGAACAACAGCAAACACGGGTTTCAGGGAAGCTCCTCAATTTCTAAACCAAACTCACGGCGAGGGTTCACTGTTTGGGTAAGGGAGGGCTCCGAGGGAGGAGCAGATGGCCCTGCAGAATCCTGGGAATTTGCAAAGTGACCAGGGGAGAGGGATGGTAAGTGCAGGCTGGGAGTGTTGGCAGCGCCTGGGGGCTCGATGGCAAAGACTCTAAATTTGGCCATTCCAAGGAGAAAGTCCCTCCCCCCAGAGCAGCCCCTCTGCAAACACCAGGATGCTGCTTCACGGAGTGGGATGAGGGAGCTCTGCCAAATTCAAACACAATTTTGAAAGCGTGGAATTGTGGAATCCCAGAACTGTGGAATCCCAGAATGGTTGGGCTGGGAAGGGACCTTAAAGCTCATCCCATTCCACCTCCTGCCATGGGCAGGGACACCTTCCGCTACTCCAGGCTGCTCCAAGCCCCGTCCAACCTGGCCTTGGACACTTCCAGGGATGTGTCCATCCTGGGAAGGGTGTTCGGGAGCCCCTGGCCTTGTTGAGGGGAGCACCCCAGCCCTGAGTATCCCCCTAGCTATTTGTATCCCTCCCAGCCTCCTGCATCCCCTCCTCAATTCCCCATCCCTGTGCATCCCTCCAGCCCCTGGCCCCCCTTGGCTCCCTCTATGCCCCCATCCCTCTGGATCCTCTCTGAATCCCCCAACTCCTCTTCATAGCCCAACCCCACCTCCAATCCAGCAGCCAAGCTGGGAGTGCTGAGCTGCCTTCAGTGCTCCCACCCCCCAGTCCTGCCTCCCAGCCAAGGGCAACCAGCACCTCCCAGGAACAGCCCCTCTGGAAAGCCCATTCAGAAGGCTTCTCATGGAAAAAAACAACCTTATTTACAGCTTCTCCCTCCTCCCGGGGGAATTTGCAGCCACACCATTAAGCACAGAGAAAAGCCTTTAACCAGGCTGGGCTGGGGCATTCACAGCCAGGGGGACGGGGCTGGGGGTCCCCATGGATGTGATCCGGGTAAAAAGGGGAGAATCCCGGAGCGGCCCCGTCCTCGGGAGCCACGAGGGGCCGAGTGACCCCGACAGCGCCGGGACACGGAGCCGATTTCCCGCCTGGCTGGAGGACACCCAGGGGCTCAAAGGGAGGCACACCCAGAAAAACCAACATCCCTCCCCCTGGGCCTTCCAGCCCCACATCCTTCTGCTCTCCCTGCTGTCCATCCTCAACACCGGGCAGACATGGAGCTGTTGGAGTCCGGAGGAGGCCCCGGAGCTGCTGCCAGGGCTGGCGCCCCTCTGCTCTGGAGCCAGGCTGGGAGAGCTGGGGGGGGTCCCCTGGAGAAGAGAAGGCTCCAGGGAGAGCTGAGAGCCCCTTGCAGGGCCTAAAGGGGCTCCAGGAGAGCTGGAGAGGGACTGGGGACAAGGCATGGAGGGACAGGACACAGGGAATGTGTAAAAATAAGTGGGAGATCGGGAAGGAATTCTTGGCTGTGAGGGTGGGGAGGCCCTGGCACAGGTTGCCCAGAGCAGCTGTGGTTGCCCCTGGATCCCTGGAAGTGTCCAAGACCAGGCTGGATGGGGCTTGGAGCCTCCTGGAGGAAAGAAAGTGGGAAATCAGAGCCCAGCTGGGGAGGGTGAGGGCGTGGAGGAGGTGGAACACCGGCAGCTCCCATCGGAACAGCTCCGACACGGAGGGATCCGCCACTCCCACCCGGACGGGCAGTGTGAGAGCCTGGACGGGGCTCCAGAGACAACCCACAGGTCAGGCACTTCTCCAGGGGCAGAAAAGGCACCAGAAAATGGTTGGAATGGTTCCATTTCATGCCAGCCCAGGGTGCAGAGCGGCTCTGCTGTGGGGAGCGATGCGGCTCTGCCCCGTCAGTGGGCCACAGAGCCTTGATTAACTGTGTTAATTAGGGCAGCAGGGGAAGCTCAGGGGTGAGAAACGCTATAAATCTCCTCCTGCAGAGGAGAAAACAATTCTTGATTGATTTTCGGTGGCTGGGGAGCAATCTGGGGGGCAAAGGGCTCGGGGAGCAGGAGCTCTTCCTTCCAGGTAACCAAACAGCACCGCCCTGTCCGTGCCTGGGGCCAGAGCAGCAGCTGATGCCCTGCATGTGCTTCTCCAGCTCCATCACCGCTGGCCAAAGCAATCACACAGCTGTTTTCCACATCTCTTTCTCCAAGCTTTGGTGATTCCCTGGAGACCAGAAGGATCCTGCTCCGGATCCTGGAGTGCAGACAACAGAAAGGTGTGTTTCTGCAGGTAAAATGAGGATACTGGCATTCAAACGAGCCAGCCCTTCTCCCGGGGATTCCCCCCGGCACTGACACATGTCACTACTCCCAAAATAATTTTCCAGGGCACCTGAGCACTCCTGAGCTGCACCAAGACACGCTCTGGAATGTGACCTGATCCCAGAGGCAGCACTAAATCACCCCCTCGCTCGTGTTGTGTATCAGAGGTGGAACAGAGCCACACACTTGGATGTGGATTTGGACAGCCCCTGATTTAGGAGAGGGTTGGGTTTCATTCAAATCCCGTCAGACACACGGGCACTGGGGGGTTGGTTTTCCAGGAGCTGGGAAAAAATAGAAGGCAGCTCAAAAGGAAGGGGAAGAACTTTCTTCCCAGGCCTCCTTAACGTGGCTCTGAAGGCAGAAATCACTCCAGAGATCCTTTAGACATGCTTAGCTGATAATTTAAGCTTATAATTAAAAAATGATTTATTGACATAAGCTTTAGTGGAAAATGATGTTAGAGTTTCATGTTAAATCCATAAAAGTCCTCATTCACATCCTTCAGGCTCAAGGATTATTTATAACAAGCCCTTATGCCTCCGAGGGGTGGGGTGGGAGGGAGAGCTCCGTACCTGCTCCATTTCCCCCAGGGGGATAAATCCTTCTTCATTAATCCTCGGGTGGGATGGGACTGGAGGAACCACTTCAGCTTCACACTCCGCCACACGTGCCCTTCTTCACTTCACCAGGATTTCCACTGCTCAGCAGAGAAGGCAAACCCGAGAGCCTGAGCTCCCTGCGTGGGGCTGGCTGTGGCCTCCCAGCTCAGGGCAGGATGAGAGCGGCCCCTGGAACTGGGAGAAACAGGGGAGGCACAAATAATTAAATGTCAAAGGTGACAAACAGGCCAAAGGAAGTGATTGTCCCCCTCTGCCCCTCTCAGGTGAGACCCTCCTGCAGAGCTGCCTCCAGCTCTGGGGAACAACATCCAAAGGATGTGGAGCTGCTGGAGCAGATCCAGAGGCGGCCCCAGAGCTGCTGCCAGGGTTGGAGCCCCTCTGCTCTGGAGCCAGGCTGGGAGAGCTGGGGGGGTTCACCTGGGGAAGAGAAGGCTCCAGGGAGAGCTGAGAGCCCCTTGCAGGGCCTAAAGGGGCTCCAGGAGAGCTGGAGAGGGACTGGGGACAAGGCAGGGAGGGACAGGACACAGGGAATGGCTCCCCACTGCCAGAGGGCAGGGAGAGAGGGGAGATTGGGAAGGAATTCCTGTCTGTGAGGGTGGGGAGGCCCTGGCCCAGGTTGCCCGGAGAAGCTGTGGCTGCCCCTGGATCCCTGGAAGTGTCCAAGGCCAGGTTGGAGCAACCTGGGCTAGTGGGAGGTGTCCCTGCCCACGGCAGGGGTGGGATGGGATGGGATGGGCTTTAAGGCCCTTCCAATCCAAACCATTCCAGGTTTCCAGCTCTCCATGATTCTGTAACAGGTGCCAGTGGGAGGAGGATTCCCCATCCTTCCCAGGACACACCTCACAGCCCGCTGGGTTTACAGCACCTCCAAGAACTGAGTTTTCCTCCCCGCTGACACCCCCTGGGCCACGCGAAGGTGACAATTAGAGCCAACATCCCTTACAAGATAAGGAAAACATCTTCCTCCAGAGCTCACACCTCCCGGCAGGGCGGGAAGAAACCCCGGGAGACGCAGTGATGGCAGCAGAGTTACTCCTTTTTCCTTTTTATCGGTTGTTTTAGGTCAAAGTCTTCCCTCTCCGCGCTCTGTCAACAGAGGGATGCAGGGGGAGGGTCACACGTGACTCTTTGCTGAGCAGCTGCGTGTGACTTGACTTTCCTCAGCGTTTACTCTGCGTGGTGCCCACAAATCCACCTGAAGGGAGAAGGTAAATATTTCCCGAGCTGCCGCTCTCCCCGAGGAATGCTTGCACATCACTCAGCCCGGCTGGAAATGAATCACCTCTCAAATATTTGCTTTATCTCACCTTACCGTGTAATTACCACCTCCACTCCCCCAGCAGCTTCAGTTTGTGAGCATTAAATAGTTGGCTCGAAACCCACGCGGAGGCAGAGCAGCCTGAAAGCGCTGGAGGAGGATTCTGTGGGAAGGGAGAGCCCGGACTACAACTTCCATCATGCACTTTTCCCCCGGGACCCGCAGCCTATCCCTGATCCCAGCTTTGCTGCGAGCCCCAAACCTGCCCAAAATCAGGATAACCTTTCCCCCCCCTAAATTCCCAATCCAGGGGGTTCCCTGCTCAATCCCCTGCAGCAACACCAACCTTCCTCATCCTCCTTGTTGGGAAAGTTGTTTCCCAGCAGCCTGTAAAGCGAATTATGTGGCTTTAATTAGTATTTAATTTAGATCAGAGAAGATAACGATTACATGTTTAGTAAATATCAATTAGTTATTGAGGATCTGTTTGTCGCAGCTCCCGACAATGCCAGAGATGTGTATCGGGCCTCCCTTAAACCTCCACAAATCTGGGGATTCTTAACAAACAATCAGCTCTTAAAACATAACAGCTATTCCAAGAGATGAAATTAAAAGATTAACCAGGGCCAGGGCGGGATTTGAATGCTGGAGGAGGAGCAGCGCAGGGGCCGGGAAGCGACATTCCCACCTCCTGCTTCTCCAGCAGGATCCGCGCCCAGCGCCGGGTGGTCCGGGCTGTCCTGAGCATCCTCCTTCTCCAGGAGCTCTCCGGTGCCTTAAAGGCACTCGAGTGTGAGGCTGGGGATGAAACCGAAGCTCGATGAGCAGGACGGGGACGAGAGGGAACTGTCACAAACAATGACTTTCTTTATCCCTCTGCGTTTTGTTCCCATGGCACGAAGGTCAGGAAGAAAGTAGATTTATTAAAGCATAAACAAACTGCATAAATGCTTATGGTAATTCCACTTCCGTTAAAAATAGCGGTTATTTTTAAAGCAACTTTAAATTATCTCCTTTCTAATGAAAACTCACATGTAATCTGTTAGTGAGGGATGTCTGTTGAACCATGAATTATTCAAAGAAGTCTCTGTTCTGTTATCTGGAGCCTCTGGAGATTATTCCCACCATTGTCCGTTGTGATGGGTCATTATGCACTCTGTGAATTTAATCTTTTAGGCTATCCAGCAGCACAGAAAAAAATGTATGAATAACAATTTTCCTGTAATAACCTTCAACTAACCTTTCAACCAGAGTGAGTAATTCCAATCCTATTTTCACATCAATAGAAGAGTCAAAGCCAGGCAATTATCTCTTATCTGTTCCATAACCCTCCCCCTTTAATTTTTAAAAAGGATGTTAAAGCACTTACTGGAGGCAAGAAGAAGAAAGGAGGTTGGGATGAAGTGCGGGCAAATTTTGATGAGCAGTGATAGGGGTGCGGTTCAGATAATTATTAATTTCTCCCCCCCCCGCCCCCATTTTGCCGCATTCCTTCGTTCCCAGTGACACACCAGTTGCCTCACCCTCATCACTGCTGGGGCAGGGAAAGGAACATCCCCCCGACTCCGTGGCTCCCCACTCCTTGTCCCTGAGCTGCGTGGGAGATGTCCCCGAGTGTCACCGACAGCTCAGGGGGCTCTGGTGTGCTCCTGGGCGACAAGTGTCCCTTCCGAGGGGTGACACCGCCCAAACCCGCTCAGCAGCATCCCCAAAATCCCACACCTGCTCCCTGGGACTGCAACACAGAGGAGAATCACACTCCCCACCCCCGAGGGGTGGCCCGTGGGCTCCGGGACCAGCGCCGAGCAAGTGTCACCCGGGGACTCTGGTGTCCCCAGCGGGGACATGAACCTGCAGGCAGCTTTCGGGCAGGACTCAGGATGTGCCGCCGATTCCCAGCTGTTTGGATCCCGGTGTGCTCGGTCGGGCAGCGCACCGGCCGCGTCTGAAGGTCGGAGGTTTGCGTTGATAAGCCAGGAATGAGTAAACTGATTGCCCGGCGCTCCGGTGGGAATTTATATCGCCTGAACGCAGGGAAAACACTCTCCAGGCTCAGGAAGGGACTTTTTATCAGCGAGGGAGGCTCAGCAGGGGGTAGGAGCCGTGGTTGGGGGGCAGGACTTCCCCGTTCCGTCCCTGACCCCCGAGCAGCGCCCGGATCTCCCTGTTCCCGACCCGCTCCAAGCACCTTTCTCACCTGGTGGGATGCGGGCAGGAAGGGCAGGAAGGGATAACCCCTGGCGGCATTCCTGGAGCTGCAGAGCCCAGAGGTGCTGCTGTCCCGCTGTATCTGCATTTCCCACCTCACAAGGTCCTTCAGGATGAAGCCCCTCCCTCAGCCCTGGCAGGAGCTGGTCCCACCGGCCCCGGCTCGCACTGAGCCCCATCACCCCGGAACAGCAGCCCTGCAAGACCCCACAGACACAGAACTGCAGAATCATGGAATGGTTTAGGTTGGAAAAGGCCTCTGAGACCACCGAGTCCAACCAATAACCCAGCACTGCCAAGGCCACCACTGACCCACGTCCCCAAGTGCCACATCCACAGGGCTTTGAAATCCCCCCCAGGGATGGGGATCCACCCCTGCCCTGGGCAGCTGTGCCAGGGCTGGACAAGCCTTTTGGGGAAGACATTTTCCCCATATCCAACCTAAACCTCCACTGGTACAGCCTGAGGAGGGACTTTCTTACTCCCCACCATTCCCTGACAGGACGGTGGAGCCAGATGAGAGTTGGGCTCTTTCCCGAGCAATGGGACAAGAGGAAAGGACCTCAAGCTGCACCAGGGGAGGTTTAAATTTAATTTCAGGGAAAATTTGTCAGTGAAAGCATTGTCCAGCCCTGGCACAGCTGCCCAGGGCAGTGGTGGAGACCCCAATCCCTGGAGGGATTTAAAAGCCATGTGGATGTGGCCCCTGGGGGACGTGGGAGAACGGTGGCCTGGGGGTTCACAGCGCTGGGGGAATGGATGAACTCAGAGGGGTTTTCCCATCCAAGTGATTCTGTGATTCCGTGGTTCCATGAATCCATTTTTGGGCCCAACGATCCTTTCTCCATCTCCAGCTGCCCAGTTTGGAGGCAAAGCCCCACTGGAAGGACCCAACCCGAACCGTCCCATAAATCTGTGATTATATATAAACACAGACATAAAGAGGGCAGGAGTTACCGCCCCTTTGCCGTGTGATCCATGTGTGCCCCGGCCCAGCTGCCGCCGCCGCGACACAACAACCCCCATCAATGCAAATCCCCTCCCCTGGAAGTGTCTAAAACTGCCCTATTTGCACTCGCTATTGCCTTCAGGAGCCGGAATATCGCCGGAGCGATCTGGGCCGGGCTGCGCAACGCTCGCATTTGAAAGTCTAATGACGGGCAGATTCCTCCTAATCAGAGCAGTAATTTCATGGGCAAAACAGCCCATTGTGTGGCGGAGAATGGCAACCAGGAAACAAGAATGCCGCGCTAAACATTAATTGTATCAGTGCCCAGGCATTTAAGAGAGCAGGGACTTGTCGGAGCAACCCACCCCCGGGTCTGGGGCCGGGTGTCTTTAAGAGCCCTGGAAGGGGATGAGAAGCTGAGCTGCCGCCAGCTGGCAGGATGGGAGCTCCGGATAAATCCCGGCTATTGTTCAGGGCTTCGCAGCACCAGCGGGATCAGGGGGAAATAAAAAGAAATTAAAATAAAAAATCAGCTGGCACCGCAGAGGTGAGGGAAGCAGAAAGGATGGGCAGGGCAGGGGCAGGGACGCTCACAGGGACACGGATGCTCAAGGCAGGATCGGGAATGGGCAGGGCAGGGACAAGGATCGTCAGGGCAGGACCAGGGATGCTCAGGACAGGAGGGACAGGGATGCTCAGGACAGGAGGGACAGGGATCCCCAGGGCCGGACCAGAGATGCTCAGTGCACAGGACTGGCCAGCACCTCTGCCCAGCACTGGGGTGCCCAGGGTGTCCCCAGCCACCCAGAGGGGTGCTGGGTGCCAACGGACCCCTCACACCCCTCAGGCACATGGTGGGACTGTTGGGGCTGTCCC
The DNA here is from genome assembly GCA_013399855.1 of Oxyruncus cristatus. NCBI lineage: Eukaryota > Metazoa > Chordata > Aves > Passeriformes > Cotingidae > Oxyruncus > Oxyruncus cristatus. The sequence continues at coordinate 67,150 of VXAY01006470.1, forward strand.
GTGGAAGGCCAGGATTGTACTCGACGATCCTTGTGTGTCCCTTCCAACTCAGGATCTCTACATTTCTATGGTCCCATGATCCCACTGGCCGTGCTTCCAAGGCCGCATCCTGCCCGGCTCGGAGCTGTGTCCAGCACCCCTCACCAGCAGGGACCCCAGCAGGGAGCTGGCTCTGCTCCAGACCTGGAGCACACCATCTACACTGGCTATAAATCAGGATGGGAACTCGCTGCCTGGCTCACCCCTCGCCGGGAAAGGTTCACAACCAGACCTTGTTGTGGGGGAAATTCCTTTACCATGACCCTCCCCAGCAGCTCATCCGTGCACAGCAACCCGGGTCTGTGGCCAGGCAGAGCCGTGTCCCCAGCCCTTCTGGGATGGAAGGGAGCATCCCTGGGCACAGCACTGCCCAGTTCACACCAGTTGGAGCCCGTGGGGGAGCGGGAGGTGCTGCTCCAACACCCTCTCCACGCGCGTCCCGGCGCGCCGACCGCGCCGTAACGTCCGTCTGGGCAGCAGAAACGTTGGAGCAGCACTGGCCAAGTGTCTATAAATTACTTCTTACTCACCCAGACTGGGATCTGCGTCCCACAGCTCCCAAATAGCTGTAGGCTGAGAACAGTCTCTAAAAGCAATTAAAAAGACCCAGAAAATAAACAGAGCAGTGGGAAACTGAGAAGCCGCTGAAGCCGGAGCTCGGCTGGGTCTGCTCATAAATGTTGGGAGGTTTTCTGTGGAGGGGGTTGGAAGTTAATCAGGCACTTGTGAAGAGCTCAGCCAGGTGCAGCGTCGTTGCATGTGCTGGCTGTTCCTGGGCTGTCCAGAGGAGAGACAGGAATGCCTCCATCCCTCTCGGAGTGGCGATACCCAGAGAAGGAGATGTTGTTCAGCCCTTTGCTCCTTCCATTTGTTTAGTCCTCAGTCAAAAGTTCCAGAAGTAAAGGTAGTGTGAGGGCCTGAGGATGATTCCAGGGGCTTGGGGACACCTCTGTTGGGGACAACAGAGACCTCAGCAGCAGCTACCACCTCCCATCTCACCGTGACACACCAGCTGATGATCCAAAGGAGGGAGCATCACTTCCCAAACACCCAAGGAGCATCTGGGCTCCCAGGGATGTTGGGAGCAAGCCTGCACACCCGCAGCTGTGCCACATCTCTGTTGTCCCCACAGGTGGGCACTGAGCTGTCCCCACAGCCCCCAGATTCTTCCCAAGGCTTCCTTTGCAAATTCAGTGAGTAAGGGATCCCTTACTCATGGAATTGTCCCTCAGGATCCTTTGCTTTTGGTTGATGACTCTTATGAGAGGAAATCAAGCCCTTGGCACAGCTGCCCAGGGCAGGGGTGGAGTCCCCATCCCTGGAGGGGTTTAAAAGCTGTGTGGATGTGGCACTTGGGGACCTGGGTGAGTGGTGGCCTTGGCAGTGCTGGGGGACAGTTGGACTCAATGATCTTAGAGGGCTTTTCCAACTTAAGATATTCCAGGATTCCATGAAAAGTCTCTCACCCGTTGCTATTTCAGGACTCCACAAACTCACACAAACCTGAGGTTGGATCACGACCCAACACTGGAGCTGTAAAATTCTGCCCTCCCAAGAGCCCGGCTCTCTCCAGAGGAGGATTTAATGACTCCACTTGGCTTCAAAGCCCGAAACACAATTGTGCTGCCCGTGGCCAAATTTCCACTCAGACAAGTCTTTAAAGTGCAGCTGCACGTCTGGGTGTCTGGATGCTCGTCCTCCAAGTCCCCCTGGGAGCCGACAGCCTCGAGTGCTCCACACGTCTGGGCTGCCCTGCTCAGCCCCAGGAGGTGGGGAAAAATGGGAATGGGGGGCTGGGAATCAGGAGGTGGGGATCAGGGATCAGACCCTTCTGTTGGGACAAGGCAATGGGTTTGGGGGATCACTTGAGAGGTCCCAGCCCTCCTCCCAAGTAACAAGTGACAGGACAGGAGCAACTGGCCTCAACTTGCAGCAGGGAAGGTTTAACCTGGTTATTAGGGAAAATTCCTTCATGGAAAGGGTTGTGCAGCCCTGGCACAGCTGCCCAGGGCAGTGGTGGAGTCCCCATCCCCGCAGGGATTTAAAAGCCCTGGGGATGTGGGGACGTGGGTTAGTGCTGGCCTTGGCGGTGCCTGGTTAATGCTTGGACTCGATCTCAGGCAGCTTTTCCAGCCTCAGTGATTCCATGGTTCTATTCCATGATTCTGTGGATCGGTGCCCACCACGGATCCCCCCGTGCCCCCCTGCCAGTGTCCCCACCATGCCCGGCCCTGCTCTCCCCTGGGTGTGCAGTTGTGGCAATCAGGGCCGGAGCCACCACCCCCTTCCCCATTCCCACTGCAGAGCAAAAGGCCCCAAACCCTTCCTTCCCAGGCGGAGCAGAGGACAGCAGGAGCTCATTTGCCACCCCCACTGCTCAGCACAGCTCCATCCCGCCGCTCCGGCACAGCAAACACTAATGAGGCAGCAAAGACAAACATTTTGTCAGCGCTGGCAAAGGTGAGCTTTTATTAAAGGGCGGGGGGGGGGGGGAANACAATAATTTCTAAAGATGCAAGAGAAAATAGGAAAAAAAAAAAAAAGAGAAAATAGGGAAAAAACAAAAATTAATTGGGCCGGCTTCCAGAGGAGCCCTGGCGCTGGGAGCAGCAGCCAGCGGGGAGCCAGGTGTACTCAGCACCAACGAGAGCCATCCAGGGCCGGCTGCGGGCAGGTAATTGGAGAGACAATGATTTAGAGCGAAGCACAGAGAGGATTTCGGAAACCATGGTACCAGGTCCCCACGGTGCTCATTAAGGTTGTACAGATTGCATTTCCCATCTCCCCGCCAGCCCTCCAAAGTGCCTGTTATTAATTCATAAAAACATTGCAAGAGTGATTGAATCCAATGATTACTGGAGCAGGCAAACACAAGAGATGGTAAAATATTCTGTCTCTCTCTATCAAGGCTCTCTGAGCAGCAAAAAAAAAAAAAGAGGGGAAAAAAAAAAAAAGAGGAGAAGTGTTGTGAAATATTAATCAGAGCTGTTTGCCCCTGGGCAGCGAGCGGGGCCCTGCAATCAATGCAGCACAAACCTTGCCGGTGACATCTATTTGAGAAGCTGATTACTGTGGGTAAACATCACTAAATATTCGGGATCCTTGGGTTTCACCTCTGGTGTCGCCGGGAAAATCCGATTCCGTTATCGCCCCTCTGCAGGCGCGGCCCCGGGGGGATCGGGAGCGCGGGGCCGGCGCTGATCCCCCGCTCCAACGGCATTAGGAACCGGATGAGCCGTGCAAGATGCTGCAGAAGCCCTTGGCAGAGCAGAGGGTTTATTGCCTGCTCCGATCCCTGAAAGTGTAACTAATGGATTGAAGACACATAGGGAGTGCAAACAATTAATGGAAAATGAGGGGAAGAGGAGTAGCAGCGCCATGACAGGCAGCTCTGGAAGTGCCATCCTGAGGGTCCACAGGGATGCTCCGATGTCCCCCGGCCATGCCGACACCTCCACCACCCCGGCCCCTCCCGGAGCTCTCACACTCAGGTTGTTAATTAGCACGGAGTCTAATCTAATTGTTTCAACTATAATTGAATGTAACAGACCCATCCATGCCATTGTTCCTCCGTGGCCGTTGGACATGGATGAGCTCCCGGCACCGATGGACACCGAGGGTGATGCCACACGGTGGCACCTGAGTGCAGGCAGGGCAGGAGGGCCCTGCCCACGTCCCACACTGTGACATCTTGCCTTGCCTTTCTGCCAACAGTCCCTTTCCATTCATATTCTACTTTCCTCTGGGCTTGTCCATCATTTACAGAATCCCAGCATCAGTGAGTTTGGAAAAGACTTCCAAGACTGCCAAGTCCCCCCTGTGCCCCATCCCCACCTTGTCCCCCACCCAGAGCACTGAGTGCCACGGCCAGGCCTTCCTTGGACACCTCCAGGGCTGGGCACTCCAAACCTCCCTGGGCAGCCCCTGCCAAGGCCTGACCACCCTTTCCAGGGAGAAATTCTTCCTGATGTCCAACCTGAGCCTCTCCTGGTGCAGCTTGAGGCTGTGTCCTCTCACCCTGTCACCAGTTGCCTGGGTCTTTCTCTCAAAAAGAAAAAAACTCTGGGCTGAGAAGGGGTTTTTCCAACAACCAAAAGGATCATAATATCATTTTTTTTTAAGAAAACCTCCCAGATTCTCAACAGAAGACAAACCTGAAATCATTTTCTCTCAAAAGCCATTTTTCTTTGGAAATAAAACCTTCCAACTGGTGCTAGCTCTCAGGAAGCCATTAATTACCTGTCGTGCACTTCTAAAACAACTCTCCCTCCCGCAGGCTCCGCAGATCCCTGGCCCAGCCCGGCCCCGCTGGAAAAGGCTCCGTGCGGCCAAAGCAAATGGCTCTGGGAGCACAACACGCATCCCTCCCAGATGTTCAGCACTAAAGAAGCATTAGGAAACGTGTGTGAGAGTGGTGATAGGCTCCTCTCCCTGTCAGCCCTTCCCGGCTTGGCAGCGGCTCCGGGGCTGGCGCCGCTCCGAGGACGCGGAGCCGGAGGACGTTGATGGAGCTGTGCGGGAGCTCCGGCGCTTCCAGGAACGCTTCTGCTCCACGTGGGGGTTTGCCTTCGGCCAAGGAGGGCTTTCCCAGAGCTGGGAGGTGCTGGAAGAGCAGCAGGCAGGGCTGCAGCCCCACGTCCCTGTGCTGGCAGTCTCATGACTTCTCCAGGTTCATGTCACAGTGACCTTCCTTTGATCATGGAATCATGGAGTCCTGGAACGGTTGGGGTTGGAAGGGACCTTAAAGCCCATCCTGTTCCACCCCCCTGCCATGGCCAGGGACACCTTCCACTAGCCCAGGTTGCTCCAAGCCCTGTCCAACCCGGTCTGGAACATTCCAGGGATGGAAGAGTTTTCCTGCCCCCCTACTCTCCCTGTACATACATGCAAACTCCTCATGGCGGGTGGACAGTCCCTCCATCCCCAAAAGATGCAGCGGAGGGACCGAGCCAAGGCCTGCAGAGCCCGTTTAGTCAGCCATGGGAGGTTGAAAACAAGTCTGGACATCTTTACCAGAGTGTATATAAATACATATATATAAAATACATAAAAATACAAAAATTTTTACTGCTTAGGTCCCATTAGAAAACAACTCCAAAATGTGAAAGGCAGCATTATCCTTTCCTGACCGTAAAATTAAAGACTTGGAGCAGTAACTGGAGATGGGCTGATCTCAAGGGGATTGGAGATTAAGCCCAGTTCAAGTAAGTGCCTGGATGATTTAAACCACTTGTGTGTACAAACCAGGGCAGGGGATCCCAGGGGAACCCATGTGAAAACTTTTGCCTGTCCTGAATTTTAGTGGACGAGCAAGAACAACTTTTCCTGTGGTGGTTCAGTGTCTTTCCTGCCAGGTCCCTGAAGAAAACAGGAAATGAGGAGTCAGATGAGAAGTCAGATGAGAAGAGGTCAGGAACATTTCTGATCTAATAAAAAGGTCCTATTCAAGGGCCAAACAAAGTGATCTGGAGTTTGCATTATCCTGCCTATTCCTGGTTGTATGGATCCTGGAATATTTGGGGTTGGAAGGGACCTTGAAGCCCATCCAGTGCCACCCCCTGCCATGGGCAGGGACGCCTCCCACCAGCCCAGGTTGCTCCAAGCCCCGTCCAACCTGGCCTTGGACACTTCCAGGGATCCAGGGGCAGCCACAGCTTCTCTGGGCTCTCTGGAGTCGGTGCATCCCCACTCGGAGCATGGACTGGGAGGTCTGTGAAGCTCCATCCAAGCCCCTGCCCCCTCATACACCTCACATACACCTGGATTTCCCCCCACTCAGGGAAACCTGTGCCTGGGGCAGTGCTGCCAGGCTGGCAGCAGCCTCAGCCCTGCTCGTGAGGGGGTGCCCGGGCAGCTCCTCTGCCCCGCTGCTGAGGACTTGCAGGTCCTGGAGTTGGGAGCATGCTGTGATCCCGCGGGATGCCAAACTGGGGGAGCAGAAAGGAGCCTCTGGAGCGATGGAAGCAGCCTGTAAACTCCAGGACAGCCCCAGCAGGTGCAGTGGGTGTCCCGGCCACGGCAGCGCTGCCGCCGGAGCAGCTCCCGCGCCCCCTCCCACCGCCCGGCTCCTCGGGAAGCCTCCCAGCAGGGCTGCCTCTTCAAAGGACAACGGGGATGAAGATTTTCCCAAACAAACAAGGCCAACCGTGAGGTACTCCCCAAGGCAGCTCTGCAGAGAGGCTCTGCTGTGTGCGCAGGAACAGGGAGTGCAAAGGCAGCAGCCGGCGGAGGCCGCGCACGGGGACGGGGGGGATTTAATATCCCGCCGGATGATCCGGGGCGGGCGACACCAAACCCTTTCCATCACTTGGCGCCTGCTTGGAAGTGCTGAAGTCACCGTAAGTGCTGCTAATGGGAGAACATCCCCGCTCCCGGTGACCCGGCGAGGCTGCGCGAGACGGGATCCGCAGAAACGGCGGAGCTGGGATGCAGCAGGAAAGCTAAAATTAACCCAGTGCTCGTTAGCGAGACGAAGGAACATCCAATAAAATGACATTTTCCTCTTAACACATTGCACTTGGAGGGCTTTCTGTCCTTGGCAATGGATTTGCTGCTTGTAGGTACTTTCCCTTCTGCTCAGTCACCAAGGCCAGTCTCATTACTGAATTTTTAATTAGGGTTGTTTTTTTTTTTCCCTCTTGCAGTGAGACTGGAATTGAAGTTCCCACGTAAGCCGTGATTTGTGGATATTCCCAGTAACAAACACGTTTTACCCGCACGGGCACTGCCTCAGCTTGTCTCCAGCAAGGACTGTTGGCTGATTGGTTCCAACCCCGGTGAATCCCAAAAGGTTTGTGAAATTCGGGCCGTCTGGATCCTCGCGGAAGGAGACAGGTTAGTCATCACTTAGCCCTGCCCACGGAAAAGGGCCCAGCCAGCCAATCCATGAGCGAAACAGGGACAGCGCTGCACCAAAGCCCAGCCAAGTGAATTCCCAGACTACAGTAAGGCTCATTCATCCCGAAGGATGACGGCAGGGAGAGGAATCCTGGTGGCTTCACAAGTGACTTTCAGAGTAAACAAAGGACCAAAGTCATTAGATAACGGGTTGGCAATTCATGGTCCGACCTGTCCCAGGCCCAGTGGAAGGGAGGAGAAAGGGGAGCTGGGAAAAACCTCCCCCCTTTTCACTGAGGTCCTGACACACAGGGTTTAATGGACAAATTAACTCCTGGTATTGTCGCCAACCCAGGAAGGAAAACCACCTGCAGCTCTGATGATCCAGAAGTGGTGGAAGGGGAGAGGGATGACACAATGAAGGGAAGAAAAAGCAGGGAAGAAGAAAAAAAGGGAAGAAAAGAAGACAGGAATGTCATGAGGAAGGACAAAAAAGTGTCACAACAAAGAGAAGAGGGATGACATGATGAAGAGGAAAAGAATGTGATGATGAAGGGAAGAGGAATGTCATGATGAAGGGAAGAGGGATGAGATGATGAAGAGGAAAGGAATGTCATTATGAAGGGAAGAGGGACAACATGACTTCACAGCCATGCCAGCCCTGGCCAGGGTGCACTCATTATTCTCCTTTTTTTCCCCAGGAGCAACTGGAGCACAGTCCTCCCAAAGTAAAGGAATAAACGGTCATTTGAATTTTGCCAGAATAATCGACATAAGCAGGTGCTCACCTCAGAAATCTGGTCTCTCCTTGGGGAACCAGGAGAGGGGCAGAGCCAAGCCAGGCTGCAAATTCAGCAAGAAGTGGGCAAAAGCCCTGCCAAGGCTTTGGTCCAACCCTATTCCAGCACCATCTCCAACATCTGGGGCTTGCTGAGATAAATGGTTCCACTTTTGGGTTGCGATAAATAAATAAATGTGTTTTGAAGCTGATAAAGTCTTTTAAAAATTCATTAAAGAGAAAGAGCCTGGCAGAGATTGCAGCCTGAAAGCCTTTTCCATCACGAGTTCCCGCTCTGATTTCCCCGGAAGAGAATGCTGAGCTCTCCTTGCAAACCCCGTTGGGCAGCACCAATCCCTGCCACACGGGCCAGAGAAAATTTCAAGGGACATAATTAATAAGAATTAATTAACCTCATGAAATGGGCTCGTTGCTGGTGGCCCAACGTGTCTATTGACCGATTCCTGTCCGAGGCGGTTTCCCTCCATCTCCCTCCTTCCCTCACGCCTGGCTGCGGATCAGGGAGCGGAGGCAGCTCCAGCACTTTAAGGAGACGTGGGGACACAGAGGGGATAAACCAGACAAGGCACTTCACATGGTCCACTACACCTTTAATGTACAGAAAGTAATTAAAATGGGAGACAAATTCATCAACAGTCAGTTCAGTTCAAAGTGCAGCCAGGCTGGATCTTCCTTATGCATGGGTAGCGTGATGTGCATATCCGTCATAAAACCTGCATTAAAAATTAGTCAAAGCTGTTAGTACATCACAGCAGACCAGATGGTTTATGCTCTGAAGTGTTTCAGGAACCTCATTTTATTATACATGAATGCCTCGTGTCGGGGGCCTGGGCTGATATTTTCATTAAACACACTCCACGAAGCATTACAGCTCTGTTGTCATTTCATTCAGCACGGATGAGTTCTCGGGCTCCGCGCTCGGGGCTCCGGCTGCTCCGGCGCCACGGCATGGAATGGGCTGGGGAGGGCACGGAATGGCCCAGGGAGGGCATGGAATGGGCTGGGGAGGGCATGGAATGGCTTGGGGCTGGCACAGCATGAAGGATTTCTTCCCTATCTCCCATCTCTCCCTGCCCTCTGGCAGTGGGAAGCCATTCCCTGTGTCCTGTCCCTCCACCCCTTGTCCCCAGTCCCTCTCCAGCTCTCCTGGAGCCCCTTTAGGCCCTGCAAGGGGCTCTCAGGTCTCCCTGGAGCCTTCTCTTCTCCAGGCTGAACAATCCCAGTAGGTTTAGATGGGATATTGGGAAGGAATTCTTAGCTGTGAGGGTGGTTTCTCAGAGAAGCTGTGGCTGCCCCATCCCTGGAAGTGTCCAAGGCCAGGTTGGACGGGGCTTGGAGCAACAAATGTGCTTTCAGTCACTGGGCCCTAGTGATGCATTTGGTGAAGTTTTCAGCTTCCTCTTGGGTTGAAGGTCTCACTTCACTGCAACAACTTTCTCTAACAACAGCTCCCTGTGTGTGTTCTCGCAGCCATTTGGGGTAGAGGCAATTCAACATTTTAGATTAAGTTTAAATTGGCTCAGGTCATGTGTGTTATAATTTAAAATTTGTTATCTGAGCTCAATAGTCCATTAAAGAAAATACCTCACTGCTGAGAACAATTCAGAGCGATCACACTGGCTGAAACGAGCCCTGGGATGGAGAAAGAGGGAAGGAAATAACATTTTAGACTCATGACACAGTGATCCCTCCAGGTCAGAGCCGGTGCACGGACAGAGCTGGCGCAGTGTCGGAGCTGGGATAACACAATAGAGGGTCATAATGATTTGGGGGTTATTTTTTTCCCTTAATTTCCTCTCTGCAGCAAAGATAAACTACTTGAATTAGGTGGGGGTCACAGGGATGAGCATCTGTGCTGCCCCAAGGCTGCTGGCAGAGGGACCCTGTGGGGAGGGCTGGGGGGGAGCCCCTTGGTGATGCCCCCGATCCCACAGCCAGCAAACAAGGACATTTCTGTCTATCCCCCCAGAAATGAACTCTGCAGCCCTCCTGTCATCCCCCCAACCATGGGGAGGACAGCTCTGCTTTGGACAGGCTGCCCCTGAGCACCAAACCCATGAGCACACCACGCAGCCTTCTCCTGGTGTCTTGGGCCATCCATTTCATCCCCTCCCAGCTGGAAAGGCCTTTCCTCAGGCTGAGGCACACCCAGGGAGGGACAGGGGGAAGGAGGTCCGGGATCCAACACCAGTGAGCACCAGGGAGCCCAGACAGAAGGTGAGGGGCACATTTGGCGCTGGGCTGCAGCACCCAAACCTCTGCTGGGGGGCTCAGCCCTGGGCTCTGGGAAGGAGGAGCTTCCATAAACTGCTCTTCCCTTTTCTACTGGGAGGAAAAGAACGTGTGGTGAAGCAATGGGGAGAGGGAAAAGTCAGGGCAAGAGCAGCAGGAGACAAGGAAACAGCACATCTGCTCCTTTTCACGTTCCCACACGGTGATGTCAGATCAATCCCCTGGAGAAAACAAGCCAGACCCACCCCCCGCCCCCATCCCTGGCCACAAGGAGCCATTTGTTATTGGCCAAGCTTCCAAAATCTGAGATAAACATCTGCACAGTCCCACAGCCCCCAGCTCACACTTCCCACCCCGTCTGCCCACATGGAGAGACCTGCAGGGCAGACACTCACACCTTTCCATGGGTCATGGCATCAGCCCGGGCTGGGTGACTCCCTGGGAGGAGCCAAGGACACCAGCAGCTCCTCCTCTCCAGATTGACCACGGGAGGACAAGAGGACTCTTTCCTAAGAGGAGCCATATTGACATCATTAATCAGCCCATCAAAATGTATCCTTCTAACGAGGTACCCACCCTGTCTGCTTGGTCCGGGCTGGAGCGATGTTCTCCCCAGGGAACAGGCACTTGGATAACCGTGAGCACCCCACCAGCGCAGTGCCCACATGTGCTGGATCCCCTGCTCTGCTCAGCATCCCAGCTCCTGCCTCCTGCTCCACCCAGGGACATCCTGCAGCCGCTTCCCGGGAGTCACCAGATCCTCTGGAACCAGAACAGTTGCAAAACCTCCAGCGCAAGGGCAGAGCAGAGCGGTCTGTCAGCGCTCCCCCCGTCCCTGTGCACGGCTGTGTCAGGGCCAGGCAGGGATTGAAATGGCTCCTGGCAATTTCCAAGGCCATCTCCATCCATCAGGAGCCTAACAAGTCCATCCAGCTGTCAGCTGACAGCTCACAACACGCTTCCCTGCTCCCCCAGTGCCCGCGCTGATGGAGCCAGAATTGTTTGTGACATCCCCATCCCGGGAGCTCAGGTCTAGTGGGAGGTGTGCCTGCCCATGGCAGGGAGTGGGACTGGATGGGCTTTAAGATCCCTTCCAACCCAAACCATTCACGGGGTTCTGTGACTCCGTGAAAAGGGACGGTTTGAAACCCTGCTGGGGGTCACCTCCTCCTTATCAGATTTGATATGTGCGTAAGAATGGGGAAAAAATAGATCTGCGTAACAAATCCACGTCCATATCCCTCCATATCCCGACAGTGCTGTGATTCATGGCTGACCACGAGTCCCTGGGAGCAGAGCAGACGCACTGACACAACAGCACCAGCTTTGTTTCCTAATTTTCCTAAAGCTTCGCATGACCTTTCAAAGAAACCTCACACGAGTTCTCTGCCATTTCCCCTCTCCCTTTCATCCTGCTGCACTGCTACGGATCAGCCCCTGGACAAAGCGAGGTCTCATTACCACAAGCCCCTATTTATCATTTATCATCAGCTAAAGTGTGTTGCAACGGAGAATAAATTTGATTTTTTTTTTTTTTTTTTTTTTTTTCAAGGAGGATCTTCAACTTCTGCCAACAGCATTAACAATCTGTAAAGTAATGAGGTGCTGTTGATGGTCTCAGGCAGGTCTAGACACAAACATAATTGCCTTCTGTGCTGTTAGAGTTCATTAAGGCAGACGTGTTGTAGACCAAACCTCCACATCACAAAGCGCGGCTCAGTCCCAAACACTGACAGCCTAGGGAAGGACAGACCCCTGACCCCTCCTGCTGTCCCCCAGACAGAGCCGGGGTGTTCAGTGGGGCTGTTCCACGGCTCTCTCCAACAGTCCCTGCCGTGACCAGAGCTGCCCTGCCCACGCCTGGGCCCGGTTTTAGCCGTGGTCTCACGGCTCGGCTCCGTGAACAGCCCTTTACGAGGTTTTGCTGGACGGTTCCTCAGCACGCGGCGGCAGAGCTCGACGCACACCCGGGTCAAACCGTCTGCCGGCAGCTCCGGCAGCCCCAGAGGCAGCCCCGGGCCCAGAGGGCACTGTTAGTGCCAGTTAACACCAATTATTCCTGTGGGCACTCACGGAGCAGCAGGATGGGCCGGGTACCACAGAGCCCGCTGGGCCCCTGTCTCTGAGCTGCTGCTCCCAAGCGCAGAAGGGCTGGGCTGGGTTCCAGGGATCCTCTCTCAGCCCTTTTGACCCCAGGAACTGCCCCTTTTTAACGTGCCACAAACCATGATGTCACCCCAACGTGCTCACTCATATTCCCAGCTGGATCCGCAGCTCCCGGCATTGTCAGTGCTGGAGCTCGCTGGGAAGTGGAGCATCGGGAATCACAGAGTCATGGAATGGTCTGGGTGGGAAGGGACCTTAAAAATTTTCCCCCTGCCCTGGGCAGGGACACCTCCCACTAGAGCAGGTTGGTCCAAGCCCCATCCAACCCGGCCCGGAAGATTCCAGGGATGGGGCATCTGAAGAGGATTTAAACTGGACACCTGCTCTCCTCAGGAAGCCCCACTCCATATCCCAGACCCCTGTTCCCCACTCTGATGGATCAGAGCAGAGCCCCCCACCAAGGGTGCACCCACCCAGCCACAGGCTGCTCATCCCCAAAGCTACACTGGGGGCTCACTTGGCACCCTGCAGAAACCTCCAAACCCACCCCAAGGCAAACACCAGGATAAAGCAGCTTTGGGGGCTGGGGAGGGGATTTGGGGTGTGAGCCCCCCCGAGCTGCAGGTGCTGGGGTGGGAGCTCCAAGGGGCTCAAACAGGCTCTGTCTGTGGTGACAAGAGCTCCCCCTAATCAGCATAATAAATTACCTTGGTGCCCCCTCTGGGCTGGAGCCCCATACAAATTCAGCGAGCACTCCATAGTTATCTCGGTGCTCTAATTAGGCTTCCCAGCACTGAGAGCGGGGTGGAGCCCGTGCAGGGCCATTCCTTACTCCTTAATGATGCTCTCCCTTCCCGGGAACAGCTCCGAGGGATGCTGTGTGCACAGGCAGAAAGGGCAGCTCGTTTCGTTAAACGCATCCCTTGATCCTTTGGAGAAAAAAAAA